>JAVRXN010000014.1:2581315-3181315 GCA_033556935.1 Timema podura | reverse complement strand
TATATATATATTATATGTATTATACATATGTATGTATGTATATATATATATGTATGTATATATATATTATGTATTATTATGATAATATGTATGTATAGTATTATATATATATGTATGTATGTATATGTATGTATGTTATGTATGTATTATATGTATCGTATTGTATGTATTATGTACTGTATGTATGTATTGTATGTAATGATTCTACAACCTACACTAACTCTGACCTAATTACAGGACAAACCAAACACACACAATCTGTAGTATTAATGCGCACTTAAGGAAATACCCTCAAAAGTAAAGCGGTGTTTTTTATATGTGCATCCGAGAAAAATTTCTGGATCATTTTAGTTAAGTTTTTAAGACATAACCAACAATAATGTGATAAATATTATACTCGATCTCTTAGCTCAGGCGGGTGCGTATCTGTCTACTGAGCTAAGGGCACCGGGTTCGATTGCTGGCATGGTTGAAAAATGTATCATTGGTGAAATTAGGCTTTCCCCTTTCACGGTGATGAATTAACGGCCTGGGGGCTGGATGTTGTGTCTGTTCTAGATTTAAGCTAGTTTATAAGTCGTGTGTTAGTTCAGTGAGTTCACATTAAATATCTCAAATAAATGAAGTAAAAAAATTAATATATATAAAATTATGTGTTTTTTTAATTTAAAAAAGGGTTTGAATGTTATCTTTGCTTAGAATAAATTATATAGTAAAATGTAAAGCTATAGATTGATCACGTGCCCTCATTTAATTATTTTTTTAACTAGATTTGCTTTATTTAATTATTTTTTCTTGCATATAAAGGTAAAGTATGTTTCGATGTATAACGTGATGAATTGTTATTTGAGACAAAGTCAAAAGGAGTAATTGGAAGAGATAGACAATTAATTAGACGGCAGGGCTGCTACGATTTGTGTTTTTGCTGCTGCCCAGAGAGGAAATGGGAATCAGACCTAGAGAGCAACAGGAAATGAATCAAAACGTAACACTTAACAAACAAGGGGCTTGAAGAAGAGACAGGAGTACAGGAGGGTGGGGGAGGGGTGGGGTTATGCTGTTATGATAAAAATATCATATATATGACATGTAAAACCTATGTACACTCTGTTTACCCTGGCAGTCTAACCTTGACTGATTACACTATGACCCTATCTTATAAGCTGCCTGACAAAGCAAGGTAAGCTTGCATTTAACTTGTCTCGCTTTTAAATTTAATTTGACAGTTTGAAATGAATTATTTTAAAATGTGTGGAATATGAGGAAAAGATAAGGAATTGGAAAGGGGGGGGGGGGTATTTGTGAAATGAAAAAAAAAATCTTGAGCGCAGCGCTCACATTGTGAATGGAGTTACGGCGAACTAATAGCTGGGAGTGTCCAATAACAGAACTTTATCATGATCTACAGTTTACTGAGGCAAATACACTTGTGCTTAAAGAGAATTCAGTGGAGGAAGTATATGAAGAGAAAGTCTATATAAAGAATGAGATATATAATAAAATGTAACCTTATAATATATAGCCAGAATCTCGAGTTGAAGAAAAGTTGTTACTTACTTTAGGTGGAAACCGTTACAGTTTATTTATGATATTATATCTTAAGGCAATTTGCCCTTTTCATTTGGCGTGAAAATGCAGAGCCATGGGAAAAACCGGTTATCTTCAAGAATTTTTATTGCTTTGCCATTTTCTTTTCGGAAACGGTTTGTTCAAGAATGGAAGCATGTTGATTAAGTTATACTTTTTATATACACACCTCTTTTATAATTTTAACAGTGATAAAATATTGATAAAACTGACATTGTTCAATAGAAAACTGCCAGCTTCATAAAATAAGAAAATGTAATAATTAATAAACATCGACACATTATCTTAGAAGGTGTTTTGAAAATATTAACATAAAAATTTCACTCGTTCTCGAGAAAACTTACATTTCCACACATATGATTTTTCCGCAAGACCTGTTCGGTAGCTAGCGCCATCTACAGTTTCCGTGATCCATCTGTTCTTGTTGGCACGGAAGGGTATTTTAGTCGGTTGTGAAGCCATGCCATACCTTTCACCCTCCCACCCACCATCCAATTAAATATGTTTTATACTTGCACGCGACAGGGCCAAGGGCCTTAAGGGTTTTGTTTTGTTAGTTCATTGTGATGTATATAAAACTATACTTGCCCGTTATATGTCGAAACAAGGATAAATAAACGGATAAAAACCTTAAGCTGACCCGTGATATGTCGAGGCGAGTGTATGGTGACACTGTCAGTCTCATTAATTCAAGGAGTTTGTGAGTCACAGGTGCTGAGACCCCTCTATGATAGGGGGTGGTTAAGGTGCAGTTGAGGGTGACTAGGAGTGGGTGTAGACAAGGTATAGTTACTAATTAGTCTGTGAGCCGTCTGCTAGTAAATTCAACATTATCTGACAAACATTCCTGCGGCCAGCAACATTGATAGCATTTTACTGTATTATTATGTTTTTTATGACTGCCTCTGTGGCTAGAGTTCCTGGATACAGATACAGTGGTCCGTATTGGGGGATGAGCAGACCACGTGTCAGGTTCATCTAGTCTAGTCGGGACTTCAATCCCGGCTTAGGTTTGGTTTATCATTCTCCCTCCACGAAAATCATGGTACAATACCTTTAAACCCACTTATGTGGCCGCATGGTCTAAGGCGCTACTTTCGCATTAGATCAAACTGCTAAAAACGGGGAGATCAGGGTTCGATCCCAGTCGGGTGGTTTTCCCTAAACGATTTTCCCACTCTCCATCCACGGAAATTCGGATACACTTACTCTAAATTCAACCCTTCTCATCCCTGAAACATTGGGTGTAGTTAATACATAAGCGTGTTGCCCGAACATGTAGTGAGACGCGATGCTAAAAAAAAACCTAGCTTAACTTTAAAACAGACACAACAGTCAGCCCCCAGGCCGTTAACTCATCACTGTGATGTCACCAACAAGTTTTTTTTTGGGCTATTCTATAAGTCCGGCCCGGGACCAGTTTGTAAGTCGAGTGGGTGATTTAGACATGTGTTCATAAGAGCGGTAACTAGATCAAAGCACTAAAAAGACAAGTCTCAAACGGCTCTCGACCAGATGCAGGAAGATAAATCCCGCTCCGTCAGTTGGTGGACATGTAAATGGACCCACGCCCCAGTGCGGTCCACTTGACTCGACTGTCTTATCTGCTACGACCGTTGAATGGGGCACATCTGGACTTGACGAGTCGTGGGGCAGAAAGGCCCTATGTTCACCCCCCAGAGATAACCTGATGTTCACTTGTACGGGCAGATGTTGCCTACCCACCTTCAGACACAAGGATAATCCGACAGTTGATCTTATTTCATGTATCCATACGATAAGTCGTGTGTAAAGCAGATGCAATTTATTACAGATAATTAGTTGTTATTTTTAGCACCACGTCTTACTACCCGTTTGGATTATATGCTTATGTACTAATTACACTAATAAGTTAGGGATGAGGAGGAGAGAATTTGAGAGTAAATGTATCCGAATTAAGTGGAGCGAGAGTAAAAAAACATTTAATAAAAAAAACATCCAGCCGGCATTTGAACCCCAACCTCCCCATCACAGACAAACCAAACTAAGCGAGCTTGACGTTTAAGGCGCGTGTCCCACCAGTGTGGGTTGTTTCAATACCAACAGCCGCCAGATAAAGAAATATTGGCTGCTAAATAAATCTTCTAAAAGGTTCCCCCATTTAAAGGAAGAAGTTGGAAATGTTCCTTTAAATTTTGTTCATAAAACTTACCAACAATTTAGACATTGTGTCAGTTTCGAGACAGAGTACGCCTCAAGTGCGGTGCTACACTATATACAGCGCTATGTGGTTGAATGTATCACTAACATCGGGTAAAGTAATAAGCACAGTGCTTATTTTCAACTGATAGTCTTGCAACAGTGCTTTTGCCAATGACGGCCTTTTCAACTGACGGTCTTTTCATAGTGCTTATTTGGACTAGAGGCTTTTATAAGTGCTTCTTTTCCTATTTAAATATTATCCACTATGAATGTATTTGCTAGCTGTGGCAAATATCGTTGAAATGTAAGAGCATACTTTAAGTTCTAACGCTAAGTAACAATAAGGGAAGGAGTATGAATATAGAAGATGTCAATAAGCATCAATAGGTACTATCTCCTTTTTTATATACGTCAATATAAGCTAATTCTGTGACCTTGAGGAACTCGAAATAATATGACCACAAGAACATAAGCTCGTCAATACAAATTAATACTGTGTCAAATTTTAACTTCAAATAAAATGTTTCCATCTTTATTAATAAAATCATATTTTCCCTTCTAGAACCGGTATACAAAATATTAGTAGTTGTTTTGGGAGGTATAATTCATTGTGTTGTGTGCTATGGTAATGTGAATTAAAGGGAGGCTTAAATTACATTCGGGTTTTTTGCTTGCTCAGTAAATTACACCTCATATTTTTTTCCCCTACCAGTTATTAATAAATCAAATAATTGCCATTTTATATTTTCATATTGGTTTTCTAAATTTACTAATTTGTATATATAAACGCCAATGTCCCAAAACGCACAAAAAGAAATATTGAGAAAATACAGAATTTATATTCATATTAAGATTAAAATTTGCCCTGAGAGATAAAAAAAAACTTTTTCATTCTTTTATTAAAATCCGGAGCGATGAACAAATTATTTTCTTTCATCCATTCTTAACCCTCATTTTAGCTTATTCAACTAATTTTGACTAAATAAATATCACTTAAAAAATTGACGAAAACACTCGAGCGTCCATTAATGAACTATTCCATCAAATCACGACAGGTATGTATGTACCTCTTATTAAATAGATACCTGAGTACTCAACATAAATACTATACAGGGTGTCGTGAAAATCTTGTACAAGGGCGCAGAAGTGTTCCTACTCTAGTGTTGAAAAGTTATCAAGGAAATAGTTGCAACAAAACACTTATAGTGTTGACAATGAGATAAAGTGGGATCTGGTGGTAATGAGGGAGGCAGAGAGAGACAGAGACCGACAGAGACAGAGACGACAAGACAGACAGACAAACAGACAGAGACTCAGAGTCAGACAGACAGACAAAAGACAGACACAGAGAGAGAGAGACAGAAGACAAACAGACAGAGACAGACAGAGAGATAGAGAGACAAACAGAAAGAGACAGACAGAACAGATAAAGACAGAGACAGACATATGTATAAGACACACCTTTTAAGTTCAGGGGTTTATAAAACGCTAAGATCCATCATAATATCGAGGATGGCCATTTTAACTAGTTTACAGTTCTATATGAGAAAGTATATGATCCAAATCAAGGTTGTGTTTGTTGTGTTGGTAGATAAGACACTCCCCCTCCCCTCAGTGCTACCAACCTAACCAGTAACCTGTTCACCGTTCATTATTTGCGATGTCGGCAACAACCGGTGTAACCGCTGATCACAGCGAGCCGCCGACTGCTACCGGAGACAAGCGACCGTCCAGAAGAGTCGCGTTAGGTCCTTCTCTCCACTAGTTTACCCACGGCAACATGGACCTTAAGCGCGTCGGGCGGTTAGTACCTTGTCGCGCGGCGCGGCGCAATCAGGGTCGATTAACCTTCATCTCCAGTTGGAGTACTTTCCAACGCCGCGGTGACACAGCATGACGTCATTACGGACTCGCGTGTTGCCGCTGCTGTGGAGGTAGGAGGACAATAGGATCCTCGCGCGTCCATCGACAACAGAGGATTGGTTCTTAATGGCAGGATATAGCTTAGCGATGGTCGAGCGGTCTAGGGCGTTATCCTAGCACCAGTCTTACCACCCGTACGGGCATATCCGCATTTAATTACACTAAAGGGGTGGAGAAAAGGAAGGTGTGATTTTGTTTACCTCGGGGTTAGAAGGAAACCAATTAGGAAATACCACCTCAGCACACCTAGCCGGGATTCTAACCTGATATCTCCGCACGACTTTAGACCAAGGAGCGTGTCTACTGTATCTAAGAGTGGACTGTAGGAGTAACCCGACCTTAGACCAAGGGAGCGTGTCTACTGTATTCTAAGGAGTGGACTGTAGGAGTAACCCGACCTTAGACCAAGGGAGCGTGTCTACTGTATTCTAAGGAATGGACTGTAGGAGTAACCCGACCTTAGACCAAGGGAGCGTGTCTACTGAAGTCTAAGGAGTGGACTGTAGGAGTAACCCGACCTTAGACCAAGGGAGCGTGTCTACTGAAGTCTAAGGAGTGGACTGTAGGAGTAACCCGACCTTAGACCAAGGGAGCGTGTCTACTGTATTCTAAGGAGTGGACTGTAGGAGTAACCCGACCTTAGACCAAGGGAGCGTGTCTACTGTATTCTAAGGAGTGGACTGTAGGAGTAACCCGACCTTAGACCAAGGGAGCGTGTCTACTGTATTCTAAGGAGTGGACTGTAGAGTAACCGACCTTAGACCAGGAGCGTGTCTACTGTATTCTAGAGTGGACTGTAGGTAACCACGCTTGTCCTCATAATTACTGTAAGGAGGGAGTGATGAGAGTTAGGGTGTGTGAACACGAAGGAGGGGGGGGGGACTTATTGACATTTCCACCCCGCCGTTGGGCGGTGGCCGCTCATCCGACTTGACTTACCCCCCTCCCGGTTTGACGAGGGTCGACGTCAGACTCAGGACGAACGAAACTCGGCTCACGGACCGGACAGTGATAGGAAATCAATTTGATTTATATAGAAAAAAAATAGCATTGATTACAACGCAATAAAGGTTCATTCTCTGTGGATGGGCGGTGTGAGGGAGCTTTGTATGGCTGTGTCGCTGATACTACTACTGCTAAACATAGGAACATGACTTACAAACTAACTTAAACCAAGACTATGACTTTTAACACTCAAGAACCGGGAATTACATATTAGGGTTCTTGTAGGAAAGGGCTTTTAGATTATTATTATTATTATTATTATTATTAGCACCTCGTCTTACTACCCGTTCGGGTTATACGCACTTACGCTAATGTGTGATGGTAGGGTGATTGTGAGATGGAATGGAGGACCTACAGTTTAACGTGGAATCCGAACCACGGTGGAGGCCTGGCATTCCACACATTCACAAGTTGTGATTAATACACGTCTTGTCAGAGGTGAAGGAAGGGTTTGGCAATCAGATAAATCTGTGCCGGGACCGAGGATTGAACCCCGGACCCTCAACACAGAAGTCTTGACACCTTACCCCTAGACCGGCAGGTCACCTAGGGCCTTTTAGAAAACACAAACATATTTTGTTTCGGTCTATAAAACCCGCTCCGGTGGCCACATGGTCTAAGGCGCTACTCTCACAGTAGACTGGATTGCCGATGACGGGGAGTTAGAGGTTCGAATCTCGGTCGGGTGTACTGAGGGTGGGTTTTTTCCAATTTGGTTATCTACGCTCCCTCCATACAAATGTGGGTACACTTCCTATAAATATAACCTTCTTAGTCCTTAAAACCATCAGAGTAATTAGTGCATAAGCATATAACCCGATTGGGTAGTAAGACGTGGTGAGTGATAGTTGCAGGTCACATGACTTGACGTATGGATAGATTATTGATAACTTTTTAAGTCTCAAATACGGTTCTTCCTATTAGTGTCCTATAACAATATGTATATATATATAGTTTCATGTATTATTACTACCCACCCGGGATGTAATCATTTAACTAATTTAGTAAGGTAATAATGAGAAAGATAAAATGTATAAGAAATGTACCCGAATTTGTCTGAAGAAAAGTGGGAAAACATTTAAGGGGAGAAAACACCCGAAGGGGTCCAAGTACTGGTCTTCATGTCAACAGGAAACCCACGTACGGGTCATATAATTTATTGTATGAAATTAATAGTCATAAATTCTATAAAATATATTAATGAAATTAATCAAAATATAATTAATTAATTACTCAGTAAATCTACACAAACCTCAGTGAAATTCAAGTATAGCTATTTGCAAATTAGCTAACATTTGTAATGTAACTGTAAAGCAGGTTATTTTTTGGCATTGAACAGTTACCTTTTGTATCGGCTAGTATTTTTATAGCGCTTATAAAAACAAAACAAAAAGTGTTTTATGAAAATATAAACTTTCGTTTGAAAAGACTCGGTGAGACATGAAACGGTTTATTTTTTACAGAACCTCACATTAAATGGAAACTCTATAGAGCTCGCAAGGTTGTTTTTTTTCCGAGAGACGCCTGCGAGCGTGACGGAAACAACCCGCAACACAGTCGTACAGTGCGTGTAGTGGACCTGGAAACACCCGGGGGATAGACACACACAAAGTTATTCTCTAGAATAGATCAGTGGGCTGAAGTTAAAACTGAGGTACGGCGAGATAGCTTTGAGGGTATGTAGAATGTGGAAATATATATGTGTGGTGTGTGTGTGTGTGTGTGTGTGTGTGTGTGTGTGTGTGTGTGTGTGTGTGTGATGGGTTAAATATCAGAGCTATTATATTTGATAATTACGGTTAGAACCGTATCTAAATATCATATTCTTTAAATTGAAAAATGACACCTGGCCAAGGCTGATTCTGTGATGGACGGGATCAAACATATGTAGCTGACGATTTACACACGTCCATCACAGACTTTGCCTTAAACTATGAGTGAAGAATTACCCTAGGCATGCGACGACTTCTGGGTAGCACAGTGGTTAGAGCATTGGCGTACTAAGCCAAAAGTCCCGGGTTCAATTCCTGTGTCCAGGTGTAATGTTTCCAATTTAAAGAGTTATACATGACTAGCGAACCCGACAGACGTTGTTCTGCCCGAACATTGGCTTTTCGTTTGGATGGCATAATTAATTTCGATAATAAAACAATACTATGTGATAATCATAATTACAAATTCACAATGAACTCCAATTAGTGAGTTACACAAATATTAATTATAATCAATTATTAATATTATATTCATTATTATAAATATTGGGTTAGTGGTGGTGGTGTGGGGTGAAATTTTGAGGTTACATGTTCTGATATTCAAAAAATCTAAAAAAAAAATCCCCCAAATAAATTCCCTAAAAAATAAAAAAATATCCTAGAACCCGATTGCAGCGCCACCTACCGGGTCCAATTGTAAATCTAAACCATCCACGAACCCACTCAAACCCACACAAAAAATTTCATCAAAATCGGTCCAGCCGTTTAGGAGGAGTTCAGTGACATACACACGTACAGAAGAATTATATATATTAAGATAATCCGTGAATAGTCAGGGCCATATTTATAGAGACCGGTCTTTAAGGACACGCAATCTGGGAGCGCCAATTTTATTATAGATGTAGATTATAGAATATGTTTTAACTTGCATATATATATCAACAAATGTTGGGGTGCAAAGTTAGAGAGAAATTATATTTGGGGGTTGAACACCCCTAAATATCACGAGAGCTAGAATCAAACCCGAGATTCGTCAGTTCGGGGATAACTACCGAGTGATATGAAGGGTTGCCTACAACACAGGTGCACACCTCAATCACGTGACTGAACAAAAATAGTTCAAAGCTAAATATAGATTTTTTTTTCAGGGAATAGTGGGGGTAGGGGGGGGAGTTATTTTTGGGGAAAAAAAATAGACAGTCAAAGCTTTTGATAGTATCTCATTTTTGATGCAAGTGAAATTTCCCGGCATGCAATCGATTAGTTTTGTACGCCGCGTCCGTCGTTTGTGGAGGCTATTTTCGTGACAAAAAATGTCACTGTCTGTCTCACAGGTGCTAAGCGGGCCTAAATGTCCACACCAGGGAGGGGGTTATGGATGACATCGATATAGTTAATCCTTTCGAATCAACATAATTGTAGGTTTTTTTTACTATTTCTATTAAACTTGTCTGCTATTTTCGACAACTAAATAAAACACTAAAAAGTGAAAAGTGATTAAAAACAGCAGCCACCTTGATACCTCAGCTCCAGCTATCCCAAAGCAATGCAATTTATTATTATTAATAATAATATTATTATTACTATCATCATCATCATGTGTTCGGTCTTACATGTCCATTTCTTTTGTCAATAAACTTAGACCTCCAATGTGTCCTGTCCTCTGCCTCCTCCTTCAGCTCCCAGAATTTTCTTCTTTCCTTCAAGTCATCCGATATTTGAATCTTTCTCCTTCCTAAGCTCCTCTTTCCCTCAACCTTTCCTTCTATGACACAGTACAGAAGACAGTTCCTCCTAAGGATGTACCGAAGAATAACATCGAAAATGGTTCTCTTCACACCCACTCTTCATTTGTGTCTGTCTGTCTGTCTGTCTGTCTGTCCACCTGATCTTCTCAAGCACCCCTTTAAAAGCTCTAATTCAATATATCGGATACAGTTGACTTACTTTTATGGATAAACCATAGCTTCTTATAAAAACCCTGCGATATATCGAATGATGAATATACCCATATACAGTACAGCGTCGATAATTCGGATCAATAATTAAGGATCGACCAAGTCCGGATTCTCGAAAATACAGTACCTATACCAAAAATAAAAAATAAGCATGGACGAGATAATTAGGAAAACTCAGTGTTAAGATAGAAACATTCTCACTTTATTTAAAAAACAAACTTACACATTATTTTTTATTGCTAAATCTCACGAGGAATATAATGAACCATAAATCTAAAACCGAACAAGGGTTGAGGTGCGTTTTTTAGCGGCCATGTCTCTGTTATTTGATACCACTATGGTAATTTTTATACATAATATTATTTTCTTGTCGATCTGAACTATCGACCCTCTGCCCAGACGGTTAGTAATCGACCACCGCCGAGAGAAGTCGTGTACGACTGAGGGCTTCTCTACCACCAGTTCCCACTAGTATACGACCGGGTCCAACATTTGATGCCGTGTGGTCTAAAAATAAACTTAACCGTGTCATAAAAATGTATGAAAACATAATATATCACACCCTATTAGGTTTTTAGGTGCGGAGTAAATTATTTTTAATAAATAGAGTTTGAGTTTGTTTTGTACATTGAGAGAATTTTTCAAATTAACTTCCGGCGTTATGGATTCAATGGAGGGTCTCACACACACATACGTCACACACACACACACACACACACACACACACACACACAGTGAGGAGCGGAAAGCAAGACCATTCTAACTACAATAAAGATAGCTTTTTTTTTTTTTTTAGCACCGCGTCTTACTACCCGTTCGGGTTTTACGCTTAAGTACTAATTACGCTAATGGATTAGGAATTGGGAGGGTTGAATTTAAAGGAAGTGAACCCGCATTTGCGTGGAAGGAGAGTGGAAAACCATTTAGGAAAAACCACCCCCAGTTCACCCGACCGAGATTCGAACCTCGATCTCCCCGTCCTCGGCGGTTGAGCTCAACACGACTGGCGCGTTAGCCAACTACGCCACCGAGGCGGGTCAAAAAGATAGCTTAGTTAACAGAGTAGAATAAACATTTGACTGTCAACTTTTAAAACTAAAGTATTCCTATTTTTCAATTTGTTTTATAATTCTCAGTAAAGTTGTTACTCATAACAGTGTTAGTTAAACATATTTAAAACTTCTAGCATAGCCTACACAAATAAGGGGTTTGATGAAGTTCCATTTCATGTCACAATCATGGTAGAATATTGTAATGTAACCATTAAATGTGTATTAATCTTGGAGCCAAGACATTTTTTTAGAACCGCGTCTTACTACCCTTTTGGTGTTAAAAGCTTATTTACTAATTACGCTAATAGTTTCAGGGATTGTGAAGGTTATATTTAGAGGAAGTGTACCCGCAATTGCGTGGAGAGTGGAAAACCGTTTAGGAAAAAAAAAATCCTTCAGTACACCCGACTGAGATTCGAACCTCGATCTCCCCATCATCAACAGTCTAGCCTACTGTGAGAGTACAACCTTAGACCATGCGGCCCCCAAAGCGGATGCTAAGCAATTGTATTTGAAAGTATACAGTGGTTTAACACTATGCTTACTTGGCATGTTTTTGATTTTTGAAAACATTTTATAAATTCTGGTAAGGAAAACATAAATTTTATTAATTTGATCACATATGAAATATTAATATATTGCTCTAGTCTTCATTTGGTTTTAGTATTTGAATACTTTAAACATTTCTTTACCTGGTAAGAAGAACATTAATGAGTACGATTGGTATTTTTTTTTTGTAAAATAAAGTATGCGTGAATAATACCCCTTCCCCCCAAGTTTCTTTGAATTATTTTTTTAGGTTTGATATGTATGTGAAAAAACTCGTATGGACAGAGTCAGTAATGACTGGGTGCGTAAAGAGTGCGGTTGGAAAGGGAATCCAAAAGGTCAATGTGAAAGAAGCGTCTTACGTTGGTTTGGGAATGTTGAGAGGATGAATGTGGATCGAGGGACAAAGCAAATATATGAAGGTAGAGTGTGTGGAACAAAAAGAAGGGGTAGACCATGTAAGACGTGGCTAAATGTTGTGGATGAATGTGTGAAAACGATAAACATTAATAGTTTTTAATAATAAAAGAGCATGTATGACTCGGTGTATGGATGTTGTTGAAGAATGTATGGCTCGGTGTATGTATGTTGTTGAAGCGAAGGAAGTATGCAAGGATAGGGAAGTTTGGAGAAAGTTAGTGAGGATGGATTAAGTATGGAGTTTTTTTTAGCTATGCACAGTTTCTTGCCTACCTCGTAAGGGAACGTCGTGATTATGTATGTATGTATGTATGTATACATGTATGTATATATGTATGTATATATGTGTATATATGTGTATATGTGTAATGTATATATGTATATATGTATGTATGTATATATGTGTATATGTGTAATGTGTATGTATGTATATATGTGTATATGTGTAATGTGTATATATGTATATATGTGTATATGTGTGTGTATGTATGTATGTATGTATGTATGTATGTATGTATGTTGGTTTGTTATTATGTCCGACAGTACAGTAATAATTCTAACTAAATTTAAGAGATTTTTGGATTTAGCATGCTTTTACATTCAGGCTTCACACACACACACACACACACACACACATACCGGTTTGTTTGAAGTATTCAGTTGTGTATACATGTGGTTACATCCATTGTTTTATGTATTTATCAAATAAATCATTTCATAAACAAATGTAGAACGTATATAAGTTAATTGTGATGACAGAAACACGCATCATCAACATCAACAACAAAATCCCTGTGTTAAAATAAGTGTTTTATACTATCACCATGTTTAAAATATTGTTTAAAAAACAACCTCAACTGTATTTTTTTTTTAAACCGGGAGACCTGTGTATCTCCGAAACGCAGAACCACAGTTAATTATTTTTTTTTAATTCATAGCTACCCAAAAGACTATATCTGATATTTTCTGTTGAATATATTTGTTTTAATATTTCGCAAGTTGCTTAGTTTAGTACCAATTTTTTTAAAATCTTTATTTTGTGTATAGTTTTCACTAATTATTATTTTACTAAAACTGATTTTTTTTTTACTTTTACTCTAACAGACAAAGTCCAATAGAGCTAAAGCAAGACCCAAGTCGTATTTAGTTATTTTTATATAAAGTTCAAATAAAACCGATTTTGTTTTTACCCGTGTCTTAATACTCATAAGTATTTGATTACACTACTAGTGCAGGGATGAGAAATGTCAAATTCAGAGGAATTGTGACATCATTTGCTTGGAAGGAGAGTTGTAAAACCGAAGAAATGTTTGTATTATCTCGCCAGCACTGTTAATTCTGTTGTTGAAGATGGTTCTAGGATTATCACAAACATTGAAATTTGAAATGGGGGTCTGTGGGGGTTTAAGGGGAGTTAACGGAGGGTTGAGGGATGAAACAGCATTTCGTCAGAGTGAAAAGTAATTAACTTCGTTAAAATGAAAATGATAGGGAAACTGAACTTATTAAAAAGTTTAATCCGAAAGAAATCCCCCCTCTCATTCAAAAATTAATAACATCTTAAAATATTTCCGCCAGAACATAGCGTAAAAATCTCAACTCGCTATTTCATCAGGCGACATTTTCTTCCTTGCAAGTAACTAATTAATCACTTTGTTCAACTTGTTAAACATAGACTTCTTCACTCTCTCTTCTTTCCACACAGTTTCAAGGTCACTTGGACCCGATCCATCTTTGACTGTTTCTCTCGTTCTGCTGACGAAACCTTCGTTAGCAGTTTGTTTTTTTTGTTCCCGGGTCGGTTCAGCTGAGTTTCTCTACATTTGATATTGTCTTCGTTCACGACGGAAAATTAATGGTAAGAATTTTTCTTTACATACTTGTCGTATTTTTCAAAAATCAATCATCAGCAAGCTGGCCCTTGTTTTCTCGTAATAACAAGTACACGGCGCTATCTATCGCGTGAAACCCTCCCGAGACATCCGTTTTAAACATAACACGTGAGGGATGAACCCCACTTGAGTCCTTCCCCCTGGACAGTTGGCCCAGGGCAGTTTCTAGGTCGGTACCTAAAAAGCTCCAACCCCCCCCCCCCGCACCCCGAAGGGTGGGATGATCCGGTTCAGGCCGGATACCCCGTGCCGTGTTAGCAGTCACCCTGTGGTGGCTAGGAAGAGAATGTGTACTATTTACAACGTATGTAGATTGTGTGTAGCTCTGGCGTACCTCCCAGTTGAAAAGGCTAGGTTAGGTTAGGTTAGGTTAGGTTAGGTTAGGTTAGCCACCTGCTAGCCTATATAACGAAATTTGAATTAAAGAGAAGACATCAAAACATGTAAATAGTACACATTCTCTTCCTAGCCCCCACAGGGTGGCTACTTACACGTAATCGGATACCCAGGGAGGCGAGAACTAGCTCCTCCCCCCCTTCCAGTTACTCACTGGTTGACCACGAGCCTTCCAACTATCCTGGAAGGTAACCGGAGCCATTTACTTCCGCTCACAGAAGCGACCATACGATCTCCACTCTAGAGGAATGGGCTCTCCCGCTGCTCGTACGTGCGAGTGGAGGCGCCCATGTTCCAGACTAACTGTCCAGGCTAGCGCCGGAGCTCTAAGACGGCTCACCGCACGGAGGGCGAGGCCCACAACTCCAGGAGCCCGGACCCCACCACGCTGCCAACGCCATCACTCGTCGGTATTTAAACTCACCGCCCCACTGAGTCCAACCCTCCCGTGGGCCCGGCCCTGTGTACCACTTATAACGGGGAATACCAACCAGTCCGCAGGGCCCCCCGGGCCCCTGTAGGTGGCCGATGTGTCTGGCAAGGCCGGGATCACCCAAACTTATTCAGCGGAGGGCCACATTACGGTCCAAGGAGTCGCTCTCGTAATAGACTAGACTGCCGATGACGGGGAGATAGGGGTTCGGATCCCGGTCGGATGTACCGAGGGCGGTTTTTTCCTAAATAGTTTTCCCCTTTCCTTTAACACAAATGCTGATACACTTCCTCAAAATTCACGTTAATTCATAACCCATTGGCATCATTAGTTGGTTTTTTTTAAGGTATTTAACGTGTACCTACTAAACCGGCTTTTTATATCAGCACACGGGAATTTCTATGAGGGAGAGCGAAAGGTACTATCAATTTTACCGGGAAAGATATTTTCCCATTTCTTCCAGGGTTCTTTTACATGCTATACAATAGACCGACGGCTTTACTTACCATCTAAAGGAAGTTGTGCTACGAACTATTATCGTTCAAGAAAAATCCGTCGACCCCAGCTGGATTTGAACCCACTAACATCAGATCCTGAGGCGAGCACTTTACCCCTAAGACCGCCGAGGTCGACCGTAATTAGTACATATGCGTATAATCCGAACGGGTAGTAAGACGTGGTTCTAAAAACATAATTAAAGACCTAGAATTAGAATCCCTATTTCTCCTCGGCGTATGACCACATGAAATCCATCAAAAACCCCAGGTACAGACAGACAGACAGACAGAAAGAATTGTAAAATACAATTTTCTTGAGGTCAGGGGCACAAAAAGATCCATCAAGGTCAAACATTTTCAGGATTACAATACTTTCTCTAAATGGCGAAATAAAATGGTTACATAATTAGTTTTCCAACTCTACGAATTACTTATTATTATTATTAGTACCACGTCTTATTACCCGTTCGGGCTTTACGCACTTACACTAATTTGTAATGGTAGGATGATTGTGAGATGAAATGGAGGACCTACAGTTTAACATGGGATCCGAACCACGGTGGAGGCCTGGCATTCCACACATTCACAAGTTGTGATTAATACACGTCTTGTCAGAGGTGAAGGAAGGGTTTGGCAATCAGATAAATCTGTGCCGGGACCAAGGATTGAACCCCGGACCCTAGCACAGAAGTCCGACACCTTACCCCCTAGACCACCAGGTCACCTTTATGAATTACTTGAAAGTACGTTTATTTTGAAATAGAATTTGCCTTCTTGTTTTTTTGCGTGGCGGAAGAGTGTAAAACCATATTGAATAAACTCCCCATAGTGCACCCGACTGGGACCGAACCCCAATCTTTCCGTCTTGGGCAGTCTAGTCTACCGCGAGGGTAGCGCGTTAGACCATATGGTTTGTGGGCTGACGCAGGGGAGTTTTATTTTCTCTTCCTTTAAAAATGTATTTATTTGTTGTCCGTTCAAATCTAAAGTATTTCTCTTGTTGGAGTGGTCCACCGTTCCCTGCCCAAAAGGTCAGAGTTCGGCGACGTCACAAACAAACAAGACTTTGTTCGCGCCAACTCTCAACTCTGTCAGTTCTTCAGGGAGAATCAGGTTAAGAGTGCGTTTGTGGAACTTAAGGCGGGGGTGTAGGGAACGCGACCAAAAGGACGGTGTTTTTTTGCAGTTTTTAATGGCAAAAACATTTTTTTTTTACCAAAATAAATAAACTATTGCTCCAGTACAAACAAAGAATTTAATTTTCTACACTAGGTTGCAGCCGCGGCTCGTGGATTTCAAAATTGGGAGGGCTGCATTGGGGAGGGGGGGGACTACCGGAGGGTCTGGGGGGTATGGAATTTTTAAAATTTAAGCCCTAGAAGTGTCTTTTTGAGTTCATCCTGAGCTTCTGAAAATAAGATATAAAGTAAGAAATCTCCCTCCCCCACCACTCATAAAATTATACATATTCTTAACTTGGAACTGTAAAGATCACTACTACCGCACTGCTATAGTGATTGCGATCTGCTCGACATAAAACTACGCGCCGCGTAACACTCGGCTGGACACAGAAACTGTCTGTCTGGGCTGCATCACAGAACAGCCCTTACAAGCGCCATATCGCGACACCCTCTCCTTACCCCACCCTGGAGCTCTCCTCCCAATGACCACCGCGAGCGCATGCGCCAGATATCCAGCTGGACCGCTCGAGGTCACAGCCCACTTTCTACCCCAGTGCTAGGCAGGCTGTAGTGTGTACCAATCGTAGGAGATTAACAGGGATGTTTTGATGTTTTAACAACTAATACCATGATGATGATGATGATGATTATACTGTTATTCACAAGTAGTTCAGATAATTCAGGGAGGACTGCGACGAGCCGCCACTGCTTGGTTGTTGAATATCTGTTGAGGGTGTCCTGGAATTTAATGACAACTTTTTCTCTTTATTTAAAAAGTTTCTCATCTAATATCTCTCTATTCATGACAAATATTCAACAACTGTTGATATCACCGTGTGAAGAAAATTAAACTCTTTGTTTCTACTGGAGAAATATTTGATTTATTTTGGATAAAAAAATAATTTTGCCATAAAAAGTGAAAAAAAACACCTTGGCCTGTTCTCGCGTCCTTTCCGTCCCACCTTAAGTCGTTACCGCAATACTATCTCGATACCGCGTATCCCTTCTTTCGTGCGTTCTTATAGTCAAGAAACACATTTCATCGGTCCATTTGTGCGATGAATCACATCTGGGCTCTTAGCGGTTGGGACTCCCTCCCCCTCGTTCTACCCACTGGCAGGTAGGATAAGAGTAAGTGCACCTCCAGCTGCGTGAAGAGAGAGAGAGAGAGAGAGAGAGAGAGAGAGCGACCAGGAAACTAACCTCGACCTCTCACTCACCAGTAAAACACACAATACGAAACTGACGCCTTTATCCGCGCTCACACAGGTGCGGGTCTTACTACCCATCCGGGGCTCACGTATGAACTAGTAACGATAGTATGCTACGGAAGAGAAAGAGTGAATTTAAAGGAAGTGCACCCGCATTTTGAGTGGAGGGAGATTGTAAAACCATTTGGGGGAGGGGGATTTCACTCTCAGTACATCCTCCTGGGATTAAAACCTGTGATCTCCCTGTCATCGATAGCCCATTAGGTGACCTGGTGGTCTAGGGTAAGGTGTCGGACTTCTGTGCTGAGGGTCGGGGTTCAATCCTCGGTCCCGGCACAGATTTATCTGATTGCCAAACTCTTCCTCACCTCTGACAAGATCGTGTATTAATCACAACTTGTTAATGTGTGGAATGCCAGGCCTCCACCGTGGTTCGGATCCCACGTTAACAGTAGGTCCTCCATTTCATCTCCCCAATCACCCTACCATTACACATTAGCGTAAGTGCATACAACCCGAACGGGTAGTAAGACGCGGTGATAGTAATAATGATAGCCCAGTCTATGGGGTGTTGCTAAATTCTGCCAATTACTGTGAGCTACACTTTAACAGCCCATGGGTGTTGTTTGAGGGGAGGGGGGCAGACGCGTTTAGAATATTAATATTTATCTGAGAATATTTAGTCCCCCCGTTCACCCCACTTTTTTTTAACATGTGAAAAATGTCACCAAACTCCAATCATCTGTCTTCACAATTGAAAATAATAAAAAAATACGATAAACAAATCAGTCCATACCTACACAAACAAACAAAACACAAACAAACCTAAAATTGCTATTGAATCCCCGACATGACGCGGGGATGACAGTCATTTGTTAGGAATCAGCTTTTAATAAAAAAAAACCACCTCTGATTAAACGCTTCCCTCTCAAAACCAACCCTCATTTTTTTTTTTTTTTTTTCAATTTATAAATTTTGATTGATTATCTAAAGCTCCTTCCTTCGCCCTTCCGTAGTCTTTTGTTTCCTAAACTCACCGCCGCAGGGTGTTGTGGGAGAGGAACAAGCGAATCTTTTGTTTTTGTCACGTTCAGTTTTATAGCACCACCTCCCCTCCCCCCTTTGTATCGCCAACCCCTGCCCCTCACACCGGCTGAGAGAGAGAGAGAGAGAGAGAGAGAGAGAGGCTTTGTGAACACATCTATCGTCGAACAACCGGTGGACATGGCGTTCGGGGAGGCCCGAGTTCTGAAAAGGATTATTATCTTATAAGCTCTTTCTATACAACCCCCCCTCTGGCCCCTCACCCCAGAGCTCTGGTGTAATTTTCCCTTCAAAAACAGAATTAATTAAAATGGATGTTTGTCGAGGAACGCTGACTGCTCTACAACGACTTTGTGCTGGGAAATTAAGGACGGGACAAAGCCGTGTATAGAGAACCGCGGGAAGTGGCTTACTGTTAGGTTGGTAGCGATGAACCCCGGACACGATGCAACAAGGGCACAAGTGCGCGTAGACACATTTCTCACCAATTATTTGCGGTATTTAACGTCCGCTTTTCAAACCGACTGACTATGATTACATCAGCACACGACTTATAAACTAGCTTAAATCTAGAACAGAACACAACATCCAGCCCCCAGGCCATCAATTCACCAATGTGGAAGGGTAAACCCACATTTCACCAATGATCAATTTTTCGACCATTCCAGGAATCGAATTCAGGACCCTAAACTAAGTAGACAGACACGCTACCGAGTGAGATAAGGGTCTCAGGTTCGCTTCCTGGTAAGGTCTAAGAATGTATCATTGAGCGAAATGTGGGTTTACCCTTTCACGTGCTGGGGGCTGGATGTTGTGTATATTTTAGATATAAGTTAGTTTAAAAGTCTTCTCTGATTTAATCAGTCTCTTCACATTAAATAAATGAAACAACACCTCTCGTTACCTCTAGGTGGACTTGTGTTTGTCGGTGACGGGTTCGAACCCCGGTTTGGTGTTTGTGAGATGGTTCTACCCGAGTACATTCCATCACGTCCGGCTTGTACGCATTTGAACTAATTACACCCGCGGATGAGAGACATTTAATCTAGAGGAAGTGCACCCACATTTTGTGTGGAGAGAGAGTACGAAACCATTCAGGGGGAAATCACCCTCAGTAAAACCGGGCGGGATTCGAAACCCGACCTCCCCCGTCACCGGCAAGCCAGAATAAATGAGCTTGACGTATAGACCGTGGTTCCCCGGCGCAGAGGTCTGACATGTTAACATTATCAGCCCCTGATAACAAACATGTACACCTGGAAACCGGCGTTTTAAATTAATTAAAAACTTTGTCGGAACAACTAAAATGTAGATATTTTTTCTGCCTGTTTGAAGCAAAGCGTTGCCAGGGGTAGCCACGCAATTCGTAGAGCGGTTACTCCTGGTACTTCTGCTAGTTAGTAATAAATATGTTAATCTCCTCCCCAAATTTATATAATATTATATAAATGGTTCTAATTTTAATTTTCCAGAATCTGAATCAAAACAATGCTCAATTAATCCTTTATTTTCCCCTTAGTTTCCAGATATTTCCTCCTGGTTTGATCCTGGAGAATAAATCACGGATTTAGCAGGTGTGACTCTAGCCTGGAGCTATTAATGTTTGGAAATTAGCTCCAGAATTTGTCCTTAAATTCATCCCAGTCGCGATACAAACGGCCGCGCGAAAGAACAGGGAGATTTAGAAGGCACTTGCACGCGATTTATTGCGGCATATTTTCAAATGGCGGCCAAAGATCTTAACGGCCCATCGCGAGGAAGAAAGGGTGCTCAGGTGTTACTTGGGGGGGGGGTTGCACTTCCAGGCATTAAAATCGTGACCAGCTTTATAAAATCTGTTCCTTCAGAGCCCTGAGAAATATAACTGGGATGTTAGGAACAGTATTAGTGGAAAAACTATAATTTGTAGGTTTCATGGATTTAGTAAAAATATGGATTGGATGCTCAATTTTGATCGATAAAATAAGAACGAAGACCTAAATTCATACCAAGGTTTAATTTTGTTTTACAATGGTGGTACCATTTGAAAATCCACCTAACCAAGTTAAATTAACTCTAGAGTAACTCTACTGGTACAATAACTCCTGAGTAACTATTACTGGTACAATAACTCTCGTAGTAAATTCACGATTACAATAACTCGTAGAGTAAGCTTCACGTTTACAATAACTCCGAAGGAACTTCTGTTACAATACTAATAATCTCCATAAGGAATCTTCCTGTGTACAATAACTCCCGGAATATCTTCCCTGTGTACAATAACTCCCGGAGATCGGAATCTCCAGCCACCCACATCCCAGGAATCTGGCGTTGTCACCAAAGCCGGAAAGAGCTCGTCCACCCCTCCCCCCCACGAACCACAAAGCTTAGCTAAGAGGTGAGGAAGAGGGTGGACTCCCTTAATTTAATTTGTAAGTTGGCGGATTCCCAGCGCCCCCAGTTTGTCTCGAGGTTAGCGTGTCTAACTCTGACCTGGAAGCCAGGACACACACAGTGACGGAGCTAATCACATGTTCCTATGATCTCCCCTCTGGAGTCTTGTAAAGTCGGCATCCAAACTTGCCTACAATTGGATCAGTAAACAGCACCAGTGGTCATGAGGACTAGATGTTAGGCTCATCTAGTCTCTTGTCCAAGTCACGCGGTTTGTAGTCAAGCTCAGCAGCCGTTCGAACGTTCTGTGACTGGTTTTTGTGGTAGATCTACACATCGCTACCATCTTTAGCTTCTTTTAGAGACCTAAATCACCTTTTTATCACATTCGCTATCCCAGTCTTGGCAGCTTCCACACTTTCTCAGACTAACGGAAACTATGTAGAGTGTGGATTTGCTAAGAAACAGAGGTCCCGGGTCGATCCTCGGCATTTACAGATTTATCTGTGAAGAATTGGGTCTGGCACGGGGTCAAACTCAGGCCTCGTGAGGACAAATGAAGAGCTACTTGGACGAAGAAGTACCCGCTTCGGTGGCCACTGGGTCTAACGCGCTAATCTCGTGTTGGACTAGACTGACAAAGGCGAGCAGATCAGGGTTCGATCCCGGCCGGGTGCACTAAGGGTGGTTTCCCTAAATGGTTTTCCACTCTCCCTCCACGCGAATACGGGTAAACTTTCTCTAAATTTAGCCTTTCTAATTCCTAACCCATTTATGTAATACGTATAGCCTGGACAGGTGAAAAAAAAGTAGCGGCTCCGGTTTAGAAAACTGAGATTAGCGGCCCTAGTGTTCGTTGTGCTGACCACCTGACACCCTCTATCCATTAAGGTTGGGGCTATCTTCACCAACAGACGGCGTCCGTTGGGTCGGTATAGCGGAATGATGTTAAGGAGACTCCGATATAAAATAGTTCCGGAAGAACTCCAAAAATGGTTGTTTAAATAAATTGTAGTTTTATAAAAATTGCTTCTTCTCCTTTGAATATTTTTTTAATCGGAAATTTTTGGGCGTGTCCTCAGTCTCTCTCTCTCTCTATATAATTATATATATATAATAGATAGATAGATAGATAGATAGATAATAAAAGATAGATAGATAGATAGATAGATAATATAAGATAGATAGATAGATAGATAGATAGATAGATAGATAGAGACATTGTGGAGATTTCTAGGCTCAAGTCCAACACTTTAGCTCAGTAGTTAGCGTGTCTGTCTATTGAGTTATGGGTCACGGCTTCGATTCCCGGGAAAGGCCGAGAAATGTATAATTGGTGAAATGTAGGGTCCCCTTTCCACAATGATAAATAAACGGGTCTGGGGGCTGGATGTTGCGTCTGTTCTAGATCTAAGTTAGTCTATAAGTCTGTGCTGATATAATCAGTCAGTTAAATACCTCCAATTAAATATCCTCAGCTCGATCAATTGACGCGAAGAAACGAGAAATTATCCTCAAAACTTTTTTTTTAATAAAAAGAGATCATATTACATCCTTTTCTTGGATCTACTCTAATATTCTAAATCAGACGACAGGATTCTGCTTAGGATTGAATGAATTTACAGCACTTTTTTTTTACTAGCGAAATTTTCATAATTAATTACTTCCAAAAAAAAAGGACCCCCCTCCTCCCCCCCAGGCGGTTGAAAAGGAGGGGGTGAGGGGAGGTTAAAGGCAGAAGAACCGACAGCGCCCGGAATAAAATAGCAATTATTACCAACTCTCTTTAAATCACATCACGGCCGGAACCATCTTTTTCAGAAACGGGGCGAGGGGGACGGATTAAGAAGTCGTCATTAGTTTTTTTTTTCTGATCTAACTCGAGGAAGCTCCTCCAGTCTGGAACACGACAGATTTAAATCATCGCTTATTTCGCAGAGACGAGAACAAGCGTGCAAAACAGGCTCAACACATTCGTCATAATCAGCCGCAAGGAAATGAACGAACGCTCTAAAGAACGACTCTCGCAACTGGAGGCCGGGGTTAGAATCACAGTCGGGAAAATGCGGGTACATTTCTTCTAAATTTAACCTTCTTCATCATTAACACATTAATGTAATTAGTAGAACTTGTGAGTCACGATGCTAAAAAAAATAGACTTGTGTCTTATCACTTTATACTGAAGCACATTTTAAAACTCAAACGCTGCTGTCTTAGCATATTTTATAGCGACATGTATACAAATAACAGAGACATGTAGGTATATTTTATAACGACATGTATACAAAGAACAGATACATGTAGGCATATTTTATAACGACATGTATACAAATAACAGAGACATGTAGGTATATTTTATAACGACATGTATACAAATAACAGAGACATGTAGGTATATTTTATAACGACATGTATACAAAGAACAGATACATGTAGGGCTGATAAGATCACTATTTAAAGTTGAAGATTTTGATTTTGATGGTCACCTAACACTACTTATAGTTTTTAAATCATACATTGAGTGCCTTTAGGTTAAGAGAAAGGTTTGTATTAAAAAAACAAAGCACACTTTAATATTATATTATGCTGACATATGTGAATGTATCTCTGCTTACGTTATATGTGTCATTTACTTGCCAGTGTGTGTGTTGAAATACTGTCACAATATTTCCAAGTTTTATTCTTACGTCGACATTTAGAAGGTTCGTATATCCTTGTTATTTTATAGACCATCATTATACGAAACAGCAAACACAATTATACTCTCATTCTTGCTACCAGAGTTTAAGACAAAGATAAATACATACATTTCCAGCTATGTGCGTCTTGTTTGGATATCTTTGATCCCCTCACAGTTCCAATAAACTCTCATTTCGAGGTGTTATAGTTCTCTAAAACGTTCTCGTAGGCTTCGAGCGTAGATTAACGGCGATACTCGGCCTGGCTATTAAACAAGATATTAATTACATGCATTAAAGGGGTTAGCTCTCTACTAAGTACATCTATGTTGCGCTGTGTGCCTAAACACCAGGGTGATATGTCGATACTTAACTTCGTACATCTATGTTGCGCTGTGTGCCTACAGACCAGGGTGATATGTCGATACTTTACTTCGCACATCTATGTTGCGCTGTGTGCCTACACACCAGGGTGATATGTCGATACTTTACTTCGTACATCTATGTTGCGCTCTGTGCCTACACACCAGGGTGATATGTCGATACTTAACTTCGTACATCTATGTTGCGCTGTTTGCCTACACACCAGGGTGATATGTCGATACTTAGCTTCGTACATCTATGTTGCGCTGTGTGCCTACACACCAGGGTGATATGGCGATACTTTACTTCGTACATCTATGTTGCGCTGTTTGCCTACACACCAGGGTGATATGTCGATACTTAACTTCGTACATCTATGTTGCGCTGTGTGCCTAAACACTAGGATGATATGTCGATACTTAGCTTCGTACATCTATGTTGCGCTGTGTGCCTAAACACTAGGATGATATGTCGATACTTAGCTTCGTACATCTATGTTGCGCTGTGTGCCTACACACCAGGGTGATATGGCGATACTTTTTCTCCGAGTTGGTTTTGAACCCAGAACCTTGGTAGTCATGCCTTGGGTCAGGCCAAATTTTAACCAAAAAAACGATAGTTCTATGCTAATATGATATTTTATACTATCAATTTATCACCCAACTTTAAGGTATATGCTATTGTGTTTTCTTTAAAATGCCCCAATATAAAGTAGTGGATGAATTGGTTTTGAGCATCTAAATAAATATCTAAAAGTAACCCCAAATGACCCGCCTACTATTTTGTGATTTAAAATCACTGTCAAAAATGTCGAGGAGACGAAATGAATGAGTCAACGATTTAACTCAACCAAAAATATATTTCAAAAGTATTGAAAGGTTTTAAATTTCGTTTGAAAGAAATCGTCTGCCCGCCCCTTCCCCAATACCAAACTAAAAGTTCCAACGGAAATATTATGTTGAGGCCTGTGATATAACCTACAAACGTTTTATAAATTCGTTTGTAAAAAAAATAAGCTTCATGGGCAGAAAAAAAAAACTCTCCAAGTCCTCTCATCGAACATTTTTGAAAATCAATTGATGTTATTTCGTCATGTTGCTAAACCAAAGCAATATTACATACAGGGTGGTTCATGAGTGTGGATAGGGGATAATATGTTTAGTTTGTATAGTTGTTCCACTGGATTAAGATAGTTTTGTCACTTCAAACAGCTACTTTAGTCGATCCACCAGTTGAAGAACCTTTTCTGACAGTTCAAACCGTTACGAACGCCTTTAACCCAAGGAGATACTCAACTGTGATCGGACTGGTTAGTGATTGAGTTACAAACTGGTCAGTAACTGGTTGTTGCTTATGTTTCACACACGCAGATACTCAACTGTGATCGGACTGGTTAGTGATTGAAGTCACAAACTGGTCAGTAACCGGCTGTTGCTTATGTTTCGCAAACGGTGCTACGTAAAAATGGTGGAATGTCAATCAATTCCGACTATCTAGCGACAAGAACCCATTTCAGTCTTAGAGAATTATTTAATATTAATACAATATCCGGTGACTCGAGTGCCGTGAGGATTTGGTACTTTAATTATTACAGATATTAGTGTAATTAGTACATATCCTATGACCGGACGGGTAGTAAGACGCGGTGCTGAATAAAGTTACTAACTCTTTTACTGGCCATTGCACACAATGGGGTGTGCTCTGAAGACTGAAAGTTTGACGGATTGTGGAAATGACATCTGTCATCGCGTGCCCGGGTACGACGTACAAGGCACAGGTGGGTCCACGGAGTAAACGTCAACATCGTCTGGTCTGGTTTCTGATCGTTTGAAGGACGAGGCTCCAACACTGAGGCGGTCTTTCCTGAACTATTCACCACCGTCCCTCCGCGCGAACGAGGGTGCATCTCCTCTCAGTTCAACCTTCATCATCCCTACCCCATAAGATTAGTTAAGGCCAACCTCTTGGTTCTAGAGATCCCTGGTTTGATTCCCAGCGGTAACATAGGTATTTTACCAGAAGGTGAATTGTACCTATGTTTGCCATGGTCTGGAGAGTTAGGCTCAAGTTAGGTTTAAAACTGGCATAAACATCATCATCATCATCATCTTAACGGGGCGAGGTAACCGCACCTACATTTATTAGCACCGCGTCTTACTACCCGTTCGGGTCATGCGCCTAAGTACCAATTACACTAATGGTTTTAGGGATTAAGAAGGTTATATTTATAGGAAATGTACTCGAATTTGAGTGGAGAGAGAGAGTGGAAAACAATTTGGTAAAAACCACCCTCAGTACACCAGACCGGGATCGAACGACGATCTCCCCGCTATCGGCAGTCTAGTATATTATGAGAGTAGCGACTTAGACCGTGCGGCCACCGAAGTGGGTCATATATCCGCTATATATACGCTAAAAAAAATAGTATTTCAACACTGACCAGTGATTAACTGACACATATAACGTAAGCAGAGATAAATTCAGAGATGTCGGCATAAAATTAATAATATATTGTGATATTTGAATCTCGCTCTTAAACTAGATGAATAAAATGGATAGTTTAGAAATTAAAAGTAGCGGTAGTATGTGATAACAACAAAAACCTTTTATTCGATCTCGAATTCGCACTCAAAAAAAAAATGACCTTCGCAAGGCCGCAATATTATATTATTTGTTAAAATATCGAGGTAATTATTTTGGCGGATACTTACAAGAAAATAAAAAACCCAATTTCATCTTAGACCCTCGCACCTACAGAGGGGAGTAACGTAGAGCACAGGTTGAAGAAGGGAGGGAAGGAGGTTAGAATTAGATTGGAGGGGGTCGGGGTGCCCTTACCGGAGAGGTTAGTGGTAGCCCCAAGGCTCAGCGATAGCCACGACAGACCAGATTACTAGCGGGCCGGTTCGATCCCTTCTTGGCGAGATGAAATCGATAGCTTTACTTGGTCAGGGCACAGCAAATACACCGGCGTCTTCGTCTCTCTGGGGATCCCCTGCCCACACACACACACACACACACACACACACACACACACACATAATTGGAAGGAAAAAAAACTTAAGTTCGTTCTTGGACAAGATCCAATACGAGTGGAATTTTTTTTTTATACGAGACTATTCGAAATAAAGGCCCGTATGCAAGAACGAGTAGGAGAAAAGGCGCAGAAGGAGAAAAGGCGGAGGACGGTCGATTTGCTTGCTAGGACGAGCGCGCGTGCGCGCGCTTGAGGAATTCCAAAGGTTGGTCCCGACCAGCCTTCTGCTTTACTCCTATCCCTTATACATAGGTTTACTCCTATCCCTTATACACAGGGCTACTCCAGCGCGGCGCGCATGAGCAATAGAGATGGCAAACAGCTGTTATTTTGTTTTGTGTTGTCAAGAAAATATGGCGCTACATGACTACCGGCTTGTCGCGTATTTAGACGTTATTGACGACTATTTTGAAGAGGAGGATAATCAAGTTGCTGTGATTCAACGAAGACATGTTAGGGATTTCCAGGATCCTTTTCAGGCTTATTCTGACGAACAATTTCGTCGTAGATTTCGATTTTCGAAGGAGGTTGTTAGGCAGAATATCTTGCCTATGTTGGAAATGGACAATCCCGAAACACAACGAGGGCTTCCACTGCTTCCGCTACAACAACTGTTGATTGCCCTACGGTTTTACGCCACAGGAAGCTTTCAGGTAATTCTAAATTGTAAATAGTCTTATCAAAAGGTTATATTTATTATTACTAAACTTACAATAAAAAATGGTTCATAACTGGGTTTTTTTTTCTAGAGGGAAACAATAATTTAAATTGTATTGAATACAATAATAAGTATCTATTGGTTTTTGTAAGGTATTATTAACGATAAATTTAGTAAGTTTATTTTATATAATAATGTTACTGATAACATATTTCTTCCATTGTTTTTGTATTATGTTATTGAAGCCAGTATGTTTAGGCTAATTGATTGTTTTGTGACTGATACAATAGCTGTTAGGATTTTAGGATTTTGTGTGAAGTTTAATATTTATTTATGTATAGAGAAAGAAAGCTGACCTTTGTTTTACTACTGGTGGTTTTCTTAAAAATACCGAAAATATTTAATGTAGGCCAAAATAAACTTGCCTTTTAAAAAATCATAGGTAGGTATAGTATGTTTTATTCATCCTATTTTACGCCATTTATTTCCTAAAAAACCTAAAATATTTATATCAGCTGTATATTATTCCAAGCATTAAACCACGTAGAATCAATTTTTTAAAAAAGAAGCCAAAAATCACTTTTTACTTAAATAAGAAAAATTTCTACTCACCTAAGCGATGGATATCTCTCGGCTGTTCTAAAACAAATTTGGACACACTACACTAAACCCCAAACATAATTTACACTGTCTTAAAAAGTTGTAAAAACTGTTTATAACGACCACAGTTTGCTTTACTTCATAGTAAACTTAACTTCAAGCATTTTGACTCAACTCGATGTAAGTGATCACAAGTTGCCATAATGACAAAATTATATATGAAGTAAATTGTGAAGTCTTTGAAATAACACAATTAGTTTAAATATTAATTATTATGACACCTATCCAAACCCATCTTAACCTAACCTTTCTTGTGTTAAAAAATTAAATTTATAATTATAGATAAAATAAACCACCCATTGTAATAATTAAACATGGACAGTACACATACCTTACGCAGAATCAAAGAAAAGTCATTGGGGCCTATGTCATTGTCAATATATACATTTCAAAAGTGATTTAGTTGATGTGTTGTCGAGTTTTATTTGACTATATTATTATTTAATATGACTTTTTTCTAGATCTTGGTGTCATTCAATTCTACATACTAAAATGTGCATAATAAAGTGAATAAAATATTGACACATGATACCCCTTTAGTGAATAGTAGACAAATGTGGGACAGATAAGGTGTACTAGACCCTAAATCATAGAACTTATTCCTATCATTTTATAAAATAGTAGGCCTAACTTTGTTCTTCTATTTTTAGATTGTTAGTGGGGACCTGTACCATGTTGACCAGTCAACGGTATCACGTGTCGTCAAAAAAATATCAATTCGATTGGCCGAAAACATGCGACATGTGGTGAGGTTTCCCACTACAGAAGCTGAACTGGAAGCTGTAAGAGTGCAGTTCTATAACAAGGCCAATTTTCCTGGAGTTTTAGGCTGCATCGACTGCACTCACATTCCTGTCCAGAACCCTGGTGGTCCGAATGGAGAATTATTTAGGTAACCCTTATCCCAAACTATTATTGATATAATTTTTTTTAATATACTTTCATGAAAAAATCGTGAAATACATTGTATTTAATTGAATATACCAAATCATTAAAAATTAATTCAATATTTTTACTACAAGGAAATAACAAATCCATTGATACTTTGATTATATATTTTGTAATTATTTAATTTTTACAACATTACTACACCTCAATAAACCTTAAGTTCAAATATAAACATACAATACCAACATGTTTAATTAATTATCCTTCACAATATTACATAATCTTATACAATTATAGTCAAATAGTTTAGTGTTTTAATATTGATAGAGAGTTTAATTTATTTGTGAATGGAACAGCAGAAAGGTCAGTCAGCCGAGTAAATAGCTTAATAGATGTTAAGCTAGACTAGAAAAGCACCTCGATAATGTATTTATACATATTTTAGCTCTAAAATAAAATATAGTTCAAAATATCAGTTTTATTTTAAATAGCACACTTAGGTGATTAAAAGTGAACATACAAAACAAACCAATACTAAAGTCTATTACTTAAATGTTTGTTTTTACAAATTTCAGGTACAATATAAAGTAAAATGTGTCATGGCTTCCTATTTTAAACCATTCTACATTTAAGTTTATACGGTGATTTGAGGTTAGGCCAACAGCTTTCAAGGAGCAATTGTTTTAAGTTATGCTTAACATACTAGAATATTAAATAGAACTAATATAAAGAAAGTGTAAAAGTTGACTTAATAAATACTATTGTTTATTTTAGAATATTTAATCTTATAGGCTTTTGTGATATATACATATATAAAAACAGAATTTTTTTCTTGAATCATTTTGGCAAGGATAGGAACTTTGGGATTCTAGAGATTTAATAAAACTTTTTTTACTATACAATCTCTTAAAAAACAGTGTTCTGCTATTTATATGCTTCAGAAATCGCAAGGGATATATGTCCCTCAATGTCCAAGCTGTTGTCGGTCCCAACAGGGAAATATACGACATGGTTTCTCGGTGGCCAGGATCCACCCATGATAGTCGTATATTCGACAACAGCAACGTCAAGGCAAGGTTTGAGAATGGACATTTACAAGGCAAACTGTTGGGTGACAATGGATACCCACAGTTGCCCTATTTGTTCACTCCCATTCTTGACCAGCAGGTTCGCACTCCAGGACATAGACGGTGAGATTCACAAAACATGCCAAATCAAATAATGTTCAGCAATAAAAAGTATTTTAACAAATCTCTATTAAAGGCTCATATAAACTTGCACAGAGGTAAGGGGGGGCTTATGATTTATTAGAGGAGTCTTAGGAGTCAATTAACTGTAGTTTCTTAACCCACTTCGGTGGCTGCATGGTCTAAAGCCTCAATTTCACAATAAACTGGCTGTCGATGACAAGAAGATCGGGGTTCGATCCCGCTCGAGTCCACTCGGGCTGGCTTTTCCTAAATGGTTTTGCACACAAATGTGGCTACACTTTCTATAAATAGTATTGTAAAATAGCACATCAGTGTCTAACTCAATAGGTTATAAGTCGCTATGATAAGACCTCTTGTTACCAGATTTCCTTGAAATAGGCCTACATTATAAATTTACACCTCCTGACAGTAGCGGTGACTTAAATAATAACATATTTAGTCTACTTTCTCATTACTCTCATAAAATTTACAATCTAAATGTCGAATTAGAATTTACCTAACTCTATTTTGGAGGGCTTGGCATGATCTTGTCTCTTTATCACAAAGTAATGTATTGGGTTTATCCCTGGGTGAAGGAGCCATATTTTATGCTTGGTAATATCCCTAAACATGCTTGCACTTCTCTACAGTAACTCATCAAACTAAAATATTGTATATCCTTGACCTTTCAATTTAAGTTGGAGAACCTGCAATCTTAAGAGTGGAAATTTATACAGGTACAACATAGCGCACAGAGGAACAAGAATGACAGTGGAACAGTTTTTTGGGGTTTGGAAACGAAGATTTCCATGCCTTCAGCGGAAGCTCTGCACACACATTCGGACCAGCAGGGCCATCGTCTGTGCATGTGCTGTACTGTACAATGTTGGACTCAGGCACAATGATAACAATGTCCCTGATATTGAACTTGAGGTATTTTTTTTTCATTTTCTTACTGTGTTAGCTATTGGGGGGTTGTCTATAAATAAGAAAAAACTATTAAAGAAGGTAGACACCACTCTAAATAATCAAACCAGTCTTAAAATTTTAAATTTCAAAGTTGATTTTTGTGAAATGGGAGGCAGATGGGGGATTAGGGGGGATTCAAAGCTAATAAAAACATCTTACAAAAGGGAGAGGGTGTAAAAACTGCAATTTGTAGAAAGGTTTTGGAACTACTCTACATAACCGTGTGATAATTTCAAATTTTAAACTGGGACTCTAGCTAGATATTTTAATTTTCTTGGTAAAAGTTTTTGAAATGGGGGAGAGAGGGGTTTTGAAATTTGTTAATGTTATATAAAAACAACTTCTCGTTTTGGTTTACACGTTTTGTCATGTAGTTTAAACCACTTGAAGATTAATATAAAAAAATAATTCAAGATTTGTTGTGTATTCCTTTAGCTGTATAATCTTAAAGATTCCCCATGCATTGAGTGGTCACACCAGCTAACTTTGAATAATACAAAGATAAATTGCTCTTTTATTGAATGGATGTGAATATATTAGTTATATTCATAAATCTTTTGTGCCAGAGATATGTTGATGTGCCTGTGAGAAATCTTCATGGAGAGTTCCTCCGAGGCCGGGCCATAAGGGATAACTTCATACGCCAGTACTTTGATTAAGGTAAATAAATAACTGCATTTACATGATTCATTCCACAGTAAAATTTATTTGTTTACTAGTTTATATTATGTGTACTAATGTACTTTATATTTAATTTGATCATTGACTTCATTGCCTAGTGTCAACAACTAGATCAGCTGGTACTGTCTTTGCTTTACCACCTAAGAGCCTGGGCATCACCGCATGGACTTACACCACCTGGGGGTCTTTGCTTCACTCCATGGACTCACACCACCCGAGTCGGGCATCACCGCATGGACTCACACCACCCGAGTCGGGCATCACCGCATGGACTCACACCACCCGAGTCGGGCATCACCGCATGGACTCACACCACCCGAGTCGGGCATCACTCCATGGACTTACACCACCCGAGTCGGGCATCACCGCATGGACTCACACCACCCGAGTCGGGCATCACTCCATGGACTTACACCACCCGAGTCGGGCATCACCGCATGGACTCACACCACCCGAGTCGGGCATCACCGCATGGACTCACACCACCCGAGTCGGGCATCACCGCATGGACTCACACCACCCGAGTCGGGCATCACTCCATGGACTTACACCACCCGAGTCGGGCATCACCGCATGGACTCACACCACCCGAGTCGGGCATCACCGCATGGACTCACACCACCCGAGTCGGGCATCACCGCATGGACTCACACCACCCGAGTCGGGCATCACCGCATGGACTCACACCACCCGAGTCGGGCATCACTCCATGGACTTACACCACCCGAGTCGGGCTTCACTCCATGGACTCACACCACCTGAGAGACCTGACTTAACCACCTATGCACCCTTGGACTAACATCAGTTGGAAACTTATTAGAATCATTGCAGGGGGTGAACCAAAACATCGGTAATGTGACCATAGCTGGTTCCAAGTCCAGTTTAGAAACACAGAGGAACGATGTCTTTGTTCTTGTATCAAAACATGTACAAAATGTGGACAGTTTTCATCTATTACACTTCCTATCGATCATCTTGGACCTACAGGCCTTTAATGAAGTGGAGCTTGATGGGAACTAGCAGGTTCCTCGCTAATTTTCAGGCAGGTATTTTTATTTTGATGAATGTTACAAAGAAGACCTACATGTTAGCTCAGTCGGTAGCACGTCTCCCTACTAAGCTAAGGATCCTGGGTTCAATTCCCGGCATGACCGAACATATATCTCTGATGAAAATATGGGTTAACCCTTTCACATTGAAAAGATAACGGCCAGGAAAGTGAATATTGTTTCTGTCCTAGGCTTAAGTTTATAAGGCATATGAGGCTATGAAAGGCTTAAATAAAAAACTGACCTAGACCATAGGCTGAAAATAATTATAATGGATGGATGGATGGATGGATGTTCCAATGTAGGAGAGGGAACAAATATTTTATTTCTACCCTGAGTAGATTTTTAATCCCTTTATGCTAAGGTGGGTATATTGTTTGGTAAATTCAACTACAAATTCTTAAATTTTTAACTTACTAATAATAATCCACAAACACCAATATTTGTATCCAAGTACACAAAAAGTTGTACCGTGTTTATTGCTCAATTTTGCTGTAAAACTTGTGTGCTATAAGAATACACAATCCTGTCAGTTTCTTAGTAATTTTTTTTTAGTCACTTTGTCATACTATCTGGTCTGGTTATGTGCATGCATACATACTGGTAACACTAACGAGTCTGGGATGAGGAAGCCTTAGTTAAAAAGTGTACCCACATTTTCAAGGAGAAAGTGAAAAGCAATTTAACAAATACCACCCTCGGTAGACTCGACTAGGATTCAAACCACAGTCTTGTTTATTGTGAGAGTGACACCTTAGACCATATGGCCATCAAAGTGACATTTTAGTTTTTTTACTTGCACAATATTGTAATTTACTATGTAAAATCATTATAAGCTACCTAGCTCCATCAGTTCTAAAGAAATATATAAAGGTTGGTTATCTTTCAAAACATTTAAATATAGTAAATAAAAGGTAATAGGTGGACATTAAATTTAATGATTTATTATATGCAAAACAATAGATAAAGAGGCTTGTCGGCTTGTGATTTACTGTTCATACAAGGATAGACTGAGTAAAAATAGCATACATAACTTTGGTTTGAACAGGGAATGAACCCATGACACAACACAAATTTACACACCTCTTTAGTAGACAGCGGAAACACCCTAAGAGGCCATTAAAACTGACTTGAGTCAGTGAAATTAGCAAGTCTAGTCACAGTTGGAGTTGAGGATGGTCATGACATTTTTTTAATTGTAATTTTTTTTTTAAATAAAATATAGTTTTCTAACCATACATTTTTTAGCTATATCAACATTTATGATGTTTACATACCTAAAAACTGATTTTTAAGAAATTTGAATCCAGCCACACACCTTATTTACAATTAGATCAACTACATCTGTTACAAATTTTCTATGTGAGATCAAATGATTTATTTTTTATTGTATCGGTAATGGATAAAAATTTTATAATAAAGGCAATTGGTAAAAATAAAGATCTATAAAAAAATATTCATTTGATTGAGTTTGAAAACACATGTAACATCGAGTTTATTTCTCTCTATCATATTTGATGTTTTTCTACTAAATGGATTATTTTGTTTTTGCTTATTGTGATTTCTGAGTTAAAAAAAATGTATTTTATTATATTTGGGAAAAATAGTATGTTCAATCAAAGGCATAATTGAAATTAAATATATTCCTACACAAAAATGTCAAAAGTAATCATTAATCAACAATGATTCCTAACCTTAGTCTAACAATGCAGAAGCAACCTAATGTTCATTTATCAGAGTACACTCGAAATTCAACACTTTCTAGTTCATCAAAGAGAAAGTTGATTCACTTAAATGCAGATGAAAAAGATAATATTAGTGTTAAAAATAAATATGGAAATATTATTGATGTGAATGTTTTTTCAACACTTTTAAATACCACAGTCAAATTTAAAGGTCTTTTTCTAAGTTCTATTTTTAACTTTAGGTACAGTTTCTTTCAATTTCTTCAAATTCCAATCATAATTGGTGCTATTTGGGCGATCCTAACAGTGGTCGCTGAAAGCCCGCTCACTGTGATGTGTGTCACGGCGAGTTGTGTCATCTGATGAGTCGCATGATGAGAAAGACACCATCTCTGTGCAGTCGCAAGGTGTATGAAGTGTCTAATTGACAACCCATATTCATTACTTGTCACCCTGGCAGCTGTCACCAGTGTTGGTGATGTCAGCTCTAGCCGTCGTGAAAATATGAGGTGGAGAATCAGAATTACAGGGAACTTATGAAACATATTTGAAATGGTGAAGACAGTATGAAAAATCCCTGAAGGTGGTAGGGCTATTAGGGTGGTTGTTAGGTATATAAGTGCACTTTTACTTGTAGCACGTACCAAATAATGGCGAAAATAATTTAGTGAGAAAGAAATATTATATCTATTGGAACAAAATAAGTAGGCCTAGATCAATTGTAGAAACAAAAAAAACAGATATGGGACCTAATTGGGAAAATGTGAAGAGTCTGAAGGAGAACACGGCGAAGAAACACTTGAGGTTGCTGCCCTTACTGGCTCCAGCAGTTTTTGGAGCTGTGCTTGGTGTTTTGCCTTTGCCACCTGGAGTGCTAAGCTTCGCAACTCAGCCTGGTGTTGGGCCTCTTCTTCTTGTTGCCTAACCTTGGATTCCAAAAGCTTAACCTCCAGATGGTGCAGCTCCTCGGCCCTCTGCTGGCGCCTTATGGCCTCCTGGTGGTTCAACTTGGCCTCTGCCAGGCGCTCACGGTGTAGCTCCTGCTCGTGTTCGAGCCACACCTTCTCTCGTTCCTCATGCGCTCGGAGAGTCCTTTTTAGCAGTCCTGGTCGGGTTAATGTTGGGGAAGGAGAGAGGAGTGGTGATGGTAGTGATGATGATGATGGTGGTGGTGGTGGTGGTGGTGGTGGTGGTGGTAAGGAAAGTGAGAGAGAGTGAGATAGAGAGGGTGGTGGAGATGGGGGTGGCGGCGAGGGGGATAGGGAGGAAGAGGGGAATGGTGGTGGGGGTGGTGTGAAGGAAGGTGGTGGTGGGGGGAAAGGGGGGGATGGTGGTGACACAGGTGATGTGAAAAGGCTGACCGAGGCTTGAGGATCTGGTGAGAGTAATGGCAGAGGCTGGCTGGCACTGCTTGTAGTTGGGGAATCTGCAAAATAAAGGATAGTATGAACATAGCAATCATAACTAGTCTCAGTTTGAATGGGAAGGTAATTTTATTAAATTTCAAGTGTTACTAAAACAGCTTTCATAAGTCAGATGTCAAGTCATGTGATCTTCAGCTGCTACTTTCGATAATATCAAAGAATAACACTAATGGAGTAGCCACATCTTTACCATTGTATACTGCACAGATAAGTGTTTTTATAGCATGTTTTCTGCAAGTCTAAATTAAGTCTAAATTAGGGTCTCATTACACATAGTTAGCAAATAGCTTTTAATTATAACCACTTTAATTACATTTTCAAACAAGCTTTTTTTTAAAAAAACATTCAAAACGCTGCAGGTTAACAGATGCAAGTTTGATTGATATTGAAGATTAGAAGTTATGAACACATACTTCTTAAACTTAACACTCACTATGAGGACACATGTTCTGTAATGATTATGATTCAAATGATTCTGATGATTCAAAGAACAGGCCTAACTTATCGACAAGTGTGCATTATATGCTCTTAAAGATTTCATCCACAAATACTAGACACGTTCATTCAGATTAAAGACAATAAAGTTGTTTTTCAATAGTTAGAATATTTTTTAACAATTAAGTTATATAACTAATTTTGAAAATAATTGTTAATTCTCTGTAAACTACCATGAAACTTACGCCTATTTTGTAAATGGATGTTAATATGTTGTTTATTAAAAAGTAAATAGTAGGCCTACCCTTCTAAAACCTTATTATGTTTATAAATATAAATTAACTCATACAATCTGTTATATGTGTGCTCTCTCTAAATATGAACCTTTAAGTCATATTTCGCATAGCCTACCTGTTGTATTTAGATAGTCCAAAATGGTTGTGCCAGCAACAGTTGAACCTGTAGACCTCAGAGCAGCAGTTACGTCTGAGATGGAGATTCGTTGACGCTTGGCAGCTGCATTCTCCATTGCAACCGCATCTCCATCCCATTCGTAACCAAGATGGTAGTTTATATGGGGGGCTACCACCTCGACCTCGGGACATGATGGCTTGTGGGGTTTGTAGGGCCCTCCTCCGGTGCTCATCAGTTCCCGTGTTTCTTCGCCTAGTTCTCTCTTCCTTCTTGTCTTAACATTATCCCAATGTTTTCGCAGTTGAACCAGAGAGCGCTAAAATGATTCACAAAATAATATAAACAAAGTTACAACTAAAGTCTAGTGTATCAATCTGTATTCATCTGTGTTAGTAGTAATACTAGTTTTCAATTTATGAGGATGACTTTGTTAGGCTATTTAGGATTGTTTTAGCAATGATATGGGCTACTTCTTTGTAACTAGGCCTATTATAAAAATAGTAGGGCCTATTGAAGGTTAAGATATTACTGGTATTAAGTACTAGCAGGCCTAGTAAAACCTACATGTACCAAACACTCTTAGGTTAAAAGTAGGTTTGTTCAATAGTAATATATAAATTCCACTAGTTCTTAGAATTGCAAAACTTTTTTTTTCAACTTTGGTTATGCAAAAATATACGCAAGAGAAAGTTAGTAAAACATATAAAAGCTACTTCATTAGATAGTATAGAAATAATTTTTGGTCTAATTGAAAGTGATGTTATAACGTTTGAGGGCAGTTATTGCAGTTTTGAGGTTGGATAGAAAATGTCCTCAAACGAACGCATTGAAATTTGTGTCCACCATGAATAAGAAATATTTTTAATAATTTGATTTTACTTGTGTTTATTTCTAAAGATGATCCAATTACTAAAATAATATTAGTCATTAAATAATGGATCCAAGCTAAAATAGTGTACGATAAAAATGAACTTACCTTTTGGAAATTACCGGAAGAGTTAAAAATCCTACAAATTTCCTCCCACGCCCTCTTCTTAACTGCGATGGTCCCAACATCTGTTTTTCTTGATTCCACAATTGGAAACCTCTTAATTAGTTCCAATAAATATAATTTTTCTTTCTCACTAAATGCAACACCTTTCCCTGTTGCCGCCATTTCAATAAATGCGCAGACTTATTTAAGCAGGTTTGCAAACCTTACAAGCAAAATCGACAATTTAGAAGGCGGTGGATCTAGTGAATTTTATTTCCCCTGGAGATGTGGTACTTCTGTGTAATATTTCATCACGTGACCTTGAGTGACTCAAGCCAGACGTTCTAGCACGACACGGATTCCTTCCTCAAGAGTAGCTGACTCCGCCTTTTCTCCTCCTTTTCTCCTACTCCAACATCGTTCTTGCATACGGGCCAAAGAGGTCCACGGTTTCATTTGGACCATTCAGCCGTTGGCAGCGCTAGTGTACTTGGAGCGTCATAAACAAGTCCCTCTCTGTTTGGAGCAAGGAGCTTGAAATATATAGAGAGAGAGAAAGAGAGAGAGTTTGGTAGACGCACGTCTAGAGATGCGGTGTCGAAAACAACAACAACAAAAAAGAATCGATATCAACAGTTATCAACATCGAAAGAGTAAAACTTGATTCACAAGTCCGCACAAGGATTGGGAACGGAATCCTTTTTATTAAAAGGCTCAGCGATTCACAAGACGGAGAAAACTATATTTTGACCCATAATGCTTCGAAACGCAAACTTTAGACATATGAACAACAACTTATTTAGTTTTATACCGGATGAACAGATCTTTTAGATTAATATCACGATGGATGTGTTCTAATGAAGGGCAGAACCGATAAAAGTTGGAACAATTTCAACTCGCACCGAGCAGAAAATGTGGATCGCGCTGGTTTATTTTGATTGGTTCAGAACTCATCACGTGACCCCCGTTTCTGCTCTTGTTTACTGGCGAGCGTGTGAATAATACTCAGCTAGCAGGTGGGTTGGTCACATGGTCTAACGGGTCACTGTCGTATTGGACTGGATCCACAGTATCAGGGAGGTCGGGGTTTCGAATCCTGGTCGGGTGATTTTTCCATATATGGTTTCCCCACTCTCCTTCCACGCAAATGCTGGTGAATCCTCGTTCCTATCCGGTTAGTGTGAATATTCTGATAATCCGAGTTCGTGGTATCTATTAAGAAGTGACGCCTGATAAGGGAATTAAACCAAAATTTGTGTTTTTTTGTATTTCTTTCTTAGATGTTTTAATTATCTCCAATTGCTTAGAATTATTTTGTTCTTAACTCGTAACACTAAATAAAAAAAAATGCGTTGAAATAGTTTATTTTTGATACAATGAACCACAGTGAAATATTAATGATTTACTCACAGTATTATAATAATATAATTACAATTCATTTACCACCGGAGTTTTGGTAACTGGTAACTAGCAAAAGATTGTTTTTGTAATTTTTTTTTTTACCACCGCGCTAACAGTTCAGGTTATAAGTTTTTTTGAAAACATTTGTTGAAACTCACTAATGTCAACCAATGTGGAAATTATTATTTGCTTAGTAAGACAATATCATCAATCAAAAGTGTTAATAAACTATTACCAATAAATAGTGTTAATAAACGATTCTAATTAAAAGTACTTCCGTAAAGATGACTGTATAATTATATATTTTTTAGCTCGTATGGACAGAAACTTCTCTGTTATTAAACATATATAATGTGCTCTATTTAACTGCTATCAGTCCAACGTATAAGTCAATCAATTAAGAACCTTATATCATTATAAATGTACAAAAATAAACACATATTAATTCTACTCAGTCAAGAAACGGACGAAATAAAGTGAGTGACCTTTCTACGGAGGGTTTTACAAATTACTCGTCAGTATGTGGGTTGCCCCTGCACGGCGCACAGAGCTACAGAGGTGTGGGCAGGGAAGTATTTAAACCTGACCCAGGGGCAGATTTGATCCGGGGGATTTCATTGGACATGGATCTAGGGTAATTATTACCAGATATTAGAGTAAAGAGAGGTGGATGGCAATTAACCCTCGATACACATGTCCGTCTGTCTGTCCGCTTGGAGCAAGGGGGTGGGGGGGTCTCATGTGGTGCGTGGGTAGAGAGGAGGGGAAACAACCCAAACCGCAAGGCCCTGCCCGGTCTCACGCGAACATCGCCCCACAGAGACTAGAGCAGTGGCTGAGTGGTCAGGGGATACCTTTGTGGCTGAGTGGTCAGGAGATACCTTCGTGGCTGAGTGGTCAGGTGATACCTTCGTGGCTGAGTGGTCAGGTGATACCTTCGTGGCTGAGTGGTCAGGTGATACCTTCGTGGCTGAGTGGTCAGGTGATACCTTCGTGGCTGAGTGGTCAGGGGATACCTTCGTGGCTGAGTGGTCAGGTGATACCTTCGTGGCTGAGTGGTCAGGGGATACCTTCGTGGCTGAGTGGTCAGGGTATACCTTCGTGGCTGAGTGGTCAGGGGATACCTTTGTAGCTGAGTGGTCAGGGGATACCTTTGTAGCTGAGTGGTCAGGAGATACCTTTGTGGCTGAGTGGTCAGGGGATACCTTTGTGGCTGAGTGGTCAGGAGATACCTTTATGGCTGAGTGGTCAGGAGATACCTTTGTGGCTGGGTGGTCAGGGGATACCTTTGTGGCTGAGTGGTCAGGGGATACCTTTGTCGCTGAGTGGTCAGGAGATACCTTTGTGGCTGAGTGGTCAGGAGATACCTTTGTGGCTGAGTGGTCAGGGGATACCTTTGTGGCTGAGTGGTCAGGGGATACCTTTGTGGCTGAGTGGTCAGGAGATACCTTTGTGGCTGAGTGGTCAGGAGATACCTTTGTGGCTGAGTGGTCAGGGGATACCTTTGTGGCTGAGTGGTCAGGAGATACCTTTGTGGCTGAGTGGTCAGGGGATATCTTTGTGGCTGAGTGGTCAGGGGATACCTTTGTGGCTGAGTGGTCAGGAGATACATTTGTGGCTGAGTGTTCAGGAGATACCTTCGTGGCTGAGTGGTCAGGGGACACCTTTGTCACTGAGTGTTCAGGAGATACCTTTGTGGCTGAGTGGTCAGGGGATACCTTTGTGGCTGAGTGGTCAGGAGATACCTTTGTGGCTGAGTGGTCAGGAGATACCTTTGTGGCTGAGTGGTCAGGAGATACCTTTGTAGCTGAGTGGTTCTCCCACCCTCCCTCCACGCTAATAAGGGAGTTCTGCCATATTCTTCCTATACACGTATATTAAAGGGGTAGGAATGAGGAGAAAATAGCTTTAGAGGAAATGTGCATGCGTTTGCGTGGAATAATTGTAGGATAACATTTAGGGAAAATAATACCCTCAGTACACTCGACCGGGCTTCGCACCCCGATATCCCCGTCACCGGCAATCCAACCAAACACGAGTGTGACCCTAGAGACCGTGTGACCACCAATGCAGTTAAAAGTACATTCATCAGACTGCGAGGGAGAGAGGGAGAATGTTGGAAGGTGAAGGGGGGAGCGAGAGAAAGGGGGTGGGGGGCTCTGTTGTGTTCTCATTCCTGCGGCGGGTGAGGAGGGGGTTGTCAAGTGTTGTCACTGTACTCTCTGAGGCACTCACAAATGAGGCACTATCCATTCCCCGACGCGAGCGAGGCGTCACCTCGACCGGTAATTACGCTCCGGGGGGCACCTGGAGGGACTTCAAAAGGACACAGAGAGGGGAGGGAGGAATGGGAGGGAGGTAAGGTCCTCTTTGACGTCCACAGAGGACCTCATGGGCGAGTATGGAAATGTTCGTAGCCTCGGGAGGGCATCAAACTCAAGACCCTGTTCTCAAAGAGGGCGAACGCCGGGGATATTGCTTTAGTTTAATTAAGGGACTCGTCGGGCGCTTGTGTTACTTCCCTATTAAGTCAGTCTGTAAGTCTAGAGAAGTAACCAAGTGTTGCAGGGTGTTAAAACTTCTGAGGCTATTAAGTTAGCTTGTAAGTCATGAGCTGATATACAGTTCGCAAAAAAATTTACCAAATTTTTATTTAGCTGTTTGGTAAGCTTATTTTAGCTAGTGATTTATATCTAACTTAACCTAGGACAGCATTACAACCTCTAAAACTAAACCCTGACACGACTACACAGGCGAGGTTCTCCGAGCTGTTTCTTGGTACGATTACAACCACGTGACCAATTATGAGATATTATTATTATTATTATTAACACCGCGTCTTACTACCCGTTCGGGTTATACACACTTAGGCTAATGTGTAATGGTAGGGTGATTGTGAGATGAAATGGAGGGACCTACAGTTTAACGTGGGATCCGAACCACGGTGGAGGCCTGGTATGAGATATTAATAAACTACTATCGCGACTAAACTAACGCACTTACAGTCTCGGACAAGAAAAGTGGTGACGAGAACCTGTACCCTCCCTTCATCTCACCCCCTTGGGGGGGCCCCATTGTCTCCCGCGTGCCGGTGTGTGTCCCTGGATTGATTTTGAACGCGGTATGAATTAACCGGCACTCTATCGCCCGCCGCAATGTTTGCCCGCCTTATTAAGAATACAGCGCATGCCCGTTAACGTTTACAAACTTGGAGGGGGTGAGGTGGGGACCGCGATATTTCCACCCCATCAATTCTACACGAACCACTGGGGAGAGAGAGTTGATATCCCGCCAAGTTCTGGGCCTACCACCCCCTCCCCTCCCGTCTCTCGCCCCTTTACCCGCCATGAATTATTGAAAACAAATATTAAATCAACCGGCACTGCACTGACTCATTGCCATTCGTTTGTTCAAACGTTCGACTAAAGTCAGTTCTAAGTGATTTGAAATTCCACGACAGTTTTTATGTGGGGGGGGGGGGGAATGCACGAGGGCTGACTGGTGGGTTGTTACCAGGGCAAGCGAGGCTTGAAAGGACTGTACTTGTACATGTTTCCATTCATCGGGTACTAGCAGAAGTGCCCCGGGCAACGATACAATCAATTGCACGGTTACCCAGGGCAGCGTTTTTCTTTGCTTCAAACGGATAAGAAAAAATCTTGGTTGTAATTCTTCCGACCCAATTTTAATAAATTTAAAAAATCTAGTAAAAAATTTTAAATTCCAGCTTCTATGTGCACATGTTTGTGTACAGGGGTAGATACCGTGCAACTCTCATCACAGACAAACAAACTCGGCATTTTATTAATAGAGATTATTATTATTTTACTACTTGAGATATTTAACGTGCACTTTCTTGAAACAGCTGGTTATAATTATCAGTACGCAGCTTACAAACCAACTTTGGTCCAGAACCGACACACCACCCAGTCCCCTGGCCGTTCATTTATCACCGAGAAGTGAGAAAAGATCAGCCCTGATTTCACCTGATCAATTATTTTTTTCCCCCGACCATGGCGAGGATCGAGCCCGAGACCCCTTAGTTCAGTATACAGACGCGCTACCAACCAACCAAACCAAAGTGTCAGACACACTTGGAGTAGAGAGGCCTGCTGATGACTGGGAGACCAAGGTTCAAATCCCGGTCGGGTGTGTTGAGGTTGTTTTTTCATAAATGGTTTTTCACGTTCCCTCCACGCAAATATGGGTACACTCCCTTTAATTTCGACCTTATCATTATTATATGTGCGTACAACCCAGACTAATGAGACACGATAATGATTTTAAAAAATAACTTTTTTTTACGTTATTAATTTCTAAAATTTGAACCACGGAGTTTCAATATTAATTTTAAAAATATTCTCCCTCCTCCTCCTGGCCCCTTATCGTTTCTCCACACCGAATAAGGAGGGAAGGGAGGGGGGAATAAGGCACCCGGACCCATTCCTACCAACATAAATACGCAGGTGAGCCAACCTTACCAACGTACACACAAATATTAAAAAAATTCTCTCTGGCAAATAAAGCGAGCTAGCACATTTCCCATAAACCAGACTACAAACAAACAAACAAACCGGCGAGTTTGTAGGGCGCGGGTCGAGGAGCCGGCCAACTTTACCTAACAGCAGAATGTATTCAGAGCCGGGGGGGGGGAGGGGGTACAAATTGGTTTTGTTTCTTGGGGAGCTCCGCCCCACTGAGAGGGGAGAGAGGAAGGCGGGGGTCTTGGGCCAGAAAAAAAAACTACCTAAAAAGGTTTAAAGAAGGAAACAAGACCTGACACAATTTTTACGAAATATTGTTAAAAGCTGCCGAATGACCGAAAGTATAGTTCGCCCTGAACACAGTCTTTGACAACTTCTCACATAAATATACAATATCCATGTCACACCATCCTCTGGGTGTCCCTAGTTCCACACAAGATGGCTGCACACTGTGATGACGTCAGACAGTGTCTCTTCTTTACCTCCTTGGTACTACACACATCTCTACAGTGTGCTCAACATAAAGGGCCAGTTTCATAGTCAGATTTAGTACGCCTCAAGTGCGGCGCTATACTAAATACAAGACGTCACCTACCTGAAATTGAATGGAATGGGCCAGTTTCATATGTGAAACTGGCCCATTCCATTTTGGTCAAGGTAGGTGTCATCCTGTATTTAGTATCGACTCGCACTTGAGGCGTACTAAATCTGACTATGAAACTGGCCCAAAGTGCCATTTTCCGACACCAGAGGTTAATAAATATACTTTCATGTAATCATACGCGCGAACATGTATTATAAAGCTGTCTAGTTTGACTTAAAATGTTAATTTAGACACCGTTGGGAGAGTAACATCGCTCGTAGCCCAGGTTAGCCACTACTAATGTAACGTTGTCCAGGGGTGTGGAACTATTTAAACCTAACTTGAGGTAATTCCCCTCTCGGGAAAAATATCAAAGATACCAGCCGGGAATCGAACCCAAGACCCCTAGGCTCGGGGCCGATTACCGTTGCAATGAATGCTTTGACCTTTTGCCAACGTTATCAACGATAACTTTTTTTTTAGTTCTTCTAAAAGGGTCTTTTGACGACAATTTGACTGTAAGTCTGCGTTTCCTTTGAAAATAACAGGATGCCGTTGGCAACGAAAGAAAACCAACTCTAAAACGAGGTTGAATGGGACCAAAAAAAAAGTAGAGTACGTCATAGTTTTTGGGCTAAGAGGGAAGAACTCGTTATGACGTCATAGATTACCTGGGCAATGGTGTGGGCCTAGGCAAGATACGCCCGGGAAACATAAGAAACTTTTACTAACCTTATATTCCACTCGCCCGCCTGCCTGCCTGCGTAGACAAAAAAATATATAAAAGTTAGTATTTTCCTTGATCTCTCGCTCTAGATGCTAGAATATAGCGAGCTGTAATCTCTTCTCATACAGTGACTCAAACAGCCAGGTCACTTACAGAATATAGTGAGCTGTAATCTCTCCTCGTACAGTGACTCTAACAGCCAGGTCACTTACAGAATATAGTGAGCTGTAATCTCTTCTCATACAGTGACTCAAACAGCCAGGTCACTTACAGAATATAGTGAGCTGTAATTTCTTCTCATACAGTGACTCAAACAGCCAGGTCACTTACAGAATATAGCGAGCTGTAATCTCCTCTCATACAGTGACTCAAACAGCCAGGTCACTTACAGAATATAGCGAGCTGTAATCTCTCTCATACAGTGACTCAAACAGCCAGGTCACTTACAGAATATAGTGAGCTGTAATCTCGTCTCATACAGTGACTCAAACAGCCAGGTCACTTACAGAATATAGTGAGCTGTAATCTCTTCTCATACAGTGACTCAAACAGCCAGGTCACTTACAGAATATAGTGAGCTGTAATCTCTCTCATACAGTGACTCAAACAGCCAGGTCACTTACAGAATATAGTGAGCTGTAATCTCTCCTCATACAGTGACTCAAACAGCCAGGTCACTTACAGAATATAGTGAGCTGTAATCTCTCCCTCCCCTATAAAGTGATTTCCCATACTCTCTGCAAGAGAATCCTGGAGAATTTCCTCTTGAGATGAACCCATTATTCCTCCGGACTCATCTTAAGATGTTAACGTGCAGTGCAGAGACGAGACGAGCGGATCAGCATATCCAGCAATGTTTCCTTCTATGTGTATGTGTGTTGGTGTGTGTGTGTGGGAGGGGGGAGAGAAAGAGGAAGTTGCATGTCTACAACCGATATCCACTCAAAGGAGATGATGTTCGTCTCATCTCATCTCCCTACCGTTGTATATCACACTCTTCTTACAAATGGACATATCTGGCAGCTAGTAAAAAACATTACTAGTTCTACTTTCACGTGTTCATACGTCAAGTCATGCGCTGTCATGTGCGGCTGTCACTTTTGATTTATATTATCAATACACATAAAATAACATAGTAATAATAATAATGTGGTAAAATGTTATTTTGTTAAAGTCGTTCCTAATGTTCTTTCGTAAGAAATACCAAGGTATATGTGTGAGAGTGAGAGAGAGAGTATATGTGGGATGGGGTTACATATGCGCGGTCGATTTCCGCCACAAGATGATCGCAGTCTGGAGGTAAGCATCTCTTTCTGTGAGTGAGAGAGAGACAGACCTACATATGCGAGCACTAGTCGTGATGCGACGGAAACAGATACTCAATAATATCGGTAAACCATCGGGCCGAGGCCGAAATAACTCTTTGTTCGTGTTTGTTTGTTTTATACCGCCTCCGTTTAATCCCCCGCCGTCGAACAATAAAACCCTATTCCCGTGGTATTCCCAGAAAAGTGTTAAAAAAAAACACTTTATTCCAGAAAGAGAAGGAAAGATGATCCTAACTATTGCCCTTTTGTCTTTGTTCGCTCAACGCAATGAGGAACTATTTTTGCGCGCGTATTATTGAGAATTCACACGTCCGCCGAAAAACAAGAGAAGATCGTACGAGCTCTAAGCCAATCACAAGATTCCAGTCTTAAGGTAAGCGTCCATTGCATTCGGATTTCCGAAGGAGGCGGTCCCCAAAATCTATCTTTCAGTTCTTTCATGTTTGTCCTATTATCTACAATGACATCAGTGGCACGGGTAGTCGTTAGGATACGAGCTTCTCTCCCTGCACAACCCAAAGCCATCATTAATCTAACAGCTGGCGCTGATGTAAATACACTAATTTGACCTTACAGTATTATTTTTCTGATCAAAAATATGTTTTTTATTTTATTTAAGTATCGCTTGCTTTGTTTTTATGATTATCAGAGTTATTTTGACAAAATAAAAGATCTTGATTCGTGAGAACCGCCGTTCCTCAGACGACAGACCTCTACTCTGTAACTAGTGATGTGAGGGGGGAAGGGATAACTCCTTCCCACGCGGTAGTTCGCGAACTGGCGGAGGAGAACTAAACTGAAAGATGTAGGTCGGTCGCAAAAATACTGAACTACAGGCTGTATTTTCTATCGCGAACGATGGATCTCGTGAACAACTGAACTAACTATAAGAAGTAGTTCGCAAACTATTGAACTAGATAAATGAACTAAATAACTTTGAACGGTTCTCAACAGTGAACTGCACTGCCCTCTCTAAACTAAATAGAGACCGGCCTGTCCACTCGGCGCGACTTGAAATAACTTCAGATATTTCTGCGCTAAAATATCACCTTTTCCATCGCCTGAAGCTCTATGTCTCAACTGTTTTGAGCTTGTCCATCGCCTGAAGCTCTATGTCTCAACTGTTTTGACCTTGTCCATCGCCTGAAGCTCTATGTCTCAACTGTTTCGACCTTGTCCACCACATGAAGCTCTTTGTCTCAACTGTTTCGACCTTGTCCATCACCTGAAGCTCTATGTCTCAACTGTTTCGACCTTGTCCATCACCTGAAGCTCTATGTCTCAATTATCTTGACCTTGGTTCTCAACATTCCAAAGTTTCTCCATGATATTATCTCAGCACAGTAAGTCCCAACAATGTTGGTTGTTGGATGATGGATTATAATGCAAACAAACACTCTCCCCTCCCACTCCCGTCTGTCTGGAGGGCAGGTAACGCGCGCGCGTGATCGGGTTACCGGAAGTCGTTACACCCTCCCAACACCCTCTGTATGAAACCCACCAAGTATGCACCACCCGGCACCACACGTGCTACCATTCTGGCAACCAGCACGTTTATTGGCAGCTTGACTCTACCTAGAGGGAGGGGGTTCGAGTCCCCGATGTCAACTTTGAAGGCGGATATCGTGGGAACCAACACGAAACATGTCACAGTTAAAACAAGTTGTCTGGTTCGCGTAACCTCAGTATTAACAGAACAAAAACAAAGTTAAGATTGATAAAACCCACTTCGGTGGCGTAGTTGGCTAACGCGCTAGTCGTGTTGAGCTCGACTGCCGAGGACGGCGAGATCGAGGTTCGAATCTCGGTCGGGTGAACTGGGGTGATTTTTCCAAATGGTTTTCCACTCTCCCTCTACGCAAATGCGGGTTCACTCCTGTATATTCAACCTTCCCAATTCCTAGCCCATTTGCGTAAATAGTACTTAAGCGTATAACCCAAACTGGTAGTAAGACGCGGTGCTAAAAAAAAATTGATAAACTATCAGATAATAATGATTATGATTCTGGATGATTTGAATCACATTTTCTGACCGTTTAGTTATTTCTAGAATGTAATTAATATTTTCGTTCATTAGGTTAGGCTACTTTTTTGTTATTTAGCACCACGTCTTATTACCCGTTCGGTATTATACGCTTAAGTACTAATTAAGCTAATGGATTAGGAATTGGGAAGGTTAAATTTAAAGGAAGTGAATCCGCATTTGCGTGGAGGGAGAGTGAAAAAACATTTAGGAAAAATCCACCCCCAGTTCACCCGACCGAGATTCGAACCTCGATCTCCCCGTCCTCGGCAGTCGAGCTCAACACGACTAGCGCGTTAGCCAACTACGCCACCGAGGCGGGTCGTTAGGGTTCTTCTTTCAAGCTTTAAATATTAATTAATTATCAATCATTTTATAATCTGGATAAGGCAGGGATGCAGAGAACGCGAGTTTGCAGTTTTTATAGAAAAACATTTTTTTGTCAAAATAAATAAAATATTTCTCCGATAGAAATATAAGACTTTAATTTTCTTCACATGTTGATATCAACAGTTGTTGAATATCTCTAATGATCATAGCGGCATTAGATGAGGTCTTTTTTTAAATGAAGAGAAAAAGTTGTCATCAAATTCCAGGACATCCTTCACAGATATTCAACAAATGTTGATATCACCAGGTGAAGAAAATTAAACTAAATGTTGACACTGGATGGATATTTGATTTATTTTAGCCCAAAAGTTTTTTTTTGTGTGTAAAAACTGGAAAAATATTTACCTCAACTCGCTTACAACTTCTACCCTATCTTAAAAGACCTTCCTCTATTCATGACAGGGCGAGACAAAATTTATTTATGAAATTAGACTGATGCATTTTTTTGCCAGTTTTTTTTTTTTTCAAAGATAAAGAAACGCGAATTAGCCCCTTGCTCGGCTGGAAGCTGGAAAGAAGAGACTACCGATAGAAAGTTCGCCTCTAAAAAAGTTTGGGTCTTCGTAGCTTCCTCCAGCTGGAGACATATTTCCAGTCATATAAAACACTCTTAGCGCTCATTCTCTTGTTAGCTCTAGTAGGGGGGGGGGGGGGGGGGACACTTTTCTTGCCTCGAGAAAACTTTCAATTCCATTAAAAGCTGAGAGAGAATGGGGGGGGTGGGTGGGGTGGAAAGTTCGGGTCGTTCCCCCCCCCCATACACCGTCTCGTAAACAGTACCTAGAACTTGGCTCAACAATCTTAACATAAGAACGGAACTTTAATTACCTGCGGAGGGAGGAAGTTGCTTTGATGTAAGCAGTGGCTCAAAGTTCTTTGGGGGGGGGGGGGGGGGGGGGAGGAAGGGCACTACGCTAAGTTAACATTTTAAGGATATGAAAGGGTCTTTGAAGGGGGAGGTGGGGGTAGGTATCGGAAGACGCGACGTTGTTATAAAGTATCAGGATTTAAGAAACAGGTAGGAGGTTATTTAAAACATCTCACACGGGATAGAGCGAGATAATTATGTTCTGAAGAACTTTGATGAAAACTACTTACCATTCCAAACATCGTTTTACCCATATCAGTGGTCGGATGGTTTAAGGCGCCGCTCTCGCAATAAACTGGACTGCAAATGACGGGGAGGTAGTGGTTCTAGTCCCGATCGGATGGTTTTTTTTTTTCCAAAATGGTTTTCCGCTATTTCCCGCCCAAATGAGAGTACAATTCCTCTAAGTTATACCTTCCTCATCCCTAACACATTAGTGCTGTTAGTATATGTGCGTACAATCCGGACGGGTGGTAAGACTCCACGGCATCAGCCCGCAAGCAAGCCATAACGACCGACCAGCCGCCGTCAGTTGACGAAGATAGTGCTAGCTTCTGCGGATAGAGGTTGTCATGTGGGCAGCACAGCAAGCCCTGGCTGTTAATCTCAGTTTTTTAGAACAAAGCGACTACTTCTTTATTCAAGTACAGTAGCCCCATGGCTTCTTTGGTGCTGACTGACAGCTCACAGCTGACAGCTGACGGTCAACATTTAGGTATATACCTACATTTTGACTGTCAGAAGTGACAGCTGCTAAACACATGTTTTTTTGCAGATCATATGGTTCGGCGTAGGGATACATAACTTGGTCTGGTAGCTTTTAGAAGCCGTCAGCTGTCAGTCAGCACCAAAGAAGCCATGGGGCTACTGTAGCTCCTCTGACCTTGTTCATGCACCGGGATCTCTGGTAGTGAGACGCTGTGGTATCAAGGTCACAAGACAGCTAGAGGGTAAGTCCCACCTTAAGAGACGGTCCTCTGGTATTCCTCGCGCCTTATAAAGAACATTTTCTAGACCATTTCCCTGTGAAGATAGCACCGGTTGTGTGGAGGAGGTTTAACTCTTCAACCGGCCGATAACTTGCACTTCAGTGCGGTGTGATGGTGCGACGGAGCAAGGAAACCGTGGAGACACGTGTATACTGAGCAAGGAAACCGTGGAGACACGTGTACACTGAGCAAGGAAACCATGGAGACACGTGTATACTGAGCAAGGAAACCGTGGAGACACGTGTATACTGAGCAAGGAAACCGTGGAGACACGTGTATAGTGAGCAAGGAAACCGTGGAGACACGTGTATAGTGAGCAAGGAAACCGTGTATACTGAGCAAGGAAACCATGGAGACACGTGTATACTGAGCAAGGAAACCGTGGAGACACGTGTACACTGAGCAAGGAAACCATGGGGGACACGTGTATACTGAGCAAGGAAACCGTGGAGACACGTGTATACTGAGCAAGGAAACCGTGGAGACACGTGTATAGTGAGCAAGGAAACCGTGGAGACACGTGTACACTGAGCAAGGAAACCAAGGGGACACGTGTATACTGAGCAAGGAAACCGTGGAGACACGTGTATACTGAGCAAGGAAACCGTGGAGACACGTGTATAGTGAGCAAGGAAACCGTGGAGACACGTGTACACTGAGCAAGGAAACCAAGGGGACACGTGTATACTGAGCAAGGAAACCAAGGAGACACGTGTATACTGAGCAAGGAAACCAAGGAGACACGTGTATACTGAGCAAGGAAACCGTGGAGACACGTGTATACTGAGCAAGGAAACCGTGGAGACACGTGTATACTGAGCAAGGAAACTGTGGGGACACGTGTATACTGAGCAAGGAAACCAAGGAGACACGTGTATACTGAGCAAGGAAACCGTGGAGACACGTGTATACTGAGCAAGGAAACCAAGGGGACACGTGTATACTGAGCAAGGAAACCAAGGAGACACGTGTATACTGAGCAAGGAAACCGTGGAGACACGTGTATACTGAGCAAGGAAACTGTGGGGACACGTGTATACTGAGCAAGGAAACCGTGTACACTGAGCAAGGAAACCAAGGGGACACGTGTATACTGAGCAAGGAAACCGTGGGGACACGTGTACACTGAGCAAGGAAACCATGGAGACACGTGTATAGTGAGCAAGGAAACCAAGGGGACACGTGTATACTGAGCAAGGAAACCAGGGAGACACGTGTATACTGAGCAAGGAAACCGTGGAGACACGTGTATACTGAGCAAGGAAACCGTGGGGACACGTGTATACTGAGCAAGGAAACCGTGGGGACACGTGTATACTGAGCAAGGAAAAACCGTGGGGACACGTGTTATACGAGCAAGGAAACCAAGGGAGACACGTGTATACTGAGCAAGGAAACCGTGGGGACACGTGAATACTGAGCAAGGAAACCAAGGAGACACGTGTATACTGAGCAAGGAAACCGTGGAGACACGTGTATACTGAGCAAGGGAAACCATAGGGGACACGTGTATACTGAGCAAGGAAACCGTGGGGACACGTGTATACTGAGCAAGGAAACCAAGGGGACACGTGTACACTGAGCAAGGAAACCATGGAGACACGTGTATACGTGAGCAAGGAAACCAAGGGGACACGTGTATACTGAGCAAGGAAACCAAGGAGACACGTGTATACTGAGCAAGGAAACCGTGGAGACACGTGTATACTGAGCAAGGAAACGTGGGGGACACGTGTATACTGAGCAAGGAAACCAAGGAGACACGTGTATACTGAGCAAGGAAACCGTGGAGACACGTGTATACTGAGCAAGGAAACCGTGGAGACACGTGTATACTGAGCAAGGAAACCAAAGGGACACGTGTATACTGAGCAAGGAAACCGTGGAGACACGTGTATACTGAGCAAGGAAACTGTGGGGACACGTGTATAGTGAGCAAGGAAACCTGGTGGAGGACACGTGTACACTGAGCAAGGAAACCATGGAGACACGTGTATAGTGAGCAAGGAAACCAGTGGGACACGTGTATACTGAGCAAGGAAACCATGGAGACACGTGTATACTGAGCAAGGAAACCGTGGAGACACGTGTATACTGAGCAAGGAAACTGAGGGGGAAACGTGTATAGTGAGCAAGGAAACCAAGGGGACACGTGTATACTGAGCAAGGAAACCAAGGAGACACGTGTATACTGAGCAAGGAAACCGTGGAGACACGTGTATACTGAGCAAGGAAACTGTGGGGGGACACGTGTATACTGAGCAAGGGAACCGTGTACACTGAGCAAGGAAACCAAGGGACACGTGTATACTGAGCAAGGAAACCGTGGGGACACGTGTACACTGAGCAAGGAAACCATGGAGACACGTGTATAGTGAGCAAGGAAACCAAGGGGACACGTGTATACTGAGCAAGGAAACCAAGGAGACACGTGTATACTGAGCAAGGAAACCGTGGAGACACGTGTATACTGAGCAAGGAAACAGTGGGGACACGTGTATACTGAGCAAGGAAACCGTGGGGACACGTGTATACTGAGCAAGGAAACCGTGGGGACACGTGTATACTGAGCAAGGAAACCGTGGGACGGGGGAACCGTGGACAGTGTACACTGAGCAAGGAAACCGTGGGACACGTGTATACTGAGCAAGGAAACCGTGGAGACACGTGTATACTGAGCAAGGAAACCGTGGAGACACGTGTATACTGAGCAAGGAAACCGTGGATACACGTGTATACTGAGCAAGGAAACCGTGGAGACACGTGTATACTGAGCAAGGAAACCGTGAAGACACGTGTATACTGAGCAAGGAAACCGTGAAGACACGTGTATACTGAGCAAGGAAACCGTGAAGACACGTGTATACTGAGCAAGGAAACCGTGGAGACACGTGTATACTGAGCAAGGAAACCGTGGAGACACGTGTATACTGAGCAAGGAAACCGTGGAGACACGTGTATACTGAGCAAGGAAACCGTGGAGACACGTGTATACTGAGCAAGGAAACCGTGGAGACACGTGTATACTGAGCAAGGAAACCGTGGAGACACGTGTATACTGAGCAAGGAAACCGTGGTATACGTTGAGCAAGGAAACCGTGGATACACGTGTATACTGAGCAAGGAAACCAGTGGATACACGTGTATACTGAGCAAGGAAACCGTGGGACACGTGTATACTGAGCAAGGAAACCGTGGAGACACGTGTATACTGAGCAAGGAAACCGTGGAGACACGTGTATACTGAGCAAGGAAACCGTGGAACACGTGTATACTGAGCAAGGAAACCGTGGAGACACGTGTATACTGAGCAAGGAAACCGTGGAGACACGTGTATACTGAGCAAGGAAACCGTGGAGACACGTGTATACTGAGCAAGGAAACCGTGGAGACACGTGTATACTGAGCAAGGAAACCGTGGAGACACGTGTATACTGAGCAAGGAAACCGTGGAACACTGAAGGCAAGGAAACATGGAAAGGACATGGATGGAGTTGTATGGAGAGTGAAAAACCTCCAGAATGGAGCTGTATGGAGAGTGAACAACCTCCAGAATGGAGCTGTATGGAGAGTGAACAACCTCCAGAATGGAGCTGTATGGAGAGTGAACAACCTCCAGAATGGAGCTGTATGGAGAGTGAACAACCTCCAGAATGGAGCTGTATGGAGAGTGAAAAACCTCCAGAATGGAGCTGTATGGAGAGTGAACAACCTCCAGAATGGAGCTGTATGGAGAGTGAAAAACCTCCAGAATGGAGCTGTATGGAGAGTGAACAACCTGCAGAATAGAGCTGTATGGAGAGTGAACAACCTCCAGAATGGAGCTGTATGGAGAGTGAACAACCTCCAGAATGGAGCTGTATGGAGAGTGAAAAACCTCCAGAATGGAGCTGTATGGAGAGTGAACAACCTCCAGAATAGAGCTGTATGGAGAGTGAACAACCTCCAGAATGGAGCTGTATGGAGAGTGAAAAACCTCCAGAATTGAGCTGTATGCAGAGTGAACAACCTCCAGAATGGAGCTGTATGGAGAGTGAACAACCTCCAGAATGGAGCTGTATGGAGAGTGAAAAACCTCCAGAATGGAGCTGTATGGAGAGTGAACAACCTCCAGAATGGAGCTGTATGGAGAGTGAACAACCTCCAGAATGGAGCTGTATGGAGAGTGAAAAACCTCCAGAATGGAGCTGTATGGAGAGTGAACAACCTCCAGAATAGAGCTGTATGGAGAGTGAACAACCTCCAGAATGGAGTTGTATGGAGAGTGAACAACCTCCAGAATGGAGCTGTATGGAGAGTGAACAACCTCCAGAATGGAGCTGTATGGAGAGTGAAAAACCTCCAGAATGGAGCTGTATGCAGAGTCCGATGATGGTCATAGGAAGACCGTTATTTGAAAACTGGCCACAATGGCGGCAAACATTTACCAAGATTCTAGTTTAGAATATACAAACAAATTTGTTGCGGTCAACTTTGGTAACATTTCACTATATTATTGTTGTTGTTGTTGTTTTATATAATTATATTGATATCTATCAGGAGTGACAGCCTCAGGTCACATGACTTGGCTTATAAATACGTACGTGACCTGTTCTGGCTGTTTGATGGGTCCATTCGCAGAAAAATAATTTCTGTGGTGAACAACAAACATCGACAGAGGTTCTCCACAAACTCACGGTTGGGAGATCATTATGGCGACTCCGGAGGTTGGTAATGTTCCAGATAGTGCTAGAGGCTGGTAATGTTCTAGATAGTTCTGGGGGTTGGTAATGTTCCAGATAGTTCTAGAGGCTGGTAAGGTTCCAGATAGTTCTGGAGGCTGGTAATGTTCCAGATAGTGCTAGAGGCTGGTAAGGTTCCAGATAGTTCTGGAGGCTGGTAAGGTTCCAGATAGTTCTGGAGGCTGGTAATGTTACAGATAGTGCTAGAGGCTGGTAAGGTTCCAGATAGTTCTGGAGGCTGGTAAGGTTCCAGATAGTGCTAGAGGCTGGTAATGTTCTAGATAGTTCTGGAGGCTGGTAATGTTCTAGATAGTTGTGGAGGTTGGTAAGGTTCCAGATAGTGCTAGAGGCTGGTAATGTTCTAGATAGTTGTGGAGGTTGGTAAGGTTCCAGATAGTGCTAGAGGCTGGTAAGGTTCCAGATAGTTCTGGAGGCTGGTAAGGTTCCAGATAGTGCTAGAGGCTGGTAATGTTCTAGATAGTTCTGGAGGCTGGTAATGTTCTAGATAGTTGTGGAGGTTGGTACAGATTCATGTAGCCAAGACAATCCATTATTATTAAATACAATAACGGGGTGATAAAGACACAAGTTTAAACACCCTCTGTACGCCCACCGGGACCTGAACCCAGATCTCTACGCCACCGGTAATCCAGTCCATCATGAGAGGGACGAGTTAAACCATGCGACCAGATTATTGAACTAAAATGTATTCTAAGCTCGTTATTGGCAAAAGTTCCATTCAATAAGCTCTCGCTCAATTTTCTAGTTAAAAGTTTACTCGTCAAATGCTATCATTTTACAAAGTATTTAGCTTTCGGCGGTTTAGTTTACATCAAAACTTATATTTCCCCCCTTCACTCCAGGATAAAACAACCCCTCTCCCAGCTGCTCCGAACCACCCAATTTTGTGTTTAACCAAAGGGGAATATTTTATTTACCGATACACAATGATACACAAATCAGTGTTTCCATGGAGATGTAAACAAAGAATGATTGTTCACTGGTGTTGTCACTGCGCGCACACAAGGAAAACATGGAAAATTGGGTTTTAGTTTTAGGATACTATTCTTGCCGACATCTTGGGGATCTTAACCTTTAAAACGAGAGGTCATTTGTCAAAATTTGTTCAGCCAATTCCTCGTAATTTCTATTACCGAATATGGGCTTGTAAAATTTTATATAAGATATACAGGATGTGTTTTAATTGGTATCAACTATTCAAGGGATGATTCCCATGGACCAAACGTCAAGAAAGGTCATATAAACATGGCTCTAGAAATGTTTATTTTTTTTTAGAGTTACCAAAGGTTTTCCTCGGATTGGTCGTGGGTTGTGGTTCTGGTTGTTATAGATAACGTCAACAGATTTGATTATTTATAATATTATTTGATATCAGATGCTGCAAAAACTCCAAACAAAACTAAATTTATATTTCAATTGAATATAGTTGGAAAACGACAAATGAACAAGCGGAAACCGACCAAAGGTCACGGGTTCAGATGTCATTTTTTTCTACTTTATTTAAATGAATCCCTGTGAAAGGCTATTTTTGCCTTTCCCAAAGAATATTTCTGCCAATTATTTGTATTTTAGATACAACTTCAGTCTCCATGGAGCTTTATTCCCTGTGACGAGACCAGACTAGTGGAGGGTTCCTTGCCCCCCTTGGGGGTGGGAGAGGAAACGTCAGAAGCAGAGAACTATCAGGCAAGGCTCGTACTAGGTCGGTCGTACCTGTTACACAAGGAAACGTCATTCGCTCGTTGGAACAAAAGCTAAAATACACCTTCATCGGAACACGGCTTTTACGTTCACACAAAAACGTCGCTACTAAAGAACAATGGCTGCCGAAGAAAAGGTAAAAAGCGATTGTAAAGCTGTGTAGGAAACTAGGGTATATAGACTGAGTGGTAGCATCATGTGGACTGATTGACTGGGAGAACCAGGGTATATAGATTGAGTGGTAGCATCATGTGGACTTACTGACTTACTGGGAGAACCAGGGTATATAGACTGAGTGGTGGCATCATGTGGACTGACTGGGAGAACCAGGGTATATAGACTGAGTGGTGGCAACATGTGGACTGACTGACTGGGAGAACCAGGATATATAGATACTGAGTGTTAGTACAGTAGGAAATAAATATTACACACAAAATAATTTAAAGGGGGAAAGGGAGAAAAATGAGAAGGAAGAAGTTGGTCTCAGCCGGACCGGTGGATTCAAGCGGGTTTTTAAATCGTCTTACCACCCGTCCGGGTACTATGAATATTTACACTACTGAGCTTGAGGTAAGAAAGATAAAATTCAGTTCAAATGTACCAACATTTGCATGACTTGACGTATTAATACGTGACAGTGGCTCTAGTAGGTTTTCTAGCTTTCAGATAAAGCCCTTCCTAACAAATAGGACAGTATTTGCGAGTGTTTGCAAGTGTATTTTCCCGCACCCTCCACAAGGCCCTGGATGACCTAGAAAGATGAAACTTCACCCTTAGAGCTTGGACCACGGGACAAAACAAACGGAGCCGGATTTTCAAGTAATGATTTTCTGAGGGTAATTAAGTGAAGGACAAAAAAAAGAGGAAATCGATTTTCTCCAACTCCACCCTAGAAATTTTGATTAAAATTTGTATTCAGGCACTGTTTAGCATAACAAACAAAATGGCCTATCTCATTTTCCAACGAAGATGACTTTGAAAGTACTTTTATACAAGCATACATTTCCAATTTTGATCATTTTTCCGCAACTATTTGAGTGAGACGCAAAATAACTTAACATTGTAAAGTCGTAGTAACATTTACAAATAAAAATCTTTAAACTGAAACATATTTTTATCGAGCCAACCGTTTCTGAGTTATAATTTGTATTTTTAATTGAGTTACTTTGAAAAGGGTGAGATGATTGTTAAACTCTTTGCTAGAGAGAGATGTTTATCTTTTCTTTGTGTTTCTGTGAAAGTGTTTATTATTTCATTTATGCCCGTTGGTGGAGTGTGAGGCTCTATTTACCATCATGTGTAATGTTGAATACCATAACCAACATGGCGTAGACAGGCCTAGATACTAGTTACAATAGTAATATAGTAAAATGTTATCAATATAGTCTAAAATTCTTGCTATCAGATACCCACGATGAAAATGTTTATGTGTGTTAGCAACCTTGTACAAGAGTCCTTATACCTTGGTCGGTAGCAGATCCGAGTGCTATTTCCCGTCCTATTGTTGACTGACAAGAACATGCATGTGTGATACGTTGAGAGTGGACTGGGAATTACGTGGCTCTTCCATGTGTCTTATACCAGGGATGAGAGTGGCTGGGGGTCTTACATGTGTCTTATACCAGGGATGAGAGTGGCTGGGGGTCTTCCATGTGTCTTATACCAGGGATGAGAGTGGCTGGGGGTCTTCCATGTGTCTTATACCAGGGATGAGAGTGGCTGGGGGAAGGGGGTCTTCCATGTGTCTTATACCAGGAATGAGAGTGGCTGGGGAAGGGGTCTTCCATGTGTCTTATACCAGGGATGAGAGTGGCTGGGGCTCTTCCATGTGTCTTATACCAGGGATGAGAGTGGCTGGGGCTCTTCCATGTGTCTTATACCAGGGATGAGAGTGGCTGGGGCTCTTCCATGTGTCTTATACCAGGGATGAGAGTGGCTGGGGGTCTTACATGTGTCTTATACCAGGGATGAGAGTGGCTGGGGGTCTTCCATGTGTCTTATACCAGGGATGAGAGTGGCTGGGGGTCTTCCATGTGTCTTATACCAGGGATGAGAGTGGCTGGGGGAAGGGGGTCTTCCATGTGTCTTATACCAGGGATGAGAGTGGCTGGGGCTCTTCCATGTGTCTTATACCAGGGATGAGAGTGGCTGGGGGTCTTACATGTGTCTTATACCAGGGATGAGAGTGGCTGGGGGTCTTCCATGTGTCTTATACCAGGGATGAGAGTGGCTGGGGGTCTTCCATGTGTCTTATACCAGGGATGAGAGTGGCTGGGGGAAGGGGGTCTTCCATGTGTCTTATACCAGGGATGAGAGTGGCTGGGGAAGGGGGTCTTCCATGTGTCTTATACCAGGGATGAGAGTGGCTGGGGAAGGGGGTCTTCCATGTGTCTTATACCAGGGATGAGAGTGGCTGGGGGTCTTCCATGTGTCTTATACCAGGGATGAGAGTGGCCGGGGGAAGGGGGTCTTCCATGTGTCTTATACCAGGGATGAGAGTGGCTGGGGAAGGGGGTCTTCCATGTGTCTTATACCAGGGATGAGAGTGGCCGGGGGAAGGGGGTCTTCCATGTGTCTTATACCAGGGATGAGAGTGGCTGGGGAAGGGGGTCTTCCATGTGTCTTATACCAGGGATGAAAGTGGCTGGGGGAAGGGGGTCTTCCATGTGTCTTATACCAGGGATGAGAGTGGCTGGGGGTCTTCCATGTGTCTTATACCAGGGATGAGAGTGGCTGGGGGTCTTCCATGTGTCTTATACCAGGGATGAGAGTGGCTGGGGAAGGGGGTCTTCCATGTGTCTTATACCAGGGATGAGAGTGGCTGGGGGTCTTCCATGTGTCTTATACCAGGATGAGAGTGGCTGGGGGAAGGGGGTCTTCCATGTGTCTTATACCAGGGATGAGAGTGGCTGGGGAAGGGGGTCTTCCATGTGTCTTATACCAGGGATGAGAGTGGCTGGGGAAGGGGGTCTTCCATGTGTCTTATACCAGGGATGAGAGTGGCTGGGGGAAGGGGGTCTTCCATGTGTCTTATACCAGGGATGAGAGTGGCCGGGGGAAGGGGGTCTTCCATGTGTCTTATACCAGGGAGATGAGAGTGGCCGGGGGAAGGGGGTCTTCCATGTGTCTTATACCAGGGATGAGAGTGGCTGGGGAAGGGGGTCTTCCATGTGTCTTATACCAGGGATGAGAGTGGCTGGGGAAGGGGGTCTTCCATGTGTCTTATACCAGGGATGAGAGTGGCTGGGGGAAGGGGGTCTTCCATGTGTCTTATACCAGGGATGAGAGTGGCCGGGGGAAGGGGGTCTTCCATGTGTCTTATACCAGGGATGAGAGTGGCTGGGGGAAGGGGGTCTTCCATGTGTCTTATACCAGGGATGAGAGTGGCTGGGGGAAGGGGGTCTTCCATGTGTCTTATACCAGGGATGAGAGTGGCTGGGGAAGGGGGTCTTCCATGTGTCTTATACCAGGGATGAGAGTGGCCGGGGGAAGGGGGTCTTCCATGTGTCTTATACCAGGGATGAGAGTGGCGGGGGAAGGGGGTCTTCCATGTGTCTTATACCAGGGATGAGAGTGGCTGGGGAAGGGGGTCTTCCATGTGTCTTATACCAGGGATGAGAGTGGCTGGGGAAGGGGGTCTTCCATGTGTCTTATACCAGGGATGAGAGTGGCTGGGGAAGGGGGTCTTCCATGTGTCTTATACCAGGGATGAGAGTGGCGGGGAAGGGGGTCTTCCATGTGTCTTATACCAGGGATGAGAGTGGCTGGGGAAGGGGGTCTTCCATGTGTCTTATACCAGGGATGAGAGTGGCTGGGGGAAGGGGGTCTTCCATGTGTCTTATACCAGGGATGAGAGTGGCTGGGGAAGGGGGTCTTCCATGTGTCTTATACCAGGGATGAGAGTGGCCGGGGGAAGGGGGTCTTCCATGTGTCTTATACCAGGGATGAGAGTGGCTGGGGGAAGGGGGTCTTCCATGTGTCTTATACCAGGATGAGAGTGGCTGGGGGAAGGGGGTCTTCCATGTGTCTTATACCAGGGATGAGAGTAGCTGGGGGTCTTCCATGTGTCTTATACCAGGGATGAGAGTGGCTGGGGGAAGGGGGTCTTCCATGTGTCTTATACCAGGGATAGAGGTGGCTGGGGGTCTTCCATGTGTCTTATACCAGGGATGAGAGTGGCCGGGGGAAGGGGTCTTCCATGTGTCTTATACCAGGGATGAGAGTGGCTGGGGGTCTTCCATGTGTCTTATACCAGGGATGAGAGTGGCTGGGGGTCTTCCATGTGTCTTATACCAGGGATGAGAGTGGCTGGGGGTCTTCCATGTGTCTTATACCAGGGATGAGAGTGGCTGGAAGGGGTCTTCCATGTGTCTTATACCAGGGATGAGAGTGGCTGGGGGGTCTTCCATGTGTCTTATACCAGGGATGAGAGTGGCTGGGGGTCTTCCATGTGTCTTATACCAGGGATGAGAGTGGTGGGGTCTTCCATGTGTCTTATACCAGGGATGAGAGTGGCTGGGGGTCTTCCATGTGTCTTATACCAGGGATGAGAGTGGCTGGGGAAGGGTCTTCCATGTGTCTTATACCAGGGATGAGAGTGTGGCCTGGGGAGAAGTGGGGGGTCTTCCATGTGTCTTATACCAGGGATGAGAGTGGCTGGGAGGTCTTCCATGTGTCTTATACCAGGATGAGAGTGGCTGGGGAAGGGGGTCTTCCATGTGTCTTATACCAGGGATGAGAGTGGCTGGGGAGTCTTCCATGTGTCTTATACCAGGGATGAGAGTGGGGGGGGGGTCTTCCATGTGTCTTATACCAGGATGAGAGTGGCTGGGAGGGGTCTTCCATGTGTCTATACCAGGGATGAGAGTGGCTGGGGGGGTCTTCCATGTGTCTTATACCAGGGATGAGAGTGGCTGGGGGTCTTCCATGTGTCTTATACCAGGGATGAGAGTGCTGGGGGTCTTCCATGTGTCTTATACCAGGGATGAGAGTGGCTGGGGGAAGGGGGTCTTCCATGTGTCTTATACCAGGGATGAGAGTGGCTGGGGGGGTCTTCCATGTGTCTTATACCAGGGATGAGAGTGCGGGGGAAGGGGGTCTTCCATGTGTCTTATACCAGGGATGAGAGTGGCTGGGGGTCTTCCATGTGTCTTATACCAGGGATGAGAGTGGCTGGGGAAGGGGGTCTTCCATGTGTCTTATACAGGGATGAGAGTAGCGGGAAGGGGGTCTTCCATGTGTCTTATACCAGGGATGAGAGTGGCTGGGGGAAGGGGGTCTTCCATGTGTCTTATACCAGGGATGAGAGTGGCTGGGGTCTTCCATGTGTCTTATACCAGGGATGAGAGTGGCTGGGGGGGTCTTCCATGTGTCTTATACAGGGATGAGAGTGGCTGGGGGTCTTCCATGTGTCTTATACCAGGGATGAGAGTGCTGGGAAGGGGTCTTCCATGTGTCTTATACCAGGGATGAGAGTGGCTGGGGGTCTTCCATGTGTCTTATACCAGGGATGAGAGTGGCTGGGGAAGGGGTCTTCCATGTGTCTTATACCAGGGATGAGAGTGCTGGGGGAAGGGGGTCTTCCATGTGTCTTATACCAGGGATGAGAGTGGCTGGGGAAGGGGGTCTTCCATGTGTCTTATACCAGGGATGAGAGTGGCTGGGGGAAGGGGGTCTTCCATGTGTCTTATACCAGGGATGAGAGTGGCCGGGGGAAGGGGGTCTTCCATGTGTCTTATACCAGGGATGAGAGTAGCTGGGGGTCTTCCATGTGTCTTATACCAGGGATGAGAGTGGCTGGGAAGGGTCTTCCATGTGTCTTATACCAGGGATGAGAGTGGCTGGGGGTCTTCCATGTGTCTTATACCAGGGATGAGAGTAGCTGGGGGGAAGGGGGTCTTCCATGTGTCTTATACCAGGGATGAGAGTGGCTGGGGGTCTTCCATGTGTCTTATACCAGGGATGAGAGTGGCTGGGGGTCTTCCATGTGTCTTATACCAGGGATGAGAGTAGCTGGGGGAAGGGGGTCTTCCATGTGTCTTATACCAGGGATGAGAGTGGCTGGGGAATGGTGGGGCTCCACGCTAAAATGTAGGTGAAAGGTATCAGCATAGGATGCAAGAAAGCGTTATACAATCAAGTATGTATGAAAGGCGAAGCTTCGGTTATGAATGACTATATAATTATCGCAATCTTAATCAAATAGATTGAAAAATGACACCTGGACACGGGAATCGAACCTTAGATAGCTCAGTGGTACAACATAGGCGCGCCAAGCCAAAGTTGCCGAGTTCGATTCTCGTGTCTAAGTGTCATTTTTTAATATATTCAATATCCTTAAAATAATAAAAGTAATATTACATTCTAAGTTTTGAAAAGCGGCTAATTTTTCCAACGACTTTTCAAACAAAATGTCTCATTGAAGATAGTTTTAGTGGTTTGTAAGCTCCAGAACTGACATTACAGCAGTGTGAAAATATTTCCCTTCAATTAGGCGGCGCCTTAAGTACGCGCTTCGCGTCCTACTGCCCATCCGGCAATTTGCATATTTACGCTAATAGAGATAGGGCGGGGTTGGGGGTTGAGGAAAGGACAAAAAATGCTCGGATGTTTTTTTTCTTAAAGAGATCGTATAAAATTTAAGTAGCTTTAAAAATAATTAAACATTCGATTGAACCAATAATTTTGTATTTCAAACAAAAATCTAAATAACTGCAGCAACTTTTAAAATTACTTGTGTGGGAAAATATATTTCACTTATTTAATAATCTGTTTTTCCGCATAGCTTTTTTTTTTTGTTACTAATCATACCCATCAAAACGTTATTTAATATTCTTATAATTACGTTTTGCACCAAAGCTATTTACTAACGGCTTTATCAATAAGGTAAAGATTAAGAAGGTTTTTTAGAATACTAGGAATTGCATTAACGTGGAGAGAGGATGGGAAAACAACAGTGCAAAAATCACGTGTGGAAAACCACTTCACAAACTCCCAGCCGAGATTCGAAACGTGATCTCACGTTCAGAGATAATCTAGTTCATTGCGAGACTGACTCCATGTACCGCGTAACCACCGGTGTGGGTAATTAGTCATGCATTGTAAAAAAAAAATTAGAATAAAGATGAAACTAATAAAATCTCTCTCTTAAATTTCTACGAGTAGTAATATTTCTGGAATCCTAAGTAAAAGAGTATTTGAATTTTTTTTAAAATGGGGAAAAAAAAAACATTATTATGGAAGTTCACCGTTTTGATGGAGGTGGAAAAAAAAACACTGAAATGAAAAATGTCACTGCATAGAAAAAAAGATCTCTTACATTTGAGATTTCTAATTCTCTTTCGTGATCACATTTCTGGTTTTTAATGGGATGAGAGAGAAAGAGAGAGGAGAACTTCACCGGGTTATTTTTTTATCCATTATACCTTTGCGCACTCGCGGAGAAACTTAGCATAATCTAAAAAGGACCGAGATTTTTGAGGATCCTGATGATAGAATATCTTAACGGGATTATAAAATAAAGCTGATGGATGAAGAAGGAAGGAGCGAATGAATGAATGAGGGTAATGGAAGGGATAGAGAGACACGACGAATGAGGCTCTACCAGGATAACAGGTCGTGCGAGGAGGTATCAAAAGGAGGTTTGTGTAACATGTGTTAAGCTTATGACGACTTACCAAACACTTTACACAGCGAACGTGCGAGATTTTATCCAATGGGGATGGAGGATTGTGCGTGCGCGTTCAATACAGCCCTTCCTTGTGGTCGGCTGGTTAGAAAGACTGGCCAACAACAGTTTTTAGGCTCTCATAGAGTCTTGGAAGGATTAAAATCCTATATATTATTTCTGTTGTCAACATCCTTTTTTCTCAACTAATACAAAGCCTACAGCGATGAATGAGGTATCAGTGGATAGAATTTTTTACCGACTTCTGACATAGCATACTCAGTCAACGTTAAAACACATTGTTTGTTTAAAATTTAAGTTAAAAGAAAAATCTAACAATATTTTTGTAATCAATTACCGAAAATAAACTCTCTTTGCTATTTTGTGTATACACTTCGCTGAGTATTTAATTTCAACAACCCAACAAAAGAATAAATTATTTTTTTGGAGGGGGAGGGGGTGAGGGGAAGGTTGAATGTGCGAAAGTTTCGCAAGGGTTTACTGGTGTATATATATATATATATATGCCAACGCGTCTTACAACCCATCCAACATTCAAGCATCTTTGAATACGCTAACGGGATAATGATGAGTAAGGTATAAATCAGAGAAAAGGTAACCATATTTGCGTGAAGTGAGTGTGTGGGACCGTCCAAGGAAAATTACTCTCATTTCACTCGATTGTGTTCCGAACCTCGATTTCCTCCGTCATACGCGGTCCGGTCTATTTCGAGAGTGACGCCTTAGTCCTTTCGACCATCGAAGCGGGTAGTTTGTAAGCCGTGCACTGATATAAGCTGCGAATATATCAACTACACATATTAGTTTAAGGGTGTCGAGTGGGAACAGTTGGGCTCCAGTTCCAGTCTCGGCAAAGCTTTACCAGCTGAGCCAACCAGTTCTTCCTCCATGTCCTCTTGTCAGACTACTCCACAGTGAAGGTCGTGTCTCAAGTCGCGGGGGGTGGGGGGTGGGGTATGGAGGTGCAAAAAATAATTGGAATAGTAATTAAGTGTGAAGACAAAGGCTAAGAGTTCTCGTGGCAGTCGGTTGTGGAAATGTGTGGTGGCTCTTCTATCCACTGTGCTACTTTTATAACGAGCTGACAAGATATAGGCGGGGTGGGGATAATACAATTAGTATTCGGCGTAAGTTTTATTACAGTCATTATTAAAATTATAATGTTTTAATTGACACGTTAATTGATAAAACTTTAGTATTCACGACTTGAACGTAAACATATTGTTGTTTGTGTTATCAAACATAATCAAACTAACATCGTTATAAATTAACATTCTTAAGACCCAGCTTTGGTGGCCGCATGGTCTAAGGCATAATTCTCGCAAGAGACTGGACTGCTTACGACGAGGAGACCGGGGTTCGAATACTGGTTGGGTGTACTGCGGTTTTTTTCATAAATTGTTTTCTGCTTTCTCTCTCTCCATGGAAATCCGGGTGCATTTCCTTTAAATTCTACCTTCCTTAGCCCTAAAACATTGGTGTAATTAATTAATATGAGGACGGGTAATGAGACGTGGTATTATATTTTTTTAAAATCTTAAGGTGGATTTTAACGCGAACTCAAGTTAAGGTCGGTATGTTTACGGTTTTTATAGCAAAAACACTTTTTTTGGGCGAAATAAATACAACATTGTTTCAGTTCATTGTTTAGTTTAATTGTCTACCCTTGGTAATATCAACGGCTCCTGTTAAAGTCCGCCATATTCAACAACTGTTGTTATCAACAAGTGCATGAAATTAAAATAAACATATAATGAAGCAATATTTTATTTATTTTAGCAAACACAAAACTCTCTCTCAAAAAAAAACCCCTCCTAGCTTCTCCGACAAAACCACACACTTCAGCGCCCGTAGATGCAATATGTCATACAGATGAGTTGGGCGGGTTGCGTATGACACAATCCCAGGAGAAGGCGACTTTAATCGAATAAGAAAGACGCCAGGGCCGCAGTGTTTATGTTTGGATATATTTTTTTTTTACAGTCGATTAGTAGGCAGCTGGGATTTAAATTCTACCAACTGCGTTAAAATTCGATCCCACCGGGGCTCGAACATGCTGTCACATTACAGTACAATTTTCATAAGAAGGGTATCAATGATATTTTATTATATTATTATTGTTTTTAATAGGTATTGATAATAGCTATGAAAGGTTACCGCTGCATATCACTTAAATTGACGTATGAATACAGTAAAGTAGATATAGTAACTTTTCTAGCTGTCAGCTAAGGTTCTTCTTATGAAGATTGGACTATAGTTTAGCTGATATTGGAAATAAAAGACCGTACCATGCGTGTCTTAGTAAGATAAGCCTCAACATTTTTTTTTTCTAAATAATGAAATATTGACTTGATTCTGATCAAAAGTTGGACTTGTTTGGATGAAAAAAAAAAATCACCAAAAGATGTTATTTTATTTTCAACCGAACGGGACAAAAGAAGGAAGTTGGGCAAACTTCCCCACGGCCCAAAAGTTTACTTTGATTCAGCAGTTTTATGCCCATGACCAGCGCTAGCTGTGCCCTTTCTTACGTCGCCTGTCAAAAACTGTTCTTCAGAGTTGTGATTAAATGAACAAACTTTTCTCATCATCAAAGAAAAGTTTTTTCCCAAAAGACTTTTTTCCCCTTAAAACGAGCGAGAGGCTCAATTCAAATTTGTGTCTACGGCCCCGGTCTATGGCCCGGTGACATGGATCCATTAATAGACCATGGACTAAAAACAGCCATCAGTAAACTACCCATACTTTGAAGACGAGTATTAGAATTTTTAAAAATACGCTCGAAAGTATGTATGGACCTTTATAACATCTGAATATAAAGTTGGAACCAAATCCATCAAACAGTTTAGGCGTAGCCCCAGGGACAAATAGAATTTCGAGACCCCCCCCTTTTTTTTCAAATTTAAAATCCATATAGAACGTGAAGATTCATCATAATCTAAGAGGTCATAAAAAGTTCACGGCTACAATAATCTCTCACCCACTTCGGTGGCAGCATGGTCTAAGGCGTCACTATCGCAAAGTAGACTGGACCACCTATGACGTGGAGATTGGGGTTCGAATCTCGGTCAGGTGTATTAATGGTGTTTTTTCTCTCCAAAATTGTTTTCAACTCTTCCCCCCACGCAAATTCGGGTGTACTTCTTCTAAACATAACCTTCCTCATCCCTGAAAAATATTAGCGTAGTTTGTACATAACGGGTAGTAAGACACGATGCCATTACGTATAAATCCGTCTAGATGGGAATTTAATCGGAGCACCGCTGTGTTGGTAGAACTGTAGCACCGTCATTTGTTACTTTGCGTGACTCGTCTGTTTCCGCGAGAACAATAGGACGACATCTAACGGAGAGTAATCCATTTGGTAAAAAAAAAGTATCAAAATGGAGTTCATGATCCGCAAGTACCCTTGGTGGGGGGGAGGGGAGTGTTTTTTTACAGCTCCAGAGAATAAAGAGGTATTTTCTAAGAAGCTGCAGATTTCGTCGTCGTTTGAACGGGGACAAAAAACTAGCAAGAAAATGGCGGAATAAATGGATAGACATACTTTTATCTTTGGTTGTTTTTTATTGCCGCGTCTTACTAACCGTTCGGGTTATACACATCTGTACTAGATGTGATAGGGAGGAGGAAGGTTGAATTTAGAGGTGTACCCGCATTTGCATTAGGAAGAGTGTAAATCCATTTAGTAAAAACCTCCCTCAATTCACCCGACCGGGGTTCTAACCCTGAGCTCCCTATCATCGGCAGTCAAGTCTATTGCGAGATGACTACTCGAACTATTTGGCCACCGAAGTGGAGGTTATCTCTGCTAAAGGATATCCTCACCAGATTTTAGTTATTTTATTTGTGGTTTTTTTCCCCTGTGTACCACATTTTCACATTAATGATGGTAGGAATGAGAAACGTAGACATTTTTCAGAGAAAATGTTGTAGCATCTGCGTGAAGGGAAAAAGAGAAATCATTTAAGGAAAAAAACTCTACCTCAGTACGCCCAGCTGGGTTTCGAACCCCGACTTCTACGTCCCCGGTGAGCAAGCAAGTACCATGATAGTAAAAATGAGGATACATCGTCGATGAAAGCAAATTTTGAAAACTAAATAACACTTTCAGCGGTCAACAAGAAGGTTCAAACCTCCGAGAGGTTGTAATCATCCACCTAATAGTTATCCACCCCTCACTCTAGAGATATGTAATCATCCACCTGATAGTTACCCACCCCTCAATCTAGAGATATGTAATCATCCACCTAATAGTTATCCACCCCTCACTCTAGAGATATGTAATCATCCACCTAATAGTTACCCACCCCTCAATCTAGAGATATGTAATCATCCACCTAATAGCTATCCACCCCTCACTCTAGAGATATGTAATCATCCACCTAATAGTTATCCACCCCTCACTCTAGAGATATGTAATCATCCACCTAATAGTTACCCACCCCTCAATCTAGAGATATGTAATCATCCACCTAATAGTTATCCACCCCTCACTCTAGAGATATGTAATCATCCACCTAATAGTTACCACCCCTCAATCTAGAGATATGTAATCATCCACCTAATAGTTATCCACCCTCATCTAGAGATATGTAATCATCCACCTAATAGCTATCCACCCCTCATCTAGAGATATGTAATCATCCACCTAATAGTTACCCACCCGTCAATCTAGAGATATGTAATCATCACCTAATAGTTATCCACCCCTCACTCTAGATATATGTAATCATCCACCTAATAGTTACCCACCCCTCAATCTAGAGATATGTAATCATCCACCTAATAGTTACCCACCCCTCAATCTAGAGATATGTAATCATCCACCTAATAGTTATCCACCCCTCACTCTAGAGATATGTAATCATTCACCTAATAGTTATCCACCCATAAATTATGTTTATCTACAAATGGCCCGAGGTTTCTTGTTTTGATCAGACTGAGGGTTGAACCCGGTCCTGTGGCACCAACTTATCATGGCAGAGTCGCTGTAACGCAGGGATAACATTAGCATTCCTATTAACATTTCCGAATAAACAGCGAGTGGTACAGTCACGTTGAAACTACCGGAGACCTCCAAGGACATCGCATTTCAGTACAAACAACCCCCCCCCCCCCCCCACATCGGTGGTCACGTGGACTAAGCGTCAGTCTCGTCTGGTTTACCAGTGATGGGTAGGTCAGGGCTTGAATCCAGGCCATATGGAATTGTTACATTCAAATCTTGGTGCATTTCTTATAACTCTACTTCGTCCCTACCCAATTAGTGTAATTAATGGCGAATAGCCTGGACGGGTGATAATACGCGGTATAAAAATGTATGAACCGTTAACGCAGTATAGTTTTAGTAGGAACTGCTCGCAGCTTGCAGTGGACGTAGTATAGTCTGTCAGTCCCTTTGTACGTCTGTCTGTCTGTCTATCTGTCTGTCCCTGTGTCTACAGCCTAAAATGTTTGTTGTATTTCGTTCACACATGATGTTTAGATGTTATAATTGAGTATTCATACGTCAAGTCATATGCATTTTCTAAACGGATATGATTCTTTACACGGCCATATCCTCAAAGTAAATATCATTTTCACCGTCTAATCCATTTAATTAACCGTGCTATGGAATCGAACCACACGCTCGTGTTGTAAAAGGCCCCTATTTCCGGTAAAGACTGTAGTATTGTGGTTCCTACCCACTCATCCGTCACCTCTTTATCCGGGCGGTGTTTACATAGCAGCCGAACATTACAGCCATTGTGTGAATATGTTCCGGAGTAATTGCGAGGAGAAACACCAGTTCACGACATGACCGCTACGATCGCTGCTGCTGCTGCTGTTATTCTCGTGGCCTGTCATACGGAGGATTGAAGGGGTAGGGGGGGTTACGCCCACCGCACAAACGGGCGATAAATACCGACTGCGTAATCTGTTGGGCGAACTGCGGCGACAATTGCCCTCGTGTTCAGTCATTCGCCCGGAATTGCCCGTCTAATAGTTTGTGGCGTAGAAATGGTTCATGAGGAGTGTGTCAATAGTGAAGAGGCAGAATTTTAAAAAATGAAATATTATCACCAAGTTAAATACAAATAATACAAACTTTGTACACTGCGTTTACTTTGAAAAGTAGCAGTCTTACCTTGACTGATTACACTATGACCCTATCTTATAAGCTACACCATAGTGGAACCAAGCAAGGTAGCAGTCTTACCTTGACTGATTACACTATGACCCTATCTTATAAGCTACACCATAGTGGAACCAAGCAAGGTAGCAGTCTTACCTTGACTGATTACACTATGACCCTATCTTATAAGCTACACCATAGTGGAACCAAGCAAGGTAGCAGTCTTACCTTGACTGATTACACTATGACCCTATCTTATAAGCTACACCATAGTGGAACCAAGCAAGGTAGCAGTCTTACCTTGACTGATTACACTATGGCCCTATCTTATAAGATACACCATAGTGGAACCAAGCAAGGTAGCAGTCTTACCTTGACTGATTACACTATGGCCCTATCTTATAAGATACACCATAGTGGAACCAAGCAAGGTAGCAGTCTTACCTTGACTGATTACACTATGGCCCTATCTTATAAGATACACCATAGTGGAACCAAGCAAGGTAGCAGTCTTACCTTGACAGAAAATGGGGCAGATATTCCCAACTAGTGGATATACAAGGCCAACACAAACATCCCTCTCTCTAGAAGGGGTGGGGGGTAGTTAGAAGACCGCGCACCCCCCTACACTTACCCGCGAGTAAACAAGGGTTGCTAGGAACATGTCTCTCAAGAGTTGGCTGTCTGACTAATTGGGGGGTGGTTTACCAACCTCTCTCTAGGCGCATGCTCCAATTCTTGTCCGGTCTGGATGGCCCGTAGGGTTTTGAGACTCAATGAAGGACCCCTCTCCGTGGAAAAACTGGTCCTTGTCTTCTCACGAGCAATTCAGCATATCGCGAGACCGACACCCTAAGCAACATGACCACCAATCTGGTAATATTGTCTATTTATCACATTTTCGACTGTGCACAGAAAAAAAACTTTGAGAGTCTTCAAATATATCGATTTTCAAAAGATCCTTTGAGAGAATGTTAATCCCCGGCTAGAAGTGCCCTTGATGACGTCACAAGGAGCTGTCTCAGCGAGTTATAGACCTCTCTACTTGAAGAGCACCCTTCTATCACCCAGCGCTCAGGGACATACACCTTGTTTCAATTAGAGTCCGACAGAACAACCTTATCTGCCAGATCTACCTTTACATAACCCGCATCAGTGGACCAACGGTCTAAGGCGTCATTCTCGTGTTATACTGGTCTGCTGAATACGGGGAGCTCGGGGTTCGAATTACAGTCGGGTCTGACTTGGGGTGTTTTTTTCCTTAAATTGTTTCCCACTCTCCTTCCATGCAGATACGGTTAGATTACCTCTAAAATGCTTCATCCTTCATCCCTATCCCAATAGTCATTATCATACATGTCTATAACCCGAACGGGTGGTAAGACGTGGTGCTAATAATAATAATAATACAGTAAAACGTTACCAAGGTATGTGAGTATTGTCTAAATGACTCTCCCTAGTTTCCTCGTGTCTGTTTAACTTCCAAAGTACGTACATTTTAACGTGATTAGTCTCAGGACCAGTTTCAATGGACCAGGAGCGCAGGAAGATAAAGAGGCGGCTAGTCACGATGTAAAATGACGTCATTACACAGATGAAACGGTCTTTGTTGAGATGATGGCCTAACCTACCTCTCTAATCCCTCTCTCCAACTAAGACCGTGTACATACATACAGAGAGCAACTGGAGTTGCTCAATAGAGAGTTGCTAGTGCCCGGGTGACTGGTTTACAACATATCGTCATCGTCATCATATCATATCGTCATCACATCATCATATCATCATATCGTCATCATCATCATATCGTCACATCATATCATCATATCGTCATATCGTCATATCATCATCGTCATCATATCATCATCGTCATCATACCATTATATCGTCATCGTCATCGTATCATCATCGTCATCATATCATCATCGTCATCATACCATCACATCATCATATCGTCATCGTCATCGTATCATCGTCATCATATCATCATCGTCATCATCATATCATCATATCATCACCGTCATTGTCATCATATCATCATATCGTCATATCGTCATCATATCATCATATCATCATATCGTCATCATATCATCATATCGTCATCATATCATCATCATATCATCATATCGTCATCATATCATCATATCGTCATCACATCGTCATCATATCATCATATCGTCATCATATCGTCATCATATCATCATATCGTCATCATATCATCACATCATCATCATCAGAGGAGAAGGAGGACGCTGTTGTAGCATACGTTGTGAGAAAAAGGCTGTGAAAACGTTTACAAAGACTTCATAGAGTTCTCCCCTACAATGATATGAATGTTGAACATTAGTTAGTGGCGTTCTGAAAAATAATTGGAATACTATCCGGGCAAATATTGTAGTGATTTTCGAAAGAGTAAAAGTAGTTTTGACTTCCTTTTGAATTTGGTAATTCCAGGTATTAAGAAAAGAATAACAAATATTGGCGAGAACCAATATCAGCTGGGTAGTTTTCAATAAACTGCACGAACTTGATGTTTTCTTGTTGTTCTGAGACCGTAATTGGAAAATATTAGTTATATCGAAAAAAATACCGTCGGCAACTGGATGACGAGTTTACAGCATGTCGTGACTGGAGCAACTCTAGTTGCCGCGTCACTCGTCAGTCGCGTTGCTATCACTTTCGAGTTGACACAGTATAAAACTCTGTGAGAGCAACTCCAGTTTCCGTTGCATTTCCGTCACCGGTTGCGGTCTTACAAGAACAAGGTGAAGACAGTCAGCCCTTCTGGTGACTTCACCCAGACCTGTCGCGGGGGATCATGGTACAGAGATCTGACATTTTAAAATTAGTAAACCCCTGTACACAAACATGTGCACATAGGAACTGGAATTTTAAATGTTTGATTAGATTTTCTTTAATTTATTAAAAAACCTGGAATGGAAGAAATAAAATGAGATTTTTTTTCCGTATGTTTTAAGCTAATAAAAGTTTTGCCCGAGGTAACCACGCAATGCATTGCGAGGAATTTGCGTACATTGCTTTTGTTTTGTAAACGTGACAACAAAATTTTAAAACGTACAAACCTAAGTCAAGCAAGGGTGCCACTCCCCCCAACCCCCATGGAATTTATTCCCCTCTCCCTAATAGAATAAACTCACCCTATCACCTAGAATAAACTCCCCGCCTTTGTAGATTTATTTCATTCCCCTCTGGTATCTTATAAAACTAAACTGAAATATGGCCTAGTGCCGAATTCCAAAAAGCTTCTAGATCTAATTTTACAATTTTCAAAAATTTGGCAGCAAGGCCCACTCCAAATAGTTATGAGACATTTCATTTAAAAAAATCCAGGTGGAAACTACCTACTCTAAATATCTTCAAGAGGCATCTAATTTTTTTTTTTTAATTTGCCGGAGGAAGAGCACTTTTAATAGTTTCTGGAAGTATAAAAATTTTAAAAGGTTTATGGGGAGGACCACTCCAAATAGATTATAGAGAAGTATAATTTTCAAAAATTTCAGAAGGCGGCCCACTCCAGTTATCTTTTTGGGATATCCAATTTTCAAACATTTACCAAGGTAGGGTCCTTAGGGGGCCCCCTTTAGGCTTGGGGATCAAAGCCCTCCAAAGAACCTTTTATCCTCTAGACAAGGTTCCACTGCCCCTTAAGTCGACCTAGTACCATAAAAAAATAAAGATATGTGAATATAACATTTCTACCAACCCCTGTATATTAATATAACTATTATAAATATTTTGAATGTTATACTAAAATACCGTTTGAAACTATCTCGACTTGTGTGAAACTGTTTCACAACTCTGGCGGCCATGGAGGATAAATATCGGACGAGACTATTTGTCGCCAAAGAACTGACAGCTGCTCTTTCTAATATTACTACTTGTTTTAGTAAACTTTGCGTTCAGAAACAAACACATCCATCACAAGTGTCGACATTACCCACCAGCAAACATTAAACAAGTGACTAATTAAAAATTAAAGTAAATAGTATCATGATATGAATTTTAATGGGCTACAAATTATCATGTTGAGGATCTATTATTATTTTAGGTTGAGTTATACCGGATGAGACATTTAAGGTCTTACCCGCCTCGGTGGCGTAGTCGGCTAACGCGCCAGTCGTGTTGAGCCAGACCACCGAGGACGGGAAGATCGAGGTTCGAATCTCGGTCGGGTGAACTGGGGGTGGTTTTTCTTAAATGGTTTTCCACTCTCCCTCCACGCAAATGCGGGTTTACTTCCTCTACATTCAACCTTCCCAATTCCTAATCCATTAGTGTAATCAGTACTTAAGCGTATAACCCGAACGGGTAGTAAGACGCGATGCTAAATAATAATAATAATAATAATTTAAGGTGAGACACCAAAATATCAAGAAAATGAAGCATTTTAGAAAAAATTGTCTCATACAAAAGTTTTTTTTGTTTCTGGGGGTGAGAGATAACGTCTTCAAGGTTATTTCAAGGTCAACTTTGTTTTTTAAATAAGAACTTATAATTTTTGTAACTACATTTTATTCTACACAAAAAAATCTTTATGTTGAAATATTTATTTTTTATTTGGCATCAAATTCGTGAAGATAATTTAACTTGTATTATTTTCTAACAATTTTCATTCAAGAACTTTTTACTACATTAAAAGTGTATTAATGTTAATGGTCATCATTTTGAACATTTACTAAAGTAATTTTGTAAATAATATTGTATTTAACGTAATAAATGATAACAAAACGTAGTAAAAAGTTCTTGAATAAAAATTGTTACTAAAAAAAAGGCTAAATTTAAAATATCTTCAAAAATATGTCAAATAAAAACGTTGTTGGCCAAATTTGTTAGTTTTATTGTGTAGAGTAAATGGCCGTTAAAAAATTATTGGTTTTAATTAGAAATAGAGTTGACCTTGAAATAACGTTAAAAAACGTCAATCAAATCAAAACTAACGAATATTGTCTTCATTCTCCCTCAAAAACAAAAACTTTTATTCAAAGCAATTTTTTTTTTCTAAAATTCTTCGTTTCCGGGATATTCCAATGTCTCAACTTATTAACTACTACTACTACTACTACTACTACTACTATTTAGCACCGCGTCTTACTACCCGTTCGGGTAAGTACTAATTACGCTATTGGTTTAGGAATTGGGAAGGTTGAATTTAAAGGAAGTGAACCCGCATTTGCGTGGAGGGAGAGTGGAAAACCATTTAGGAACCCCCCCCCCCCAGTTCACCCGACCGAGATTCTAACCTCGATCTACCCGTCCTCGGCGGTCGACCTCAACACGACTGGCGCGTTAGCAAACTACGCCACCGAGGCGGGTCTCAACTTATTGAATTTATTTAAATAAAAGTGTTCTAATGTGAATTATGTTTTCTTCATTTCCATACAAAATGTTAAAAGATGCATTTACATAAAAGTACGCAAGAAAATACGTAAAAACCAAACAAACCAAATATTTGTATTCATATGATACCACGTCGAGGGAATGTAGATGTAGATGTGAGGGGGGGGGGGGGGACACAAGCACAAAGTTTGAGAACCAGTGATCCGGGGGCTTCTAGAGTGTGTGGAAAGACGCGCACATACACACACACACACACACACACAGATGATAGAGAGAGAGAGAGAGAGATACTCCTTTGGTTGGAAATGTATCTATACTATACATATACCTCTTTTTCTTCGATAAGAATGAATGGTATTTAGTTAAAAATACAAGAATCGCTGTTGGTAACTTTGAGAGCGAGAGAGAGAGAGAGCTATAGAGGTCCTGAATCAGCTATAGATGGTAATACCATTAGTAAAGTTACCGACAACCCCACCTTAACTCGTCGCGACCTACATTCTATACCACCTCGTGGCGGCCTACATTCTATACCACCTCGTGGCGGCCTACATTCTATACCACCTCGTGGCGGCCTACATTCTATACCACCTCGTGGCGACCTACATTCTATACCACCTAGTGGCGGCCTACATTCTATACCACCTAGTGGCGGCCTACATTCTATACCACCTCGTGGCGACCTACATTCTATACCACCTCGTGGCGGCCTACATTCTATACCACCTAGTGGCGGCCTACATTCTATACCACCTCGTGGCGGCCTACGTGCTATACCACCTCGTGGCGGCCTACATTCTATACCACCTCGTGGCGACCTACATTCTATACCACCTCGTGGCGACCTACATTCTATACCACCTAGTGGCGGCCTACATTCTATACCACCTCGTGGCGGCCTACATTCTATACCACCTCGTGGCGACCTACATTCTATACCACCTCGTGGCGACCTACATTCTATACCACCTAGTGGCGGCCTACATTCTATACCACCTCGTGGCGGCCTACATTCTATACCACCTCGTGGCGACCTACATTCTATACCACCTCGTGGCGACCTACATTCTATACCACCTAGTGGCGGCCTACATTCTATACCACCTCGTGGCGGCCTACATTCTATACCACCTCGTCGCGACCTACATTCTATACCACCTCGTGGCGGCCTACATTCTATACCACCTCGTGGCGACCTACATTCTATACCACCTCGTGGCGACCTACATTCTATACCACCTAGTGGCGGCCTACATTCTATACCACCTCGTGGCGGCCTACATTCTATACCACCTCGTGGCGGCCTACATTCTATACCACCTCGTCGCGACCTACATTCTATACCACCTCGTGGCGGCCTACATTCTATACCACCTCGTGGCGGCCTACGTGCTATACCACCTCGTGGCGGCCTACATTCTATACCACCTCGTGGCGGCCTACATTCTATACCACCTCGTGGCGACCTACATTCTATACCACCTCGTGGCGACCTACATTCTATACCACCTCGTGGCGGCCTACATTCTATACCACCTCGTGGCGGCCTACATTCTATACCACCTCGTGGCGACCTACATTCTATACCACCTCGTGGCGGCCTACATTCTATACCACCTAGTGGCGGCCTACATTCTATACCACCTAGTGGCGGCCTACATTCTATACCACCTCGTGGCGGCCTACATTCTATACCACCTCGTGGCGACCTACATTCTATACCACCTCGTGGCGACCTACATTCTATACCACCTAGTGGCGGCCTACATTCTATACCACCTAGTGGCGGCCTACATTCTATACCACCTAGTGGCGGCCTATATTCTATACCACCTCGTGGCGGCCTACATTCTATACCACCTCGTGGCGACCTACATTCTATACCACCTCGTGGCGACCTACATTCTATACCACCTCGTGGCGGCCTACATTCTATACCACCTCGTGGCGGCCTACGTTCTATACCACCTCGTGGCGACCTACATTCTATACCACCTCGTGGCGGCCTACATTCTATACCACCTAGTGGCGGCCTACATTCTATACCACCTAGTGGCGGCCTACATTCTATACCACCTCGTGGCGACCTACATTCTATACCACCTCGTGGCGGCCTACGTTCTATACCACCTCGTGGCGACCTACATTCTATACCACCTCGTGGCGGCCTACATTCTATACCACCTAGTGGCGACCTACATTCTATACCACCTAGTGGCGGCCTACATTCTATACCACCTAGTGGCGACCTACATTCTATACCACCTAGTGGCGGCCTACGTTCTATACCACCTCGTGGCGACCTACATTCTATACCACCTCGTGGCGGCCTACGTGCTACACCACCTCGTGGCGACCTACATTCTATACCACCTCGTGGCGACCTACATTCTATAACACCTCGTGGCGGCCTACATTCTATACCACCTCGTGGCGGCCTACATTCTATACCACCTCGTGGCGGCCTACATTCTATACCACCTCGTGGCGGCCTACATTCTATACCACCTCGTGGCGGCCTACATTCTATACCACCTCGTGGCGACCTACATTCTATACCACCTCGTGGCGGCCTACATTCTATACCACCTCGTGGCGACCTACATTCTATACCACCTCGTGGCGACCTACATTCTATACCACCTCGTGGCGACCTACATTCTATACCACCTCGTGGCGACCTACATTCTATACCACCCAACCGGACTATTCTTATATTTACACTGACAGAGTCGGGAGTAGGAGTGCAGAATTTATATTAAATGTACCCACAGTATGCGAGGATGAAGAATAGGGAACCATTCAGGCCTTAATAACACGGCCGTGATATGAGTCCCGACCTCTGACGTCAGCTATCATCCACACCAGACAAGACAAGACTGAAGCCTTTTCCCACAAAGCCCCCGGTGGTGGTAAATTACAAAGAACTTAGTAGAATCCACTTGAGTGGTCGCATGGTCTAAGACGCTACTATTGCAGTAGGCTAGGCTGCCGATGATCGAGGTTCGACTCTCGGTCAGGTATACTGAGGATGGTTTTACTCTCTACGCAAATGCGGGTACACTTCCTATTAATATAACCTTCCTCACCCCTAAAACCATTATTGTAATCAGTACATAAACGTACAACCCGAACGGGTAGTAAGACGCGGTAGGGTTGGGACGAGTATTTTTGAGGAATGTCGACTGTAAACGTCACAAACACAGCCGCGACGTCTTGGGATGGTATTGGATGGCTCGGTTTTAGCCGAGTAAAGCGCGAAATAGAACCATCTCGCGATTCGTCTGGCCCGGACCGAGCCTTTGGAGAGCATTGGAGCTTGAAACGTCCTCAGCTCCGACTGCCACGGTTTCTTCTGAACGAGCTTCCACTGCTTTAATCAAACGTTTCTTTGAAGGATCCAATTGCATCATGGGAAGCCCGCATGCAACGCGGTTCAGTCTGTGGCGAGTCTACCTCATGAGATAAAAGTCCCTGGTTAGATTCTCGGCAAGACCGAATAAATGTATAATTGATTAAATTGGAGCTTCTTTTACCTCGGTGTAATAGCCATGTGATTGGATCCTGTGTCTGTCCTAGGTTTGTGTTAGTTTGTAGCTCGTGTGCTGATTATCAGTCGGTACAGATAGTACACTTTAAATATACACACACCCCTCTCCCCCAAAAAAAACGCTCCAAGGGTTTTTCGCGGAGCAATCTTGTTCAAGTTGTATTGAATGCTGGGCCACAAACTGAAGCCTAATTAAAATGTGTCCTGACAATTGCGTACACCCTGGATTGAAAAGGGGGGGTTGTTTGAATGTTTCTTTTTAATTACTGCTCATTAATAAAGAATTTTGTAATTTTTTTTAGATTTTTATTTTTTAACAATCAGTTTTATTATCAATTTTATTTACAACGATATTTCAGTATTCATATTTCATTACCTACTCCAACTTCTGAAGATACGACAAGGATCTCAGGCATTTGGCTCTGTCTTGACTTTATTCGTATTTTTTATGGTTAGGTTAGGTTAGGTTAGGTTAGGTTGGAGTGATTTGGAGGGGTGGCAGATTTGGCAATAACTACTTCTTTCCTTCCCTCGCATAATCGGGACTAGGCCAGAGGCGTGTACGCAATTATCATATATTCAATTAAAAACTATGTTGGGATATTACATTCTACGACTTATGTAAAAATAATATTTTAATATGTTTGGATATTTAACCTGAATTTTCAAATCCCATGATCATATCAAAACAATACTTACAAACACGCTTAATCTAGGACAGAAACACGGAAACACCCAACACGTGTTGTTAATAATTATAATGCCATAACTTAGCTCAGTTGGTAAGAGTCTAAGGTTCGATTTCCCAGCATGACCGAAAAGTGTTTAATTTGTAAAATGATTTTTTTCCCCTGTCTTGACAATAATGGATTGATAGGCGAGGGACTGTGTGTCTGTTCTAGAATAATTAAGTTAGTTTGTAGGTCGTGTGCTGATATAATCAGTCGGCTCAGAGAAGGCGCGTTAGATTCCCCCTGCACCCCTCCCAACCCCATCCTACCTATATTTTGCATTATAAAAACAAATGTTTATGTAGAAATCACTATTCGAGGATAATTTAATCAAACTTACTCGACTTTGTGCACCCCTAACAAAAGGGTTTAAGGGATGTTAGGGGGGGGGTGTAGCCCGGTCATTAACTAGGGGCTGTATCGTCCCTAATGATATAAACACACCCACCAGTCCCGACAACCAGAGCTCCGAACACAACAAAACATTATTAAACAAACAAAAACCAGTGTGAACCGTTGTTTTAGCCAAGGGGACGGTATCTCCTCGGGAACGTGCGGTGGACTTACGGTCCTCTCGCACAGGAATAATTCCACTGGTTATTTAGGTCACGAGCGAGCCTTTCCATCAATTAAAAATTGTAATAATTTATGAGAGCCAACACAGAATTACAGCAAACAGTCACGAACCTAGCAGGTGAATTGTTTCCCTGATCTTTTGAGGGTCTTTTACCACCGCAACTTACTGCGCGTTAGGGATGGATGTATATCTATACTAATGTGGGACCGGTTGAATTAAGAGTAGGTGCATCCGCAATTTCATAAAGGGAGAGTGGAAACACCCCCCCGGGCAGTAAACCCGGCTGGGTTCCGAACCCCGATCTCCAGATCCTCAACCACCCAGTCTATTGTGAGCGTGACGCCTTTTACCACCTGATCACCGAAACCGGTTCTCTTTTTTAGTAATCAAGGACAAGTTATTTTAATTGATAAGCTTAACACGAGTGTTTATTTTTTATATATAGCGCGTTTTACTACCCGACTAACCTAATGAGGTAGGGATGAGGGAGGTAGAATATTCGAGGTAATGCACACGCATTTGCGTGAAGAAAGACTGGGAAACTTTTTAGAAGGAAAAAAACCCACCATCTGTGCGTCCAACCGGGATTCGAGCTGCGACCTCGCCGTCACTGGGCCAAATGAGAATGACGACTCAGACAACGTGACCACAGGTTCGGGTAACTAAAATGTTCTTGCTGACGTCATCCAACATTTTAAAAATAAACACCCTTGTACAGTATGTCTTTTAATAGCCTATAATATATTGTAGTTTGAAATACAATTTTGAAAAATCAATCATCAGTAAGCCACCCTTTATATTAAATTTAGAATTAAAAAGCACTAGTTCTCCTTTGTGTTTCACCATAGAAAACCTGAATTTCAAGTTTGTCAACTGTAGCCTCAGATACAGAGAGAATATTGTAAAATCATTCATGACGCTGCCTACCAAGGGAATTCGAAGTTATTTTGCAACGCGGGTTGTATCTTGAGTTGGCGCCCCTAAGTACAATCACATTTAGACGCCACCGTACGAAATATAGAAGGATGAAAATAAACTGTTTATCCTGCGAGGTATCTTGTTTACCTGCCGATAAATTCCCCCTCATCCGTTGACCAGCACACACACTCACACTAATATTTGCGTCTGGAAAACATTAATTTGCCTTTTAAAAATTACATTTCCCTGGTTTCCTGTTCTAGATAGACATTTGCTTCCTACTGACCATTTTCATGGAAACATCAAATAGCTCGAGTTCATGACGATTTTAAAAATGTTTACAAAACTAACTTACACCTCGATTCTAGAAATATAATTTGTGTGTCGATTTAAGACGGTTTTTAGATTTATTTAAGAATTTATGATTTCTATTTCGATGCTAAAATTCCGCTAATAAAACGTAAATACGCTAACGTGACGTCACAGGTAAAACATGACACCCGGTTAAAAAGATGTTGGTTATTGTCCCGATACTTGTGTGAGCCCTCCTCAGAGTGTGTGAATGAGATTTAAGGTGATACACTTGGACCACGCCACCCACACACTTGACAGCTGAGACTGTCGCAGAACTCTTGGGGGTGACTGTACTGGGGCGAGAGATATTTCCACATCCACGATAGCTGGACTGAGGCCAAATGATACACGCCGTACATACACTATACAGTGATGACGTCAAACACACGGTACACAGCCGCTGTTATAACATAACATCGGCTAGATAACAGGCTGGACTGCCAGCGGTCCAACACACGAGATACACAGCCGCTGTTATAACAGAACACCGGCTAGAATAACAGGCTGGACTACCAGCGGTCCAACACACGAGATACACAGCCGCTGTTATAACAGAACATCGGCTAGAATAACAGGCTGGACTACCAGCGGTCCAACACACGAGATACACAGCCGCTGTTATAACAGAACACGGCTAGAATAACAGGCTGGACTACCAGCGGTCCAACACACGAGATACACAGCCGCTGTTATAACAGAACACCGGCTAGAATAACAGGCTGGACTACCAGCGGTCCAACACACGAGATACACAGCCGCTGTTATAACAGAACACCGGCTAGAATAACAGGCTGGACTACCAGCGGTCCAACACACGAGATACACAGCCGCTGTTATAACAGAACACCGGCTAGAATAACAGGCTGGACTACCAGCGGTCCAACACACGAGATACACAGCCGCTGTTATAACAGAACACCGGCTAGAATAACAGGCTGGACTACAGCGGTCCAACACACGAGATACACAGCGCGTTATAACAGACACGGCTAGAACAGGCTGATATCAGTCCAACACACGATAAGTAAACAACCGGCTAGAATAACAGGCTGGACTACCAGCGGTCCAACACACGAGATACACAGCCGCTGTTATAACAGAACACCGGCTAGAATAACAGGCTAGACAGCAGTGTTCGAGAGCCCCTCAAGTAGAGAGCTGCCAGACAGGATAACATTGGTTAAAAGCAGTGGCGTCAGAACGGGGAGGGTGAGGGAGCAGTCCTCCCTGCACCAGTTGGGGGGTAGACGGGGGAGGAGGGGCTAGACAGGTTTTTTAATTGATTTTAAGTCTTCAATGACAGTTTTAAGTTAAAGTTGGTTTGAGTGATTGCACTATGACCATAGTGTAACATAGCGAGGTTAGCGGTGTTATGGAGAGTTCTGTACCACGACTGAAGGAGGGTGATGGTTGTCATGGTAACCACAACACGCAGCAGTGCTACTGCTCTTGTCTCTATCTCACACACCCCTCCTCTTCCACCGGGGGACACACTGGCTAACATATAGTGGGGCCCTTGGACTGTACAGTCAGTTGCACCTCCGGATTGGTGCGTACCCTAGCACTGTATCCTTGTATTGTACCCTAGCACTGTATCCTTGTATTGTACCCTAGCATTGTATCCTTGTATTATACCATTGTATTGTATCCTAGCACTGTATCCTAGCACTGTATCCTGACGCTATATCCCGGTCAAACATGGATATTACTAAGCTTGGTTTACAATATGTCCTGTAAGTCACAGATTATGCAAACCATTCACGACAGTCACACTTGTAAACAACGCACAGTCTTATGTTCATAGGAAGCCCGCCCTTTATTTGGAAACTGGAAACTCATGTTACCAAGATGGCGGGGAAAAAAATTGTGGATTTTCAACCTTACTTCGTTTAATTAATGTTGTATGGATAAATTTTACCATAGTAATCCATAAGGCGTTGAAAGCGTTTGTTAATTTTGAGACGAACCTTTGTAATTAATAAGTAAATTAAGACATTAACTATAGACTGACAAATTTTAGTGACTTTCAACCATTGTTGGTCGAAAGTGGGCTTCTTATAAAAATCAGGGTTTAGTTTGTCTAATAAAATAAACTGCTCGCTTAGATTTATGTAAATTACATCGTATTAAACGCGGGAATACTATAATATTACTTATATAATTTAATTAAAACACGTTTTACCAGACACACACGCTTTGGAGAAGACACTTATCAAAGTCTGTAAAGTTACTATTAACCACTTCCTTTTAAAATATAACGCATCAGCTCCCAGAGGGAGAGGGGGGGCATTTTGAGAATCTTCTTAAGGTCGCAAATATGTTAAATAAAATGTCAACAAATGAACAACTATAATATAGATCACTGAAGATGTGTTGAGTGTCCATAGGTTTACCCCCTTTATTACGTCATTCAAAATGGTCACAAAAATTACCAATTGGTGGGGTGAAGGGGGCGGAGCTCTGAAATAATAGCTTTGATACATCATTACTATTATCCCCCCCTTCCCCTTCTCCTTTCTAAAGTTAATCTCTAGATAAACAATCATCTCAACTATTTCAAGCAGGAATCTCAATATTTGTGTGTTCCTAACTATGCTAATTAAATATGTGTAGCCCCTGTCGGAGAATCGCGGTACTACATGAGTTGGATCTGCGACACCCGAACAGAGGAGTTCACCGCCAACAGATTCCTCCAGGATCTTATCACCGCGGTCGGCTCTGATTGGCTGTTTCAGTCAGTACCGCCAACAGATTCCTCCAGGATCTTATCACAGCGGTCGGCTCTGATTGGCTGTTTTAGTCAGTCTGCGTGCAGTGTTATTCACTCCTCGAGAAAATGAGACAGTCATATCTGATAGTACAGTGTTCCCCAATAAGTGTTATTAGTCGTAACATTTTAATTGATAATTATATATCTAATTAAGGGGGCCGCCTCTGTGATCGAGAAATATATCAGCTCTGAAATAATATTTAATTCTTCAAATGCGTTTTTTTTAAATATAGTTCACACCAAAAATTATTATATTATTATTATTATTATTTATTATTATTATTATTATTATTATTATTATTATTACCATGTCTTACTAACCGTTCGGGTTATACGCACTTACGCTAATGTGTAATGGTAGGGTGATTGTGAGATGAAATGGAGGACCTACAGTTTAACGTGGGATCCGAACCACGGTGGAGGCCTGGCATTCCACACATTCACAAGTTGTGATTAATACACGTCTTGTCAGAGGTGAAGGAAGGGTTTGGTAATCAGATAAATCTGTGTCGGGACCGAGGATTGAACCCCGGACATCTAGCACAGAAGTCCGACACCTTACCCCTAGACCACCAGGTCACCCACACCAAAATTAAGTCGAAAAATTCCAACAGGAATATTTTTCCTTAACTAAACTTTTATTTTGAGTTTCATTAATAGAAAGAGATGTGTGAAAAAATGTGACGTCAGCTCATTTTCGCCAACTTCGGTTGTCTTGGGGTAAAGTAATCGCCTCAGGACCCGATGTTCGTGGGTTCAAATCCAGCCGAGGTCGACGGCTATTTCTTGAGAGATAAGAAAAATCTGTATCACAACTTCCTTCAGAGGGGAAGTAAAGCCGTCAGTTGTGGCTGTGAAAATACCTTTCCGGTAAAATTGGTAGTTCCTTTCACTCTCGCTCATAGAAATCCTCGTGTGCTGATGTGATCAGTCGGTTCAGAAAGTGCATGTTAAATACCTCAAATAAACAAACGGCTCTTTTCCAACTCTTTTTTATCGTATTTGCGGAGCTACAGTAGCCCCATGGCTTCTTTGGTGCTGACTGACAGCTCTGAAAAGCTACCAGACCAAATTATGTATCCCTACGCCGAACCATATGAGCTGCAAAAACATGTGTTTAGCAGCTGTCACTTCTGACAGTCAAAGTTTAGGTATATACCTAAATGTTGACTGTCAGCTGTCAGCTGTGAACTGTCAGTCAGCACCAAAGAAGCCATGGGGCTACTGTATGAGACCAGGCTTGATGAAAAAAGGTTTTGTATTGAGCCTTCTTCTAACAAATACAGTCATCTTTGGATAGAGTCACAACAGAGCATCCTCTTTCTTATTGACGGGACAAAGGGTGGTTGTAGGTGAATGGTGAAAGGGAGTACAATCCTAGACAGAATTGATACTTTCCCGCTGACCGAGGCAGCTGCAGATTTTAACGAGATGTCGTGAACTTCATTTCCCTCCGTTGGGACTTAGTTCAGATCCCCACGGAGTCTTTGTTGAAATTTTTGTAGCGAAGGTTTGTACTTTACAAGACAGCATAGGTGTTTGTGTGTGTTTCTTTTTGATACAATAGGAACTGGAGTAATATTCGCCTGGTAAGAGGGATGGAAAACCAACCAACGTGATCGTGGCTAATGAAACGTGTGACAGGATCATCAAATCTTGCGGGCATCCCCGGTTCGAGTACCGGCGGGTTCATAGTCCCCCCCCCTCGAATGTGTGTTCCGATGGCGGGTAACCCCCGTTGTGGCTGAACGCCTGCGAGACAGGAATATCGTGCGGTGCTGGTGTCGAGGATCGCGACCCGCTCTGGCCCGCGGGCCGCCGGAACATCGCACCGAGTGTGTTGACCTCCCCGGCCCCCCCCTCCAACTCCTCCCCCGCGCCCAGACAATTCTACCGACTACGGAGATGCGCGGTCCAACAACTACACTCCAATATTCGTAGAAATAACTAACCTGACAGGTAGAGATGTTACTAGATCTACTGTCACGTGTTCATACGTCAAGTCATGTGATCTTAGCAATACTTTCATAGTAATATAGACCCGCTTCGGTGGCCACATGGTCTATTGTGCTACTATCGCAATGATGACGGGGCAGTTCGGGGTTCGAATCCCAGTCGCGTGTATTGATGGTGTTTTTTCTAAATGTTTTCTCTCTTCTTCACGCAAATACGGGTACACTTCCTCTAAATTCAACCTTTCTTAACCTTAAGCAATTGATGCAATTATTACATAAGCGTTCAACCGAGTGGGTAGTAAGACACACTCAGCCAGTGCTTGAACCAAGCTCGCCCAGTAGCGCTCCACCCGGCTGATTTGTGAAGCAGGAAGAGGGTGGGGCAACAGTTATAACATTATATCTCGTCATGGAAAGGGGGAACGGATTGAAAAATTACTTCCATTAAAAACCACTTGAGTGCGTTGCGGGCTGCGCGAGATGATTTAGGATCGATTTCCGGTCTGTTTTCTGTCTCCCCCTCGCACGAGTTGACAGGCGGGTTGCAGACGTGTCAGGGGTAGCACGTACAAACACATCAGAGCTTCGGTGGTCAAATGGTAAGGCGTCACATCGGACTGCCGTTTAGGGGATGATAGTTTTTCTCCCCTAAATGGTTTTCCACTCTTCTTCACCGCAAATGTGGGTACACTTCCTCAAAAATCCATATTACTCATCACTAACACATTAACTTAATTAGTACATGTATATTACTCGAAAGCTAGAAATAAAACTTTTTTATCACCGTGTCTTACTACCCGCTCGGGTTATTCGCATATGTACTAATTATGTTAACGAGTTAGGGATGAGAAAGGCCATATTTAAAGGAAGTCTATCCGCATTTGCATGGAAGACCATTTTGGGGGGAAAACTCTCTCAGTACACCCGACCGGGATTCGAACCTTGAACTTCCTGTCATAGGCAATCCAGTCTAACACGAGTGTGACGCCTTAGACCAAGCGGCCAAAGTTTTTTAAAGTGATCAAATGTAATTTAACCAAGAAATCGCAATTAGCAGTGACCACGGCGGGGACAAACAGCTGCAGGCAGACAAAATGGTCGAGATAAAACAGGACCTTCGCTCCGCTCGGACAATGAGGCACCCAAATATTAACTTAATATTACTATTAGTAGCCAACTTGACACGTTTGATCAATTTTTGTCCACACCCCCCTCCTATATTGACTCAGAGGGGGCGCCCCCCCCCCCCAGCATCTCCTGGTGGCTACGCCCCTTTACTTGGGATCGATTAAGTCCAAGCGTTGTTGTTTTGTCCAACCCCTTAGTCTTACCACCCGTCCAGGCTATCCTCACATCTTCCCTACAGGAGATATAGACATGTCCCCGGCATTTGCGTGGAGAGAGAGTGGTGAAACTAATGAGGAAACACTACCTCTGAGAGCCCTCCCGGGAATACAACCCGACCGGGAGAATCATACAAGACGAGACTGGTGCCTTTACCCTCGTTACCTGCGTATCGCGGCCCTTGAAATGAACCATGTGATTCATGACGTCACAGGCCACTGAAATAGCCGGCCGATACCTCTGGGATGACTGGAGCTACATCACAGATAATATCAAGATGTCCTGAATAGGGGGAATTACATTTGTTAAAATGTACCGTTGAAGCGGGGGGGGGGGGGGGGGGGTAGAATACCTCAGGTGCCTGCGCCCACAATATTCAGGTCGAACTAAAAACACATATATTCGCACAACTTCATTAATCTTAGGAGAGAGAGTTGGAGTCAGGAACGAAGAATAGTAGCCGACATTTATTAGATAATTATTAGTAGTAGTAGTAGTATGCATCACCGCGTCTTACTACCCGTTCAGGTAATACGAACTTACGCTATTGTGTGATGGTAGGGTGATTGTGAGATGAAATGGAGGACCTACAGTTTAACGTGAAATCCGAACCACGGCGGAGGCCTGGCATTCCACACATTCACAAGTTGTGATTAATACACGTCTTGTCAGAGTGAAGGAAGGTTTGGCAATCAATAAATCTGTGCCGGGACAGAGGATTGAACCCCGGACCCCAGCCAGAAGTCCGACACCTTACCCCCCTAGACCACAGGTCACCGACATTTATAAGAGTAAATAGGACTACTTGATGGATATTATATTCTACTTCAATCAACAACTCAAAGGTTGGTTTCATGTGATTTCTCTCCAACCGAAACTGGAAATACACTCAGCCCTTTCGACTGGTTAGTGCTGCCTGTACCATCTGGTAGGAATCCTATGTACCCGGGGAGTTCAAGAAGTGTGCTGGTTCCCCGCTGCCTTTCAGTTTTCCACAACGAATTTCTACGAGCGAGCGCGAAAGAGCCTACCAATTTTACCAGTAAAGGTATTTCCACGTACCCCCAGGGTTCTTTCACACGCCACAATCGACGGCTTTATTTCTCATCAGAAGGAAGTTGTGCTACAGATTTTTATAGCTCAAGAACAATCCATCGACCTCGGCTAGGTTTGAACCCACGAACATTGGGTCCTGCGGCGAGTACTTTACCCCAAGACCGCCGAGGTCGACAGATAATATCACAATATATAAAACAATAATTACATAATTATCAATGTTGACAGCAAACAAACATGCAAGCATTTTCTAGACGTAATGTCCTTATCAGAACGCAACTGTGGTTTAATGGGGCGCTTTAATTAGTGTCTGATCACTCTCCTAGCTCTACCACCACCGAGATCACAACCCATGACCTCCATCCGGCCACGGTAGTAGACTGAGTTGTGTGGTGGACTGTACAAAATACCACGCCCACCTCAATCAGCAGCGATACAAGAATCGCCCGGCTCGAACCGTCAAATGGAACCAGGTCGTTTCAACCTGAGAGCCCCCTTTCAGAAATAGATCATTGACCGCCACTGGCGCAAACTTACCGGCATAGAGCCTGGTCCTTCCAACAGCCCCATGACGGAACCAAGGTCTCCAAAGGTACGGCCGAAACGAGTCCATTTGTTGGAGACGCACAAGACGCTCAGTTTAGTTCTATATCGGCAAAATGTCCATTAAAAATACACCTAAAAAAACAAAACTGTCGCCGTTATGATTAAAGATTTAACACCGAAAAAAAATGAATGCTTTGACCGGGATAGCCTCACTTTACAAAGAGTTATTTTAAAAAGCTTTAATGATTCATTAAACACATAAACATAATAAACAATATTACTTTAAGTTTTGACTTGCAGAACTAAGCTACTACACAACTTGTTTTAAAAAACGAACGGTTGGCCTTATTTCAGACCAGTCTTTTTAAATGTTTATTCTAATTTCTTTGGCTAAGTTTTCACAATATTCTCTCTAGACTATCCCGAAGGAACAGTCAACAAAGCTCTCAATAATATCTCATTGTTGTCGTGACGTAAGAGCGCCAGGTGTCAATTTGTAACCGCACCAGTACGTCATACAATAACACTACGACAAGCAAAATATACGCCCGCACGACCGCAGCGCCGCGCTACGACTGGAACAGGAAGCAGCGGGTCAGAGCCACTTCAAATGAAGAAACAGGGCCGCCAACGTACTTTTATTTCCACCAGGAGATATTTAATTAATTACGTAAATAAATGTGTAGTACAAACAAAAAGTGACAGTAGAAATATTTGTTATTGGAACAATCCCCGTTGAGTATTTGAAATCCTTTCAATCAAACCGTTCCCACGCCAAGATCATGGAAGGTTGTTTATTTATTGGGGGGCAGTTGGCTAAGCACTGAAGGGGGGAGAAGGGTGGTGACTCACCCTAACCATGGCTATTTGTGATGAAAGAGGGAGGGGGGGATGATTTCACCCTCTTAGTTGGTATTTTATTTAAAACAGGCAATAGAAACTGTGATGGGGTTTTCTAGGGGTGACAAGATCTAGCTAAGGCAAGTACGTCTTATAATGCAAACAGCCTCTGTCTGTATTTATAGAGGTCAGGGGTGGGTATTCTCGTCTCATCTGATTGGCCGCGTTAGGCCCAAACCAAGAACTGCGTTTCAATAATTGATGAGACCGCGGCCTGGATATTTGTAGATTCACGAAAAAAAAAAAAAAAGTTTAAACTGAACCATTCTTCCATAGTGAACTAGACGAAACCCCACTTCGGTGGCCGCATGGTCTAAGGCGTCACTATCGCAGTAGACTTAACCGCCGATGACGGTGAGATTAAGGTTCGAATCTCTGTTGGGCGCATTGAAGGGGAGGTTATCCAAAATTGAGTTTACACCCTCCTTCCACGCAAATGCGGATACACTTTATCTAAATATAAAACTTCTTCATCCCTAAACCATTAGGGTGATTAATACATCAGAGTAACTTATAGCCCGAAGGGTAGTAAGAAGCAACTAGACGAACTAGTTCGCCTTCATCAAGTGATTTCGTTTAAAGTGAGCTATGAGGTTAAGAAATGTAGAGCCGAGCTTATGTTCCGCTTCTACCACGTGCTTGAGGGTTTGGAGTTCTTTCATTAACAGTTACCTTGTCAGTAAAGGCAACACATTCCCACAGCTCTAGGCAATTGACTATCTATAACTTATGTGATATACAGGCATGGCTGTAGGTCATGAACTGGTGAACTACTGAACTACAGGCTGTAGGTCATGAACTGGGGAACTACTGAACTACAGGCTGTAGGTCATGAACTGGGGAACTACTGAACTACAGGCCTAGGTCATTAACTGTGAACTACTGAACTACAGGCTGTAGGTCATTAACTAGTGAACTACTGAACTACAGGCTCTAGGTCATAACTAGTGAACTACTGAACTACAGGCTGTAGGTCATGAACTGGGAACTACTGAACTACAGGCTGTAGGTCATGAACTGGGGAACTACTGAACTACAAGCTGTAGGTCATGAACTGGGAACTACTGAACTACAAGCTGTAGGTCATGAACTGGGAACTACTGAACTACAGGCTGTAGGTCATGAACTGTGGAACTACTGAACTACAGGCTCTAGGTCATTAACTAGTGAACACTGAACTACAGGCTGTAGGTCATGAACTGGGGAACTACTGAACTACAAGCTGTTAGGTCATGAACTGGAACTACTGAACTACAGGCTGTAGGTCATGAAACTGGGACACTAGAACTACAAGCTGTAGTCATGAACTGGGAACTACTGAACTACAAGCTGTAGGTCATGAACTGGGGAACTACTGAACTACAGGCTGTAGGTCATGAACTGGGGAACTACTGAACTACAGGCTGTAGGTCATGAACTGGGGAACTACTGAACTACAGGCTCTAGGTCATTAACTAGTGAACTACTGAACTACAGGCTCTAGGTCATTAACTAGTGAACTACTGAACTACAGGCTGTAGGTCATGAACTGGGGAACTACTGAACTACAAGCTGTAGGTCATGAACTGGGAACTACTGAACTACAGGGTGTAGGTCATGAACTGGGGAACGACTGAACTACAAGCTGTAGGTCATGAACTGGGGAACTACTGAACTACAAGCTGTAGGTCATGAACTGGGGAACTACTGAACTACAGGCTGTAGGTCATGAACTGGTGAACGACTGAACTACAAGCTGTAGGTCATGAACTAGTGAACTATAAGCTGCAGTTAGCGAGTGATTAAACTATTGAACTACTTTTGTAGTTAGATAAATAAGCGAAATGAGTCACTTATAACTATTCCAAGCAGTGAACAGTTCTGCACGTCTGTTGTGTACATAATTATATGACCCAGCGCAACTTTGAAAAAACAGACGAAGTTTGAAAGAAAATTCGCGCCCCCTCAAGAGTAAGAGCAGCTTGTTTTGTCCTTATATCTTACTACCCACCTGGCGAGTGGCATGGTGTATTTAGAGAAAATGCACCCGAATTTACGAGGAGAGCCTGAAACTAGTTAGGAAACAACACACTCAGTATATCCAGTCTGAATTTGAAGCCGACCTTCACGTCACCGAAAAGTCAGTATAGATTGAATCACTTAGTAAATCCTGTCATCTCAAAATGAGAATGGCGCCATATTTATCACTAGTTTAGTAAACTTTATTATAGGCTGGTTGGAAGAATAGAGAAAATTCAAAAATGTGTCTTTGCGGACAACATTGATAGCATTTTACTATACTATTTGTGTTATTCTATCATATGTGTTGATAAAATCTATTAAATTGACAGTTGCGATACTATGACTTGATATATGAATATATTAAAAGTGTTTTAGTAACTTTAGTAACTAACTTCTACTTTTTCCTACCAAAATTATACATAAAAATATTGTAAACAAATTTGAAATCTTGACAAGTTTTTGTAGTTAAAGTAAATAATGAAACGCAGTAGAATCAAGTGAGTGATCAATTAACATTGTTGCATTTTAAATACATCACTATATACAGTCTAATGTAATTAAACAATTATGGGCGTTATTATGGCACTTAAGTGTTCCGAAAAATCCGTTACGGTACAATTGATAAATTTAATTATAAAAAACCATTCCTACCTTTTAAAAATCATCCTCCACACACAAACTAGTAGATGGCGTCGTTACAGCATGTTATTATGTAAAATGTCGTAGGGACGAATCTGCTAGCTTCTTATTTGAATTTGAAAATAGTTTACAAAGTCCACTTTAGTTTGTTGAGCAAAGACTCAAATAACAAATGCACAAGTTTATTCAATAATATTCATTCTTAAGGTAAATAACACGTACACAATAATATTATTGAAACTTGAATAGATTCACTGAGTGCGTATAAAAAACGTGATATTTAAAAAGAGAACTGGCCGAACAGCGAGGCTTTAAAAACAAATGAAATCTAGCTTCCAACTTCAACTCTTTATCTATACAATGTCAAACAGAATTAAAATAATTAAAACGGTGGCCCAATCAAACTCGAACATACACTAATTTTTAAAAAGTCTAAAAATGTTTTGATAGCTAAATGATGAAACCTATGCATTAATAATGTAAGTATTATCGTTTTATAACTATCCAAATTTATATAATGCAGGTGAATCCGGACTGGTTGGGATTCAAACCCGAGGTTAGATTACACCCTTTATAACTTACAATAGATGTTTTTGATATAAAATGTGGACAATACATTTAAGTAAATGTGTTTATTTTGTATTCGATTAATTTTGTTTAATAACCTAAGTTAAATACTTCGTTAGGATTCACTTAAATCATTATACATTTATAATTTATTTGAACTTTTTTTTTAACTCAGAGTAAGGCCGTAACGGTTAGTAAAGTATGTGACCGGTTCCATGCCAACAAAGTTAAATTCTTATTTTTGAGTTTACAAAATTAACTAATTATCTTTTAAATTTTATGGACAAACACATTTTAATATAATATTAGAATATTTAGTATCCCTAGAGAAATATTTGAACTTAAATAAATAGGTTGGCTATACTGCAATACACACGTTTGATCTTTTAATGAAAACAATAAGCGTACTTGAGCGATATAATAATTACAAGATATTATTAGTATCATGCCAAAGGTAAGAAGAAGTAAAAAATCACCACCAGAAGGATGGGAACTAATAGAACCAACATTGGAAGAATTGGAACAAAAAATGAGAGAAGGTAACTTTTCAATTTTTGTTAGCCTCGTATTTTATAATTAGTCCCAAACACGACTTTCGTGTGCATTCTCAAAAATTTTGGCTATCAAATGGTTAAACATGTTGTCTAATACAAATGAAGCTTATCGCTTATTTAAACCTGTTAATAAATACTTAAAAAAAAAACCTAAGCGTTTCTTTTAGGTTAAGTCGAGTGTGGCAGTACTGGCAACATGACATGTGATGTGTTTCCAGCCGAAACTGAACCTCACGAGGGTAGGAGGAAAGTGGAGGCACTGTGGCCCATTTTCAAGATCCACCACCAGAAATCGAGATACATATATGACCTGTTTTACAGACGCAAGGCCATCAGTCGGGGTTAGTAGCTTCACTTTATTTCAAAATAATTCTCAGAAATGAAGTACAAAAAAAAAACACACAAAAACCACATGCCTCTTAGGGTGTAAGATTACTAGTTTTATTCACATCACTTTTACATTTTATTTATAGTAACGAGGAAACCCTAAATGACTTGACAACAAACTTCATCAATCAAATCTTGATACTCATCTTTAGGAGTTAAATGTGGCTGACGACAGTAATTTAGTACAATGTACTAACTGTGTACACACACTAAGAAATATACTGAACGATCCCAAGGTTTGACTAATATAATGAAGATGATTCTTGTGATGTTCATATATTTTCAGAAAAGTTTTTCCTCTTAATGTAGGAAGTTTTAAAAATAAAGAAAGTTAAAAAACTTGAAAACTATAATAGATAATATTCATTCAGACATAAAATAGTTACACTCTTGGTTAAAACTCAATAAACTTAAATAAATCTTCAGAAATCAAACTGCATTATGTTTACTACGCCTGGAAGTAAAGAAAGACCAAATATAAACTCTACACAGATAAGTTTTGGCGATCAAATGCTGACACAAGTAAGGGAAGTAAATATCTTGGCTGATCATTCAGAGCACACTTTCTTGGCAACCACATATAGAACATGTCACTAACAAAATTAGAGCTCCAGTTGGGGTACTAAAGAAACCTTCATATAAATTTACCTCGCACGTCCTAAAGCCTCTATATTTTGCTTTGGTTCATTCACATCTGTCTGTGGTCTGGGGGAATACTTTCAACAGTCATTTGATACCACTGATAAGGTTGCAAAATGCAGCATTAAGAAACTTATTTTGTCTACCCTCAACTAAGAATGATGAAGACAAAATTAAGAGCTTGGGTATTATTAAAATTTCTATTCTGTGGTAATGGTATAGTAAACTTACAAATAATTTAACTATTAGTAATTTGAAATTTGAAGAAGAAAAGGGGGGAGCTACGTACCAAACAAGAAGTCGAAATAATTTTTTCCAGACCGAGTTAACACAACCACATATGGTCTTTTTTCAATAAAGATGCAGGGTTTAAAAAGATTTAATAAAATACCAAAATAAATTAAGAATAAAAACTTAAACTTAAATAGGTTTAAAAGAGAAGTTAAAAATATATTTTTGGAAAATAATTTAGAATAAATCTTACACAGGGAGTAAAATTTATATGTACAAGCCACAGGGCTTTTTTTTTTTGTGTAGAGTTGTGTTTGAATTGTGTAGATTTGAACTATTTTTGCTGGTATCGGTTTACAAAATTAGGATGGTGTTTGCATACATGTACGCATGTGGGCCATGCTAATATATTTTTGTTTTGTTGTAATATAATATATTATTGCTAGCATAATGATAGGTAGTTAAGTAAAGCCTGCTTCTAATTTATTTGTATGACCGGATGAAGACACTTAATAAATTTCTGTAAACTTTTTTTCCTATCCCAAATGTTTAGAATAATTAGTTTCGATCCATGCCAATACTAGGATGTTAATATATGTACGAGCCACTTGGCTCTTTTTGCAAACCAAATCAATCCAATCAATCAATCATAAAACATGAATGAAGTTTAAATTAAAAAAGAACCTTCGACACAATGTATGTATTTTATCTTATTGTTTAAAGAAAACCAGGTCCCTCATATAAATACACAATACAAAAATTAATATGCTCACTAACAAAATATGGATTATGCACACATTAAACATATCACACTATCCACCTGTTAGCTCATCATTATCGAAGATAATTACTTCCCGCTTCAGTGGGCGCATGGTCTAAGGCGTCACTCTCTGAATAGACTAGACTGCCGATCATGTTCGGTTGTATTGAGGGTAAATTTTTTCTAAAGGGTTTCTTTCTCACTCTCTATGCAAATGTGGGTACACTTCCTCTAAAATTCAACCTTCCTCATCCCTAACCCATTAGCCTAACTACAGTAGCCCCATGGCTTCTTTGGTGCTGACTGACAGCTCTGAAAAGCTACTAGACCAAATTATGTATCCCTACGCCAAACCATATGATCTACAAAAAACATGTGTTTAGCAGCTGTCACTTCTAACAGTCAACATTGAGGTATATATCTAACTGCTGACTGTCAGAAGTCAGCTGTAAACTGTCAGTCAGCACCAAAGAAGCCATGGGGTTACATTAGAACTTACATAGTTGTATAAACTGGATGGATAGTAAGACATGGTGCTAAAAAAACTATTATTCATCGTGGCTCTATAAACAAGAGCTAAAAAATACTAAGAGCAACACTTGGATTCAAACGCATGTAACATAACATGTAAACATGTCGTTGTAAATTGATTTGCGTTGCAGAGCTGTACGAGTTTTGTCTGCGAGAGAACATTGCTGACAAGAATCTGATCGCAAAGTGGAAGAAGCAGGGGTACGAGAACTTGTGCTGTCTTCGCTGCATCCAGACAAGGGACACAAACTTCGGGACAAACTGCATCTGTAGGGTCCCCAAAGGGAAACTGGAAGAGGTGGGTGCCCTCGCCAAATGGAGATCATTTTCTTAACTCGCATTATTCTTTCCTCATATCATGGGTTATAAATGAGCAGGGTAGAATTTTTTAAGAAATGTATCCACGTTTATGTGGAGAGAGAGAGTGGGAAATTGTTGACTTGGAGCTCATTCTAAGTGTGGTCGCAGTTCTCGACCACCCCACGGGGGCGAGTAACCTCGGTACCTGTTTCTCAAATTCTATTAAATTCTGGCATTCGAATGAAACGGCAATAGTAAGAATTGAGTTATTTTTCCTTGTGACAAATATTGGTTTTATTGCCGTTCCACTTTAGTGCCGGCGGATTGTAAATGTACTTTTTTTTTTTTTTTTTTTTTTAGCACCGCGTCTTACTACCCGTTCGGGTTATACGCTTAAGTACTAATTACTCTAATGGATTAGGAATTGGGAGGGTTGAATTTAGAGGAAGTGAACCCGCATTTGCGTGGAGGGAGAGTGGAAAACCATTTAGGAAAAACCACCCTCAGTTCACCCGACCGAGATTCGAACCTCGATCTCCCCGTCCTCGGCGGTCGAGCTCAACACGACTAGCGCGTTAGCCATGTAAATGTACTGAACATGCGCTTTATGTTCTAGTGACCTTGACAAATAAAACATGGACGTTTCATTTAAGTATTCTTCTTACTAGACACAATTTTTAGGGTTTTTAAATCACATAATGGTGCAGTATTTATAAATAACATTTTAATACGAAAGCTGATGCATGGGAAAAGATTTTTTTTTAGCAACGCGTCTTACTATTTATTCGGGTTATACGCTTATGTACTAATTACGCTAATGAGTTGGGGATAGGGAAGCTTAAATTTAGATAAAGTGTACCTGCATCTGTGTAGAAGGAGAGTGGAAAATAATTTAGGAAAAACTACCCTCATTACACCCGACGGGGGTTAGAACCTCGATCTCATCATTGGCAGTTTAGTCTACTGTGAGAATGACACCTTAGACCATTCGACCACTGAAGCAGGTGGGGAAGGTTTTAAACTGTGAATGCTGAGGAATTGGAATTGAAAAATCAAGGTTATATTTTAATAGTATGAATCTGTAAACAGGAATGGTGACGTCTCCAGGTAGGAGATTGTAAAACTCTGTGGTTTGTTTTCAGGGTCGCATTGTGGAGTGCGTCCACTGCGGTTGCAGGGGTTGCTCGGGTTAAAGCCGACAACTTCTCTTCGACCAGTACTTGTCTATTTGGGAGGACTCAAATCATTTCTCTGAAGTGTTTTAATGCACCAGACAGAAGCTGAGGAGATGGTGTCAAACAATGTGTGTGACGGTGTTGCGTCATTGACAGAGCTGGCTTCCATTTGAAAATTAACGGCTCGGACGGAGAACATTTTGTACACATGTTAGAGAAATGGTTGCCATTACAATAATGGAAACTAAAATTTGTATCATATAAGTGATTAAAAGTGTAATACATTATAAAGGGCCCATGTATTGTAAATATATTGACACTTAAAATTATTGTAATCGGCTTGTGTTGATATTTTAATAACCTTATAGGAACTTATAAAAAAAATTGACTTTCCTATTTTGGTTTGATGGAAAATCTAATAGTGTCAAGAAGGAAATCAAAAATAAAATTTTAACTATTACCTTAATTTAAAATTGCATTTCTAATAAATGGCAATAACTTAGGAGAATCCAAGATATTTAATTTTTAATCGAATCCGAATCTTAGCTCACCAGCCCATTCCAAATCGAGTATTGTACTTAATGGCCGTTAACAGTAGCCGGCTCCAACATGTCATGTACCAATATGCTCTGATTGGAGGGAAATAAGTTTTCCAGCCTGAGGTTTTTTTTGTTGTTTTTTTAACGTGACAAGTCTTTAATTTGCATTTAAATGGTCAAGTAGTAAATTTGTGTGAAAAGATTTATATTAAGTTTTATTTTGGGCATGTATTATAGATTTAAAAATGATATAATGAACTTTAAATATGTTTTAAATCAAACATTGAAAAGAGTCTAGAAGGACAGGACCTAGCCACTCACTAGAAAACTACACTTCAAAGTTCACAATTAAAACACATAGTTATGTAATGTTCAGGGTACATCAGTCCCTCCTTCAGCAGACGAGAGTAAAACACAGACTGGACAATGGCAGCAAGTGTGTAGGTCTAGCCCTCCTATCCTCTTTTCAATGTTTGATGCAATTTTTCCTTTGTTTAAATATGTTTTGACAGCCATTTTAATGTCCTAAGTAAAAGTTTGTAAAAACTTGGCCTGCAACATTTTAGGTGAAGGCCCTATTAATTGATAAGTAATACAAGCGCGCTTCAAAGTAAATATTTCATGCGATTGATTCAGTTGTAAAAACAAGTTTTTCTTCGATTGCAATATTGTCTATGTATGAAATCGCTGATGACCGAAGCAATTTATTTTACGGTATTGTGATGTTTAGCTAACAATGATAGTTAAATATTATATCCTTGTTCAATTGACTTGCTTCACATTTTACAAGCAACTTGGTTCTATTTGAGATTTAATAAAAAGCCACATGAAAACCAAAAACAAAGACTTGAGTTGTCCAGCAAAATAGTAATTTATATTTTAATTTTCAAAAGCAAGTAATATATTTAAATGTAAAACAAAACATAATGAAAAAGTTATGAAATAATTCTATAAAAATTTGTTCGTCTTACATGTTCAAGTTATACATATATATAATTTCTCCAATGCGGGGTAGGATGAGGAAGGAAGCAATTAAGAGGTAGTCTACCCGCATTTGCGAGGAAGGAGAGTGGGGAACCATTTAGGAAAAAAATCACCCTCATTAGATCTGAACGAGATTTGAACCCTGATCGCCCTATCAGCAGGCCAGTCAAACACGAGAGTGAAATTACAAACAATTCATAAAAGTTTCCAGCCCCTCTGACAATTCCTATCTCCCCCCAACCCTCTTCCACCATGACCGTACCATCGTAGTTTCCGCTGTGTAGGTCAGTATTAGTACATAGTACGTCCTGACACGTCCCTGCTCCAAATTATTCTTCTCACATTTCTTCTTACCTCCCTTTCTCACCAATTTATATTTCTTCCACTTCCTTCTATCATTTATTATAACTAACTCTCAAAATATTTTTAAAAAAGAAATGAAATACATAAATTTGCTATGATAAAATGTTAAAGCCAAGAAGGTACCAGTAAACATAAGTAAGCAATCACAATCCATTTAAAGATTTTGAGAAAATATTAACGTTTAACGCTTACATTCATTACTTTAAATATTCTTTAGTGTTGTAATTACTAGTTTTAAGATACCTCGTGCCTTACATTTGTAATCATTGTATGCTGATGTCAGCATAGTTTAAAGGAAAACAAAATGATAACACATAGTTACAAACAATTTAATATCTTAAGATTTTACAAAATTGGCAATTTTAATGCTGATGTTATTTCAGTGTGTGAAAAAGAAATAGGCAAGAGTACTTATATTCTATAGTTGCCTCGGGGAGCCCAAGGGCTCCATGGAGCACAATTTGAAAGACGCTGCTGTATGGCAGAGAAGAAATATTGAAATGTTTGAAAATTTTGTTTGGTTTATCATTTTCATTCGTTGAAACATACACATAGCATGCTTGGTGCTCTTTATCTCATAAATATTTAAACTGGGAACGCCTCCATTTATGTTCAAGGTCACGAGTACATTAGCTGCCTCTCTTCCCAAACAACGAACTAAACAACTCGTTTTTACTCTCCTCTGTGTACACATTTTGAGGTATCGGAGCCATGAAATTAACAAGTTTAGGATGGACGACGTAACGAATCTTACGCCCTTTAGTGGCCCTCGTGTCGACCTTTCTCTTCATCTTGGAGCGAAGTTTCTGAAGCTCGACCCATTGTTTACCTAGCAGGATAGGATCGGTGATGTCTGTCGACTTGCGTTCGATCAACTCCCTCAAGAGTTGATGGTAGAAGTCAGTGTCGTCAAATATCTCGACATCGTATTCTTTTTCACCACGCTCTTCCACTTTGGCCGTACGACCGTCCGGCGAAGCGTCGGGTTCTAGTTTCTCGGTGGAGGCCGGTTCTTGACAGAGCACGTCGTAAACGGATCTCTTCATCTGAGACCGTCGGATTAGCCGAGGTTTGTTGCTCAGGATCTGCTCGATTTGTTTTACGGTGGACTGCTCGAACGCCGAGAAGTTCCGGTTGCTGAGGTTACCGACCGCGACCCTCGTCTTGTCGTTCCATTTCTGAATGGTCAAGTTCCTGTAGCTCAAGAAGTCCTCGTGTTGTTTATTGATCAGTTCCGAGTAATCGGCGAGTTTCCTTCGCTTTGCCGGTTTCTCTGTTTTGTCCTCCGACTTTTCTTGGGTATTTCCGGTATCCTGTTCCTCTTCGGAGTCACTTGGGATCTCTTCGTCACTGTCATGAGCACGTTTAGTCTCACCATTCCGTTGATGTGAGCCTAAATTCTTTGTTTCTGTGTAAGAGTCTAACATTTCTGTTTGAAGTAAAAGCAGTTTATCTAAAAGACTCGCCACTAAATGTTTGCTGTGTTCCACCGCCGATTGCAACTCTGCGCCTCCTTCAGATAGAAAACTTTCGTAAACGGTGTGTTGGGGGAACTTATTGGCCGGCATCAGAACCTTTTGAAGTTTAATTCTGCCTTCCAATAAGTTGTCCCATAGTTTTAGTTGATTTCTAACAGCGTTACCCTTTTCGACTTCGCTTTCAGCATTTTTGTTTGAAATGTGCTGAAAACTGTTTCCTTCGGTGCTGTTTTCATCACCCGTATTAAGAGCTTTATCACTAGCATCATCATCATCATCTCCTGAACTATCTTCTTGTAAGCTTTCTTCCCCATCACTGCCGTCAGAAACTGGGGATTCCCCCGATATTGACACTTCATCGTCTGAACCAATCTCGCTATCTGATTCAATACGAGACTTGATTTTCAAAGATTTTCGAGACACCTTTTCACCAATATAGCGTTCATCGCCCTCCTCTATTAGGTCAATATTTCTTGCCTTTGATTTGTTCAACACAGTCTCTCCTTCATCAAAACTATCGTAATCGTTGTCAACCAACTTTGCGGCTGTGTCTGGATCCAAGTCGTCTTCGGGATCATTGGATAGAGGCTTTGGGTTTACTAAGTCATGAAAATTCTCGGAAGCTGTCTTTTTAGGTGGGCCCATGATGTTTTGATTAATGATAGCAGTTTTAAGATGTTCTTGGTTAGTTATATTTAAAGTGGGTTAAAGTGTAGTTTCAAAAATATTAAATTGTACCAATTCAATAGTTGAAATGATTAAAGACTATAAGATTCACTGTAAAGGCCTACACAGATTTTTAAAATTCCGGGTCCTAAAAGTTGTGAAGTGGGTTCTCTTTCATTCCTTTTGATTTTAAAACCTCCATTTTGCTCAAACCGGTGGCACACAATATATAAAATATATATCTATTATATATTTGATTAAATTACTAATATTTACTAAACCAACACATATTAAGATCTCTCTTACTTTTCCACGTGTGAAACTAAAAGATTCTGAATATATTATGGGGTTAAAGGGAAATTTATGGAGCTGTTCCCCTACGGACTACAATAATGGTTGGTAAACATACATGTTAAGCTTTCTGTATTAGGGTCGCTTAGGCTTGTTCATCTCAAGGTTGGTATATCAAATAAATTTTGCTTATCGCAAACGAGTGATTTTGTTTAAAAACCAATAAATTGTTCTTATACTATGTTGGAAACAATTGATTTAGTTAGCCTTAGGGCTGAGCCTAACTAACAAATTGTTTATACTAATTTAGAGACATATTGATATTAAAACTATTTTACAATAACCTTTAATATTACAAGACAAGTTTGAATTTAAAACTAAAGTGGTCCAACATTTAAAGCAATGTAAGTGTAAATGTTATTTTGAACTTATTTATTCTAAACTGGCAGTAAGTAAACTTAGCTAAAATGGAGTTTCCAAAATTAATTCCCTAATTTGATTTTCAGCCCCATGTTTAAAATACTGTGACGATTTAACTTAGTTACTCTGTGGCATTAGGAACGCGAAAATGTATTGCTGAGCTTACAACAGGACGCAACCTAACCCTATCTTCAGTTAGTTCTATTCCATCCATCTCATTACATCCTATCCCTTTCAGGTAGATACATTCTAATATTATTCTCTCATCTGTGACTATGTTTTCCCACAGGATTTTCCCCATTAGGTTTGCCAGACAATGCCTTGAACGTGAGTGTAGTTTCTACCATTCCCAGTACATGTCTTATCCATCGCAGCCTGCGAAATTTGATTACCCTAGTCCCTAATGGTGGTAAGTAAGGCTTAGTTTATATTCATGCATAACTCATAACTAATAGTGAATAGCGCATAGTGTATAGTGCACAATTCATAAGAAAATTACTAAGGTTTATAATGCAACGTAGTTAATAAGACATTCATAACGATTGTCATTTGTTTGAGAGGTGATCTCCTTGCGCGCGTGGTATTTTAAGGATACTACCTCTATGGATATGTCAATCATTGGTCTTCAAAATAATTTACATACTTACAAATATAATATCCTTGTTCCCTTTAACACGCCAATTTTACTAGCTGTATTATAAGCTGAGAGATAAATATTGGTACTGTTTACTAAATAGTATTAATCTTAATTTATATATTTAGCATTTAATGGCAGACCATCTAGAATTGCATTTCTGGCTTTTTATCATCACGGGTAAATGAATTTTATAGAACCCATCCTTCTATATTTAATAGTATGTTTGAATTATTTATCTTCATTTGAGGACAATCTGGTTTAGTGGTTGAATGAAATGAGGCTAGAGTACAAGGGCGTTGCACGAAATGTATTTTTTGGAAGGGGGGTTATGTGGGCTTAGACAGTGAATTTTCCAACTCCTGGTGTTTTAAACCATAAAAATTCCCAAGTGCCCAAGGCAAGTACAAAAACTACATTAATAGGAGGTGCGGGGTTCCTCCCCCAAGCAACAGACACAAAACCATCTTCTGTAAATTCAACCGTATATTCATTGTCACTTTCATTTTCACTCATTTTCAAGTTAAAATCACAATATAAAACTATTTAACGATAATTAAAGCCCAATATGGCGACCAACTTCTAACTTATAAAATAATATTTGAAAAATATCGAATTATGTTTTCCATAAATCCTATTGGCTAGATTTTTCTCGCGAGAATATCGTTTCACAACTCGTGCATAACGTATAAGAAAAGTTAAAGTTAAATCAACTTTATGCACTGTGAACTATTTCACTATTCACTATAAATCGATTATAGACGCCATCATTAAAAATAATGTATTTCAACTTCTTGAGCACTATACACTATACACTATTCGCTATTAGTTATGAATTATGCATGAATATAAACCAAGCCTAAAGGTTATTTAATTAAGATCATTATCATGTTGCTGAACGTACACATAACTCCATAAGGTATTGTTACGAGAAAAAGCTAGACATAGGAACCGTTTTTTGTATTCAATACAAATTTGTTTGATTCAACTCTCATTAACGATTAAATATGTCAAGGCATTGCAGATTTAGTGGTGAGCTTGTAATAAATAGCGAAACTCATGTGACTTGTTTAATTCTCCTGACATAACATTTTGAACATTATTTTTGTAGTTTGTTTTTTAAAACTTTTGTCTGTATAAATTGCAAACCCTTCTACTTCTGCCATATTTTTCACAATTTGTATATATAATATATATATATATATATATATATATATATATATATATATATATATATCTTCAAATTTTAAAAAATTGAATTTTGACGAAAATGATAGGCTTCAACCAACCGTCAGTAAGAGATTACAATGCATCTGATTGTAATAACGGGACTCAAGGAGGACTAATGTAATTATTATAAACACCTACAATTTATTTTTTTGTCCTTCAATTTTGTGCTGATAATGTATTATTATATTAATGTATTACTTTTATAAAAAAGCTATAACTGTTGATAAAACCAATATAGAAATATAAATTTTGCTTTGTATACGTTTACCTTAATCTAGAGAACAAACAGTTATTTTTTTACGAAATATAATATTGATCAATTTTTCTGATATGAATATATTAATAACGTCAAAATAACAAATTATCCACGTGGTTCTTTTTATAAACCAAATAAAGAATCAATCAATATGTAGGTACTAGCTATCTACCAAGTGTTGTTTTAATTCTTTGATCTTGTGCTAGAAAATTCGACCATTCTTGCCTGGTGGCTCTCTTGTTAATTGTCATATCCGTTTCTTTGTTATACCCTCGTGCGCATGTTCATTGCAAAATCATCCATTGAATTCTTTTTGACGCTACAGTTTGATGGGCCAGAGGTTAGTATTTCGATGTTGTATATTTGATCAAATTAAGTGAAATATTTGTTTATTATTCATAGAAAGCAATCTTTAAAGGTATTCAATCAACATTACTGCTTATTTTATTAATAATATTCAAGGATTCCTTTAATACAGACTGGATATAAATTCGTTTACTTATTTGAATCGTGAACTTATTTTTGTGGATTTATAGGTTTAGGGAGTGTACATTCAAGTAATTTAGATGTAAATGGTTTAATTTAAATTTAATACGCAAACTTGCACATAATTACGATTTTTTTTAAAAAATCTACTTTGTTAAATCTATCATTTAAAGCTAAATGTAAATTAGTACACGTGGATGTTCATATTTAACATACCACCATTATCGAAATACCAAAGCAATTTAATTTAATTAATCTATTTTAGAGAAAAGATTGGAATTATTAATCACTTAAATCTATCATTTAAAGCTAAATGTAGATTAGTTAACGTGGATGGTAATATTAAACATACCACTTATCGACATACCTAAGCAATTTTATTTAAAGAATCTGTTTTAGAGAAAAGATTTGAATTAATAAACCACCAAGTATGACTCTAAAATTACCTATCAACTACTAATTAAAGTTTCTATGTTTTTGTTTGATAGGCCCACTTAGTTAAATATGGTAAACGGCCGAATCCCCTCGGTCTTTAGCAAGACCTATGTTACCCCACGTAGACCTTATGAGAAGGCTCGTCTCGACCAGGAGTTGAAGATCATCGGAGAGTACGGTCTGCGTAACAAGCGTGAGGTGTGGAGGGTAAAGTACACACTCGCTAAGATCCGTAAGGCTGCGAGAGAACTACTCACACTTGACGAGAAGGAACCCAAGCGGCTCTTTGAGGGTAAGTGTAAACAGTTGGTCTTGATGGAAATATTATTGAAGATAAACTAAAAGTTGGATCAAATTAGCTTTCTACGAAGAACTTAGGCCTAGGCCTATCACGTTTAAACCAATAAATAAATATTTATGTCCAAATTGAAATTATAAAGGCCGGGGTGTATAAGTGTGATTCTCTAGAAAAGTGACATTTTAGTTTCTTTAAATTTTTAACAATTTTTTCAATTCTTTTGCAATTTAATCTAGCAAGATGTTTAAAAGATACGCTATACCGTATAGCTATATTTTTTGAGGATAAATTACTCGCTGCCTCTTGAAGGCTTACGTAGCCATTTTTAGTTTTCAAGCTGGCAGGCAAATGATCATTTTTACGTTCTTGTAATTTTTTTAGCTCTTAAATAAAACTATCTTCAAACTCTTTGAATCAGAAACTATGCATTTTAAAATGGTAGTAAATGTTTTCTATTATTTTATATATTCAAGATTAAAAAAATTGGAGCGTATAAAATGTCACTTTTCTAGAGAATCGCCCAAAAGAGTATGTAGATGAGGCTTCATCCATTTAGAAAGGAAATGATCCTCTTTCTATCAATGACGTGAATTCAAAAGATAAAAAGGAAATTTTATTTGAATGTGAAAAAATGGTCGAGAGATCTTCTTTGAAATGATGATTTAATATAATCTGACACTTCTTGTCTGAACTAATTGTTGAGATTTAACATTCTGAAGGAAGAAGAGTCTCATATGTGACCTATTTTATTACAGCGTTATCCTGAAAATAAGGCGAGGCCACCAAAGTTTGTTTTGATAGAGCTCGTGCGTGGAGTTCAAATTATCAGTGAAAAAAAAATTGACGCAGATGTAAAGCAGTGGTAGCTTCTGTCAGAAGCTTTGTGATTTCAGACCAATACATTATCTTTATTTAACCAATTCCTTGAAAACTATTTTATTACATTCAGTTACATTTTGGCATACAAAGCAATACTTGCAGATTATTAACGGGATGCCGGCCCTTGCCCCCAGGTAACGCACTCCTGCGCCGGCTGGTACGTATCGGAGTGCTGGACGAAGGCCGCATGAAGCTGGATTACGTTCTCGGTTTGAAGATTGAGGACTTCTTAGAACGCCGGCTGCAGACCCAGGTGTTCAAGCTGGGGCTAGCCAAGTCCATCCACCACGCTCGCGTACTCATCCGCCAGAGACACATCCGGTTAGTCGCCTTATCTTGGGTGGTAAAGTTGAATATATGGCTCACAAGGATCAAGTTTGCAAAGCTTAACCTACTTGCTCTTTTGAAAGTTAGCGTTTGGTTACTTATATAGGAATAACAAAAAAATTGTAGTTCCACTTCATTTTTTCCCCCAGTAAGTCAGTTTTGGCTTTTTATGTTGATTGAAAATAATTAAATGTCATTCCACATTTATCTGCTTCACGAAAATATCGGTTTGTTCCGCTTGTTAAATAACTCATTGATGTATTCTGTCACTTCTCGGTGAAAGTTGTATTCACTGCTGTTGTTGTCATGCAGGTGTTAACTTGCTGTGAGCGGCCATGCCGTCTTTATTGTTTCTTAACAGGCCACTTGTGTAGGTGGTTGCTACGGCAACCCCTGCTTAATGTCTGTGTGTCGCCCGTTGTCGAGACGAGACTGCTACAAGGTATGCCACCAGAGTACATTGTGGGTTATACACGTTCAAGAACAAACAATATGTGTTAAAAGGCCATTAGTAAATGCTACAGTGGAGTATAAATTAGTATGCTGAGTTGGGATTGCATAAATAACAACAAACCTATTTTTAGGACGAGCTTTCACTGTCACAAAAGGCTTCTTTTAGTTAAAAGTGGACTGTTTAACTACAAGGTAATTTGTCGGCAGCTGATTGCTTTAATGTTATGACTGCTCTGCATTGATGGAAGTGCTTAGGTAGGCCGTACCTTTTTCTAGCGGATTCCCGATGAGTTGTGAGTTTGAGCGGCTACTGCGCACACCGTTCACAGTGCCATAAGTGTGCACGAGTGTTCACACCTGGCAAGAGCTAGAAGGTTGAGGTCTTGGCCCTCATGGATTCTTGCTAGACAGTGATTGACATTTGCGATATTTCATGTTTACAGCAGTACTGTATTATTACCTTGACCTAGCATGCGATGGGGCCCGATTGACAAGTGTGCTGGTATGGTAATTATAAGTTGGCGGTCCCGCCTGAGTGGGCAAGAGCTGTTGACGATATCTGTCAATCTGTCTCGAATCACTGCAGGCAAGAACAAGTTCCTCGAGTCATCCCAGACCTGAATAAATAATTGTCTTGTCTGTTTCATGGCACGGATACATTACTTGTAATTATTGTTGCAAACTGGAGCTCTGCCCTCCACATCCATTGGATTTTAGCATAATTAAAATAGTATTTATAACCCAAACGCATACTAAGACAGCTCAAGAAAATATGTTTCGAGAATATTTCAAATTTCCGCTTTGAATTTAAAGTAATCAATTGACAGACAGAACTGCAATGAGAGGTTCATGCAAATAGGTGTATGCAGATAAGAAGGTAGGTTAGTTATAAATTAAGGATGTGCGAGATAGGAAATGAAAAAATATCGAGATGAGTGAACGAGACGAGAAAAAATTTATTAAAGTACAAATATGAGCTAACAGCTTTGTTCTGATTTGTTTATTATTCCCTCATGGAAAATTAACCACACATGCACATTAAAACGGAACAAACAAGGCTTTGGCTTGTCATTTTCGTCTCCTTTAGAGGGGAAAAAAAATGTATGAACTTCCAATTAAACCTTATATTTATTATCACATAGTGTTAAAAATAATTTTTCACTTGGCTTAATTGGGAAATTTATTAGGGAATTTATTTGATATTTTTATTACTTTTTTTTTTAATTTCTTGAATTTTCGAGAACCATTTTTTACGTTTGAGATGAGATTGAAATCATTTTTTTTTCTCTCGATCTCAAATTTTCAAGTCTCCCACATCCCTATCATAAATGTTAAGATAATTGTGAAATTAAATTCTCCCAAATGATCACCTATTGTTAATTGAGCTTTGGTTGATATTAAAAATGGTTGCTGTTTCTCATGATGTAAGTCAGGTAAAGTTGGCGGTATAGCCTGAGTGGGCAAGAGCTGTTGACGGTATCTGTCAATCTGTCTCAAATCACTACAGGCAAGAAAAAGTTCCTTGCGTTAATCCCAGACTTGAACAAATCATTGTCTTGTCTGTTTCATGGCACGGATACATTCCTTGTAATCATTGTTTATCCGCGAGTCTAGTATTTCAATGCCTCGGCTGGTGATCTGTCCTGTGGCTTTGACATATGCAAGTGCCTGTTCATATAAATACAATACTAACATCCACTTGATCAAGAAACATGCTTGAGTAAAAATCAAACCTTGGACAAATTTTTTAACATTTTTAGCCCCTTCACTTATAATTTATTTAGTCTGACCACCTCTTTGGTCAGAGTTCCTGGCTGCTGATCCAAAAGGTCTCTGGTTCACTCCCTGGCGCTTCCAGAATTTTATCTGTGGGTCGTTAACGGGATCGAACTTGCCTCATGAGAGCTACTTGAATGAATAAATTGCAGCTCCGGTTTAGAAAACTGAGATTAACGGCTGGAGGTTTTGTTGTGCTGACACATGACACCCTCTATCCACTATGTTGGCGTCACTCGCTCGTATAGCTTGTTTGCGAGCTAATACCATGGAGTATTTTCCCTCGCGAACCAGCAAGATTATAAATTTCAGCTCATAGTACATTTATGTATAAGTTATCATGTTATGAAGGGCACAGGTCAAAATAAGTGAGGGGCTAATATCAGGTTTGTGCTCTGCTTTAGGTTAAGTGAATTGAGCCTATCTTGATGTCGTCGTTATGTTCAGTGTCAGGAAACAGGTGGTGAATATACCCAGCTTTGTCGTGCGGCTCGACTCCCAGAAACACATCGACTTCTCCTCAAGTCGCCGTTTGGCGGCGGCCGTCCAGGCAGAGTCAAGAGGAAGAACCTGAGGAAGGCATCTTCAGGCGGCGGCAACGCTGATGAGGATGAGGACTAAACCTCACTCCCTCCCTCGTCTCCCTGTTTTATTCTGAAAGCGGGGGTGTTTGTCTAAGCTAAGCACCCATTCTCTCAGAATTGAAGGGAGATAAAAAAAATCCTCTATTTCCTGTTTCTATCTGTCACTTTCAGAAATTTATTGGGAATGGAGGTGGTGATGATGATGATGATATGAAAATAAATTACAAAGTTTAATATGATAAAATATTTTTGGAAACATTATTCTAATAACACCTACCTTTGCCTTCCTATGCTATGAGTATTGTTTTTTGTGGGGACTATAGACAACTCTGGTAGGAAAAACAAAGTGGCGTGATTTGACGAGATGGCCCTGCTTGGTGAATACAAGAAACAAGAGATGAAATCAGCCATGGTGTTTTCTCTGAGGAAACGTGGACTTGGCACTGCGTCTTACTACCGGTTTGGGCTTAGCAATCCATCATCTCTCACTCTTGAGCAGTCTAGTTTTTTGAGAGATTAGCGCCCTAGACCATGTGGCCACCAACACGGGTCTCAAGAATGTTTATAAACTATAAAAAGTTAATCAGAAATATCTCAAGCAAATATTATCTTTTTGGGAACGTAATCTTATGTTGAATTTGACAATTTATATGGGAAAAAACACCCAACACTTTTCAGAGAGCTAAGATCACTAACCCCAATCAAGCGTCTAATATTATTATTATTTAGCACCGCGTCTTACTACCCGTTCGGGTTATACGCTTAAGTACTAATTACGCTAATGGATTAGGAATTGGGAAGGTTGAATAGAGGAAGTGAACCCGCATTTGCGTGGAGGGAGAGTGGAAAACCATTTAGGAAAAACTACCCCCAGTTCACCCGACCGAGATTCGAACCTCGATCTCCCCGTCCTCTGCAAGCGTCTAATAGAATTCTGACATGAATCACACTAGATGTAATTTGGAACTTGCTCTGCCTTCATGTTGGACACTTCCATGCCAACAATGCATTTGCTACTTTTCAAGATTTCTTTAAACCGCTTATCTGGTTAGCATGAATCTCAATAAAAAATGTTTAATGTCTTTAAGGCGGATCTTGCGTATTAAGTTGTGTTGAAATTAAATTAAATAAATTCCTAATTTCAAAATCTTTGTCACTCACTTTAGTGATCTAACACTTTAATACTTGGCACCGAGTCTTACTGCCCGTTCGACTTGTACGCTAATTGGGTAGGTTGAATATAGAGGAAGTGAACCTGCATTTGCATGGAGGGAGAGTAGAAAACCATTTAGGGGGGAAAACCTCCCAGTTCACCTGAATGAAATTCGCAGTTAAGCTCAACACGCAGTCTGCACTTGAGCCAAATACATTAGCCTGCTTAAAAAAATTGTTTTAACTCTAGTTTTTATAACAAAAATGTGTCCAGTGTATGCGAGGCTTGACAAGAACTGTTCCCTTCCTACTATCCAGTCTACCAATCACCAATTAGTACTCTTAACAAGTCTTAAAGGGTCAAGCTCTGTATTGAATGTGATGAGACATTCTACAAATTTTAGGCTTTTATTCTTTCCTCAAATCTTCAGGCTAAATGTAAATAGTATGATTATCCTAATGGGTTAGGGATGAGTAAGGAAGCATTTGCATAGTGGAAAGTCATTTAGGAAAAAAACACTGTACACCTGACCGAGGTTTAAAGCCCAATTTCATAGTAAGCAGTCCAATCTAACAAGTGACGCTTTAGACCATTGGGTCACGTAGGCAGATGTCATCAAAATAATTCAATGGCTTGCTGCCAATTGCATATAATGAACTTTTTTCACGACCTACTTCTATAGCCATTTAAAAGATCAAAATACAAACCCATTGGTTTAAATTATTTGTATTGCAATTTATTCTTTGGCTAAAAGTTAAAATCAAGGACTTATTGTTCTCGAAGGTTGTTTTATTAACACTTTTTTATAACAGCTAAGTGCCTAAAACACAATTGTGTAGAGTGGGTGATAAGGCTGGACAAGTTTAAGAAGAGGGGTTCGGTTTAATTCCAACTGGCTGATGAAAATTTAGTCTCTCATATTGTGTTTGTTTATTCTACTAGCATGGCTGTGGCGTCAAAAGGCCAAGCCTTCAAATCCTCTAATTTCCTTTTGCCGACAATACTCGTGCTCCTTTAAAAATGGCTAATGTATATTAATAATAACAAATTTGGTGCAGTAAAATGTTAGCACAAGGCATTTCATCACATGACTCATCCGGAGACTGAGCCATAGAACATGTAATATAAAACTGAAACAATATATTTACTATCGTAAAGTTTTTATTTTAAATACATTTTTAGTTCCCACAGCCCTGAATTCTAGAGCACGTGATTATTGATTTGTCCTTTAGTTGTATTCCCCGTGGATTGCAAAGCTTGGATCAGGTTGAGCATTAACATGGAATAGCAGAGGGATGGTGCAAAAAACTATAGACTTTCTTTAAAAAAAAGTCATCCACTACTTTGTCCAGTGGCAGCAGTGTTTAGTGTGAACTAAGTTCCTCTTCATCTCCACTATATTTTTTTTAACATACACTTTCCAAACAGACATAATCTATCAATACTCAGATTATAAACCAGAACAAACTGTTAATTCAGACATAATAACAGGCTGTTAGTTCATCACTGTGGAAAGGGAAACTTGCATTTCACCAATCGTACATTTTTTGATGAGACCGGGCCCTTAGTCGGATATGCTACTCCATCCTTGTCCATTTAGCGTAATCAATGTATGTTGATAATACTAATGTGTACTATGATGGTGAATTATTTTATTTATCATTACCTGGAAAACTAAAAAACTGAGTGAAGCAGGGGAGTTCCTTTTCACCGAGTTACTAATTGTAATGGTGATGGAAATGGTCATGAACAAAGTGGCAGGAAAGAATGAAAGCCATGAAGTTTTACTTGATGGTATGGAGAGTTGTTCTACAGGTGTGTAAGAGACCTACTGTGGAGAGTTGTTCTACAGGTGTGTAAGAGACCTGCTGTGGAGAGTTGTTCTATAGGTGTGTAAGAGACCTGCTATGGAGAGTTGTTTTATAGGTATGTAAGAGACCTGCTATGGAGAGTTGTTCTATAGGTGTGTAAGAGACCTGCTATGGAGAGTTGTTCTATATTTGTGTAAGAGACCTGCTATGGAGAGTTGTTCTACAGGTGTGTAAGAGACCTGCTATGGAGAGTTGTTCTACAGGTGTGTAAGAGACCTGCTATGGAGAGTTGTTCTATATTTGTGTAAGAGACCTGCTATGGAGAGTTGTTCTACAGGTGTGTAAGAGACCTGCTATGGTGAGTTGTTATACAGGGTGTGTAAGAGACCTGCTATGGAGAGTTGTTCTATAGGTGTGTAAGAGACCTGCTATGGAGAGTTGTTCTACAGGTGTGTAAGAGACCTGCTATGGAGAGTTGTTCTATAGGTGTGTAAGATACCTGCTATGGAGAGTTGTTCTATAGGTGTGTAAGAGACCTACTGTGGAGAGTTGTTCTACAGGTGTGTAAGAGACCTGCTGTGGAGAGTTGTTCTATAGGTGTGTAAGAGACCTGCTATGGAGAGTTGTTTTATAGGTATGTAAGAGACCTGCTATGGAGAATAGAAGTGTAAGGAAGTGTTGTACATATGCAGCAGAAACAAGGACATTGAATGTAAGAGAGAGAAAATTAAGGCCATGGGAATAAAGTTATCTAGGAAAAAGTACATGAGATAGTAGAGGAAGAAAGACAGATGGAATTTAGAGAAAAAAAGACAGCAAAAGAGGCCAAGAAAGAGATGGGAGGAGCAGATAATAGCAAGTAGTGTGTAAGAGGAGGAAGAATGGTGGACGGACAAAGGAAGATGGAGGCATTTTATTAAACTGACGCGTCCAAATGCAATAAATAGTTAATGTTGATGATTAAATAGTAAATTGTGTTTTCAGTTAAACGTAGTCTATCACGTGCCTCATGAGTATATAGCAAAGTTGCACCTTAAAGTAACTTTCCTATAGCAATATAGTTGGTCAAGAAGAATAAAGTATTACCGTGATCTACCACAGCAAATGAAACATGACTAACCAAATTAATAAAATCTATAAGGCGAGTCTAGTATGCAGACAATTTAGTCTTGAAAAAAACATTTTCTTGAAAATAACGCTACCAGACAATGTTATTAGCTACCAGTACCTACACACGACACTTAAAAGAGAAATACGTCAGCATAAAAATGATCTTAATTTGATTATAGTTATTTTTTATTTAGCACCGCGTCTTACTACCCGTTTGGGTTATACGCTTATAAAATAATTAATTTGTAAGCCGACTAAATTACGTTTACCGTATTCACAAGTTGGTTACCGCGCCTTTTCACAATGTACACATTGACAACTTTGCATGAAAATAACTAGAATTTAAATAAATGTACACCCCTATCCAAATTTTGTTAACATTTAATTGCTCGTACATATTAAGTAAGGTTTGGTTGGATTATTTTGATTCATATTATCATAATATGTTTTAGTTTATTTTTAATGAGCTGTAACTAATAAATAAATTAGGGATTTAATCAACTTAATATTCTAATGTATTGCCTTTTTTTGTGTGTCAAAGATACAATTTTTTTTTCTTTCAAAAATACATTGTTTATGTATGTTATAGACATTGATCTCTATACTATAACTGGATGGACATCTGTGGCTGAAATTTTCGAGCTGTCGTCTGCATACCATTGGGTAAGAGAGAAAGAAACTTTCGGGTATCTCTTTCTCTCTTTCACCCATACAAGGCAATGTGGCATTTTGACATCGTTCATTAATTTGACTGAATATATGAAATACATCAATGTGAGAGTGGTTAAATTAAATAAATATTTTAGTTAAAGCTTTGAAGAGCATATAAAAGTTCAAAACTGGTTAGTTTTTTCTTTAAATAAGTTGATGTAGCCTAATATGCACGATGATTTTTGAAGGAAGCTTACATTTAAGGCTTTATCTCGTACCAGAATCCTACCCTATAGTTGTGTTTAGTTACGATAAAAGACATTCCAGAAGGAAATTTCTACTTCTGTTCTAAATTGCCGTTTATCCTACCAAAATTATATATATGATAGTATTCTGGTACGAAATAAAGCCTTACAGATTGGAATTATTACTAAAATCAGGGTTTAGTAGATACTGTACTTCCTAAAAGCCAATAACCTAAATTATCATTTGAACGTAAAACATCTGCACAAAGTGTGTCATTGAAACAAATGTAATACAGTTTTTTAGCTAACTTGTTTCATTATAGTTATCGAAATTTCAACATAATATGGTTTCTGAAAGATATGATAATACTTTCCACAAGCCTATAACCTAAGTGATAGTTTGAATGCATGGCAACTATTCAAAGTTTGTCATTCAAACATATATAATCAAGTTTTAAGATACCTTATTCATTATATTTACCGAACTTTCAATATAATATGGTTTCTGAAACCAATATACAAGCTAATAACCAACTTTAAATATAAGTGTTGTCGTGGCAGACTGTAAACAACATTGATGATAACTACATAAAAATTGATATATCTAAGATTTTATTCGTATTTATACAGTATTACCTGTAGAACTGGATTGTATATCCTTAAATGTAAATGTTTCTTCAGGAAAGTGTGGTATAATACTTCACTATTTTCAAACAATAACACTTTTATTCATCAGAGACATGTTTTCGCATAAGAACATTTAAAGAAACCGTTAAATCTGTCCCCCCCTCCACCCCCTAAGTGTAGCAGACGATACACTTGAGCGTCACGCTTTTGTCCTTGGAATGTGCATGTGTATGTCCATCCAGTTATATTATAGAGATCAATGGTTATAGACCCTAGCAAAGCCTTTAAGTCGGACGAAACATTCAACTAAAAAATAACCAAACTAAGCAAAATGTTTCTAGCTGTGTTGTTTAAATATTTAATTTTGCTTTGAAAATGTAATTATTACATAAGCAATACATAATCTTACAGTAACGAAATGTTAATACCATTACAATCGAAGAGTGCAGGAGTGTTTTTGATTTTGAGAAGACTAGGGCTAAACTAAACTTGTATCTACAGAAATTAAATTTTGCACCGTTATAAATAATATTACACTGTCAACATTGGTACCGCACCCATAAAATATGTGCATAACATTTTAATCAGATGTTTCTTTTTTTTTTATGAAACTAAAGAATCAAGTTAGTGTTTACTGATTATAAATACAATACTGTATGGATGGAATAATAAATGTTTTTTCTATCTCGAACGAGTCTACTCGGCTCAAACTTACCTTTTTTTCTAGCTCTTCTATATTTTCTCCTTGGTCTAGGATAATCTATCTACAAGAATTTCATGGTCTCGCTACTGCTAAACATGTGGCGCCTCTCTTGGCTAATTTTATAACTACTAGTTTAATTGAGATGTCTCTCTGGTTCATCTAATACACATCCTTAATTTTGTATATAAGACGTAATATATAAGGTTTATATAATATAAAGAACTCAAAATTATTATGAAATCATTATAGGATAAATAATATAATTTCAGAAAAATTGTTATATAATAGTTATAAAACTAAGATAATTGTTTTTTTATATTTTTGTGTTAGTTTACCACTGATGAATATTGGATGTTCAAATGTGACCCAAATTTTTTCTCTTCAACTCATTATACTTACCTGGCGTAGGAGTTACCATGATCAAAAAGGTGGTTCTCCCAGGATGAGGCTCTTGCATTGCACTTCGCTTGGGCTGACCCCTGCGATAGTCCCAAATGTGGATTACTCGGGCGCGTAATTTTTGGTAGTCGGGACTGCGTTCGCGCAGTCCTGGGCCATTTCATAACTTTATGTCTTGCATTTCTTCTGAACAAACTAAAGTTTATTAAATTTAATTTAATATACAGGTCCATTCATTTCGAAAAATTTTCTAAACATAATTTGTTTAGTTGAATCTACCGATTTAGTTACTTTATTTATATAAGTTAAGATTCTGGTAATAAACAAAGCCTTAAACTACTTCCATATATTTTAAATAAAGTCTTTATATCTGTAACTTTTCTTTCTAAGTTGGTACTGTGTCTTACTACTTTGTACCAAGATGTACCCACATTGGTATGGAGTGAGAGTGGAAAACCAACCTCGGTGCACTCGACCAGGATTCGAACTCCAGCAATAGCAAACATGACATATTTTGCAAGAGTGTGATACCTTGGCTTAGACCTTTCCAACAGTGCGTTTGAAAGATATTAATAAAGAATGTTATTAATGTTGACTATAGAGATAAAGTATTTTCATAACCTCTCTTCCTGAAAGAATCCAACAATAGTTCGCTAGATTAGTTAAAATAAATGTTGGTAAAATATTTTTACTTTATTTCTTCATGTGTAAACGATAAAATAAGCAACTAAACATGAATAAATAAACATTTCAGAAGAAAACTTTAACAAACCTGAACATTATTTACTCAATAAGTCGGGATGTGTTCATTTCTAGAAGCAGATGAATTTAGTGACATTCCTTTTATTCAAGAAGTCATTTTTTTACCGAAGGCCAAACCAATTACTCTTTCTGCATAGTTATCGATGCAGGTAATAATCCAGCTCAAAGCAATCTCTGCTAAATAACAATTGAGGGGAATTTTAACTTTATCAACATTTCTAGACCCTCCATAGTTGGTTTTTAGAGGTCATTTCACTCCTTGTTAGTTGGTATGTTAGTGAAAAGTTTATGCTCGTATCAGAAAACGTATCAAAGTGCGGCTTTCTTGATTTCACAACAGCAAAATTCAGAGCAGTCTGGTTTTTTGAATCATGAAACCCCATTTATGTAACTCTTATATACTATATATGATTAAATATTTATAAGGATATGATGATTTATATTAATATTTGGCACCGCGTCTTACTACCCGTTCGGGTTATACGCTTAAGTACTAACTACGCTAATGGATTAGGAATTGGGAGGGTTGAATTTTAGAGGAAGTGAACCCGCATTTGCGTGGAAGGAGAGTGGAAAACCATTTAGGAAAAACCACCCCCAGTTCACCCGACCGAGATTCGAACCTCGATCTCCCCGTCCACGGCGGTCGAGCTTAACACGACTAGCGCGTTAGCCAACTACACCACCGAGGCGGGTGATTTATATTAAGGTATATTTAATTATTATATATGAAATTTAGTTCACTAGGTTAAAACTATCACAAACAAGTTTATATCCACTACCGTTTCCAGCCTTTGGTCACTTTTTTATCCAAACCATATAATCTCCACTACCGGCTTGCTAGGCCTGTCATAACTTCATATGTCTTATAATCTATCTTAAGACTAGAACAGGCACAACATCTAGTCCCCAGCCATTAATTCATCACTATAAATGGGTAAACCCACATTTCACCTATAATACACTTTTTTTGCCATACCAGGAATTGAACCCGGCACTATTAGCTAAGCTCACACTGAGATAAGGTGTTGAACTAATTTAACCGATTAAAATTCTATTAAATTAATTGGGGTGGTTGATGTGTTCCTAAATTTAATTCCCTAATTTTCTACTCTCCCTCCCTACAAATGTTGATACCTTTCTTGTAAATCCTACCTTATTCAACCATAAAACAAAATCTTGACCTTATTAAGTGATTACTACATTTTCTCTGATCTTGGGAACGTCGGGGGGAAAACATATCCTAAAAACAACAATAGTTCAGATGTTTATTTTAAATTTAACACTTTACACTTTTTTTTTTAATTAACAATATTTGTAATCAAAGTATTTAAGTATCATCTGATTTTAAAATTCAATGTTCACCTAACACAATAATAAAGTTATTTAATATCCATGGCAAGTTTTTCAAATAGTAATATCCATTCAGTTAAAATACACAATATAAAACGATTTACAACAGTTCATTAATATGATAATTACATAATACTTTACATTAGGTAGAAATACTATAATAAAGTTTAGTTACATTGGATATGTGTCCATTACTTTAATTTGTATTAATTAATTTTATTTTGATGTTTGAACAAAAGTATCAGTTTCAAATTATTGATTGTTTTGAGGATCGACAAAGAAGAAGATATTCAGAAGTTGGGAGTTTGTTTACGTCATAACGTTATTCTTATTACATATCCGTAACTTAAATTATAATATTGTAGAGTGTTTCAATGAGTGTCTAATTAGTCATTAGACAATTATTAGTTTTTATTCTAGAAATATTAGTCACATTCAACATTTAAAAGTTATATCTAAGAAATCGTAACTAACATTAACACTTTTATTTTAATAATACTTTAAAGAGATATTCCATGAGTTCTAATAGGTTTATATGAAAAAAATTGGACAATGTCAAGGTTTTGAAAACGCATTACAAAATTTAAGTGACTAATTTATATTCATAAGAATGGAGTACGGTGCAAAGTCCTGGTTTAAACGACACAGCGCACTTAACAGAGGGCTGTTGGAGTAGGAAATTGTTTATATGAACGAGAACAGTTACTAGTGTAGCTGGACCTGAAGAAGCTGCCCGTGGCAGTGAAATATAGTTTTTAAAATGTTTGTGTTTATTGGTGTTTCATCAAAACCATTTCTATTCCTGCCATCATTCAAGTACAGTCAAATATTCATAGGAAGGACCTTATCTGACATTTAGAAAAATTACTAAATCAACCCTCATATATTCATACATCAAGTCATGTCATGGGAACAAAGTTTGTGAGGAGCATGTTAGCTGTCACGAGGAGAAACAAGATTAGGAATGAAGTTATCTGGGAAAGAGTAGGGGTACATGAGATAGTAGAGGAAGCAAGACTGAGATGATATGGACACGTAATGAGGATGGAAAAAGAGAGGATGCCAAAGAAAATGTTGGATATAAAATATGAAGGAAAAAGACCGAAATGGAGACATTTTATTAAACTGACCCGGCCACCAGCTTGAAAGTTGATGATTATAATTTTAAATTGGCGTGTCTCTTTAAAGTTTGATAGCAATCTGCAGATTATAATCATTGTACAACCAGGACCCCAACACTATTGCTTACACTGGATAATTTATACATAAAAATTGACATCAATATTAGCACCAAAATATTTGCACTTTAGGCAGTTACAAAAAATCACTGCTTATGTAAAGAGCTAGTTAAAACTACATTAAAAAATATCAATTCCAAACTTATATTACTATTAGTTCACCATGGCACGCTCGAGATACAAAACCAGTGACAGTTCGGGGAAAAATCTCTTAGTTTAAAATACATTTAGGAGAGTCAAAATTAAGAACTATAAAAAAAATATTCACCCAAATGTGGGCTTTTATTTTTGGATTCGGGGACAGCACATTAATAAAAACTCTTGTTATCGCAGCCAGAACTTTTTTTCCCCACTTTATGTTTTCGTGTATTTTAATTTCCAACGTCAATTAATTTCTTAATACGTTTACTTAAGTCACAACAGCGTATGAATACATAAGCATCAAGTCATGTGGTCTTAAGCTGTCACTTTAGTTGAATATTATCAATACTTATAAAATAACAATAATAATAGTAAATGTTATTAATGTTGGCCATAAAAATTTATTTTTTTCTAAATCACTAGGCGAGTTTTCGTGATTGACTTAATTGCGTCTTTGTACCTAGTGTTATCGACCAAGTTGGAACACGAAAACGACTTTGAGTTGTTTTTCATATATAAAAATGGCGGTTGGATTAGATTAGCTGTAATAGCTTGTAGGTTAATTTATGTAAAACTACATGCACTGCAAATCGAAGGATAATGAACTATTTGGTTTTATTCTTAATTAGAGTGGTGTTTATTTTTAAGCCTAGTGCAAAATACACAATATTGAGCTAAACATATCTTCCCAAAAATAACGTACAGAAAACATGGAGTATGTTGTATGAGTAAATAGGCCTATGTCATACAATACTCTCTTTTATCCATAACCAAACGTTTTTAAGTACCTACTTACTGTCATATTTCTAGAAAGTAATTGCTGTCCATTTACATGTAACTGTTAAGATCCATTGACTACAAAGTTATACTCGTTTGGATCCGACATAAAGAGTCATGCTGTTTTGAAAATAGCGCACAATTATCAGCTCATTGTTTGATACCAGGCTATTCAGTTTGGGCAAGGAAAGCATTACCAAACTGTAAATTGTAACCAGCCGCGATAACAGGAGCGGGAAAATGCTCTGGTCGTAAACATCGATACCAGGTTGATCGCGAAAACACGCCTTTTATTCCTGATATTATTAATGTACTATACAAGAATCTAAACCAGCTTAGAAAGTGAGAAGTTCACCCAGTAACAATCTAGATTATTATCACCATCTATAGAACTATTTTCTAACTGTCTACTCTACATAAAAACAACCATTTTTACCATGATAAAATAAACATTACAAATTAGAATTTATACATAAAAAAACTAATATAAAATGTAGGGATGTGTGAGAACTACTTTTTAATTTCAAGATGATATTGAGACAGGAATCTGAAAAAAATATTGAGACGCAAGAATTGGCCAAGAAAACTTTCTTCAAAAGTACAAAAATATAAATTTAAATATAACTTACACACAATTTTAATGCAATTAATAAAGTATTGATAGTTGAAATCTGTACAATTTATAGTTTAATTTTTGTGTAGCAGTGTATAATGTCTAAGTTTGATATTAGAAAACAATTTTTATAACCAAAACATTACTTAATGAAGGCTGTTTTTGCGGGAAAAGTGGGTCCTATTTTCAGGTCTTTACAGTAGGCTATTATTAGAAATAATATATTCCAGGTTTGAACATTTCTTAAAGCTCTTTAATTTTTTTTTTCTTTCAAATTTCTCAAATTTTCAAGATTCATTTTTAACTTCCGAGACAGGGGTATATTTTTTTCTGTCTCAAGTGAAATATTTTCGAGTCTTGCACATCCCCAACAAAATGTAAGCTATTCAATAATGATTTATATTTCCATATCAATTAGTTCTAACAAGATATCTTAGTTTAATACCTATTAATAGTTCCTCATAACATTCAATCTCTTTATAATGGCGAGTTATGTACACTTCAGTTCATAATATGTGTATACAACTATAAATTTCATTTATAGTCTGATCCAATATTATCTTTTTTAACGTTCAAGGTTTTTAAATATTCCTAAAATACAAGGTTAAAACTTCCTGGACAGCTAAGATGAAATTACATTCTAGACATTTCTAAAAATTAAAATATTTACGAATGAGAATTTTTAAAACATGGCAATACTTAACATTGATGACAAAATAATGGCACAGCTTACACACTGAAAGAATAAAAACAATTAAAAAAAACACAGTATTTTAAACTCAATAATGAAATACCTACATTAAAATTTGACTTTACTTTCAAAAGAAATTTTATATCTGATGATATTTATAGAATTATTTTTAGGAGCATTCGTCCACTTTTGTATGAAAAATCTTGACAAAAAATGGACGACCAAGAATTTAAAAAATAATATCTTTTCTTTTTTAAACATTATTTTACGTTTGATATAATGGTCAGCCTTCCAACTATTAATGACTCAAATTTATCACACACTATGGGAGTGTTTTAAAGGATAAGAAACAATATTCGCATGCAGAAAGAATATAAAAAACCACTACAGAAATAAAATCTACTTCAAGTACCCTTTGAATGTGGTGAATGAACAACTTAACTAAACATGTTTTATGTCTCAAAATATTTAGACTCGTAAAAGCCAGTAATGAACATAAAACAGCATGAACTTGAATGCGTTCATTACAGTCATGACACGCATTTAGCTCTAACGGAGATTCAAACAAGTATTTGTAACTACTATGTAACCACAATCATAAATAGTTATACATTTTAAATATTGGCATTCTGTTAGGAGTGTGCGAAGCTTTGAAACTTCGACTTGGCTTCGAAACAACTTCCGGCTTCGAAGCTACGCCAATAAAAATATTGACAGCTTAAATACTCCATTTATTTTCAATTATAGCCATTCTGAGCTGTTTTATATATTACAAATTAATATTTATATGGAACAAAAACTGAAGTAATTGAATTGTAAGTTGTGATAGAAACTTGATTTGTCATATTAAGACAAAATATTAAAAACAATGGCGCAATAAAACATTTTACAAGTAATATTAGTGCATTAAGTTATAACCACAGTATAATATTTTTTTCAAGCATAAAACAACTAAAAGAAAATATTCAAACTTTGATTTGGCTTTGAGAATATTTCATATATTCGAATTGAAAAAGTGAACTTCGCACACCCCCACATTCTGTTATTCTTATTTGTAAGAAGGTGCCGGACAGGTGGATAGAAACATATAAACCTAGGTCAGGGGATTGGGTGGTAGTGATCTATTTTCTTCAAGAGACAGCCATCACCTCTTTGTCCAGTGGCAGCAGTGTAAAGTGTGAACTGTGTTCTTCTTTTCATTGTAAAAGTCATATTGTGTTTGTCCCTTTTATATGTTTCTATCCACCTTTCCTGTACCTTCTTACAAATATGTATAACAGAATAACTCAAAAAGCAAGAAGAACTTTTCCTTAAAGAGAAATATTGGCATTCTCTAGTTTTAATAACTTTAGCTAAAAGGAAACTCGCTGTTTGATAAATGAAAGAGGGATGGAAATATATTAAAGATAACAAACATCACAGGACTTTTACAATGAAGAGAGGAACACAGTTCACACTTTACACTGCTGCCACTGGACAAAGGGGTGATGGCCGCTCCTTGATTAAAATTGGTCGTTACCGCCCAATCCCCTGACCTAGGTTTCATTCTATAAAATATATATTTTTAATTACTCTGCAGTATTTTCAACAAAATCTTAAGCTAAGAGAAACTATCCCTTGCTTGCAGTTGTAACAATTCTACTATTCTCAGGCGGGCGCGCGGAGTACGCGTGGTTATTCCACCAGCACTTTCCAGCCCATCTCACCGAAGCAGACAGCGAAATAGAGTGGGCAGCGGACACTCCAGTCGTACGTGACAGTCTTGTTATTGCTGTCCACATTGACGCGGATCTTTCCGTCGCGGATGTTCTCGCAGGTGAAACATACCTTGGAGCACTTCTGCAGAGAGGGTAGCTTGGTCGTCTTCTCCGCTCCATCCACAAACACGCTACCTGAAGCGCACATATATATACAATTGTTATGGAATGTTCTGAGAAAGTATGGTGTGGATGCATTTACAATACAATTAAGGTGGTGGATGATGGAAGTAAAGTGTGTATTAGGGTGGATGGAGCTTTGAGCAATGGTTTGACATTGAACAGGATGTTAGGCAAGGTTGTCTCCATGGTTGTATGAGGGATGTTGTGAGGATGTGGTTGGTGTACAAATGGACAATGTGAATGTGAAAGTGCTGTTATATGCAGAAGATGTCATATTAATGGCTGAGAATGAAAGTGACTTACAGACTGGATCTTCGTTATTAAATGTATCCAAAACTAAGGTGATAGTCTTTGATAAGGATGTATCAGCAAATGATTGTCGACTTGGTATAAATGGAAAACTCTTACAACAAGTGAATGATTTCATGTTTTAGGGCAGAATGTTTTGTAAAAATGGAAGGATAGATGGTGAAATCAACAGACAGGTGAACCCATCTCGGAGAGTAGTTGGTTGTATGTGGACTGTTGCAAAGAATGAAGTATCAAAAGAGACAGAGATGGCAGTATAATTATAAAAGTGTGTTAACGTCAACATTGTTGTATGGATGTGAAGAGTGGGTTTGTCAAGAGAAACACAAGAGCAAGGTGAATGTGGTTGGAATGAGATATATAAGAAATGTATGTGGAAAATATCATATGGACAGAGTTAGTAATGAATGGGTGCTGAAGGAGTGCGGTTTGAAAGGGAATCCAGTAGATCAATGTGAAAGAAGCGTCTTTTGTTGGTTTGGGAATGTTGAGAAGATGAGTGTGGATCAAGGGACCAAGCAAATATATGAAGGTAGAGTGTGTGGATAAATTATAAGAGGTAGACCATGTAAGACGTGGCTAAATGTTGTAGACGAATGTGAGAAAAGAGAAACATTAAGAGTTTTAAGAATAAAAGAGCATGTATGACTCGGTGTATGGATGTTGTTGAAGAGAAGGGAGTATGCAAGGATAGGGATGTTTGGAGAAAGTTAGTGAGGATGGAAGTACGGAGTTTTTGTGTTTTGAGCTATATTCACAGTTTATTGCCAGCTTCATGGCAATTAACCAGGGTATTAAATAATACGAGTGTTAAGCTCAAACCAAAATAATAGTGAAATGTGGTTTTCTTTATTCTATTGAAACCAACAAAATTAGGGTCAATTTAACAGTTTTTTCAATTTAGATAACTATTGAAGGAAAACCTCTTTATTTTTCGAGGTATATTTTGTTGTAGATGAAAGAAGGTACAAGAAAAAGGTTTTTTTTTTCTAAAGAAAATCCATTTCACACCCCATTCTGATATATTAAAACCTAGGTTGGGGGATTGGACAGTATCAATAGATTTTCAGCTAATACCTCTTTGTCCAGTGGCAGCGATGTAAAGTGTGAACCCTGCTTCTACTAGAGAGGTCACGATTTATATTTTTCTCAGTTCCGATTCTTAAATGCTAACCTATTTGACCATGGCTACGTGGTTAAAATATTTTACTATCCGAATTTATCGAGGAGTTCAGGAATCCCCCCTTCATTTTTCAGCAAGTTTTTATGGATGTAATTTTCTCGGTTCAACCCCTGTTTCCACCACACTCTGCGGCGTTTCTTATTCTTGTTCAAGATGCATGCAAATGTTGTGTATGCAAGCAATTCAACTGATGACATTTTCCTCAGGAAGATCTTGTAAACAACTACACTCCCGAGGTGGACTAAAGATAATAACCTGATATACTGGTAGTGAGCTAAACTGGTAGAACTGTCTCAGTTCGGCCTGTCAGTTTATTATCCCTCGATTGTGGCTTCGGTCATCTCTGGGCGACATTATGTTCAGACACGTGTGGGTAGGGGTAGGACAAATGTCAGCGAGTGGGGATAAGAGCCGCTCTTTAAGTTGTAACCTTGGAAAGTGGTGTACCTTGAGTGTTGACAAAGAGACAGCCCGGCTGGATGAGATTCTCGCCCTCCACGGGGCCAGCGACAAGTCCCAGACCTTCGTCGCTGCAGCCAATACCACACTCCAGCACCTGTGACAGGACAACGTACCACATATAATAGACAAGACCTCAGAGCGAGCTCTACTAGAGGAGGCTGTCGGGACAAGGAGTACCTAGGAACTAGATATAATACAGGAGACTGCTGTGACAAGGACTACCTAGGAACTAGATCTAATACAGGAGACTGCTGTGACAAGGACTACCTAGGAACTAGATCTAATACAGGAGACTGCCATGCCAAGGACTACCTAGGAACTAGATCTAATACAGGAGACTGTTGTGCCAAGGACTAGCTAGGAACTAGATCTAATACAGGAGACTGTCGTGCCAAGGACTATCTAGGAACTAGATCTAATACAAGAGACTGTCGTGACAAGGACTATCTAGGAACTAGATCTAATACAGGAGACTGTCATGCCAAGGACTACCTAGGAACTAGATCTAATACAGGAGACTGCTGTGACAAGGACTATCTAGGAACTAGATCTAATACAGGAGACTGCTGTGACAAGGACTATCTAGGAACTAGATCTAATACAGGAGACTGTCATGCCAAGGACTACCTAGGAACTAGATATAATACAGGAGACTGTTGTGCCAAGGACTAGCTAGGAACTAGATCTAATACAGGAGACTGTCGTGCCAAGGACTATCTAGGAACTAGATCTAATACAAGAGACTGTCGTGACAAGGACTATCTAGGAACTAGATCTAATACAGGAGACTGTCGTGACAAGGACTATCTAGGAACTAGATCTAATACAGGAGACTATCGTGACAAGGACTATCTAGGAACTAGATCTAATACAGGAGACTGCTGTGACAAGGACTACCTAGGAACTAGATCTAATACAGGAGACTGCTGTGACAAGGACTACCTAGGAACTAGATCTAATACAGGAGACTGTCGTGACAAGGACTACCTAGGAACTAGATCTATTACAGGAGACTGTCGTGACAAGGACTACCTAGGAACTAGATCTATTACAGGAGACTGTCATGACAAGGACTACCTAGGAACTAGATCTAATACAGGAGACTGCCATGCCAAGGACTACCTAGGAACTAGATCTAATACAGGAGACTCCGCCATGCAAAGTCCTACTCACGGTGAACTCTATGGAATGGCCTGGTCCAAACTGAGCCGTGCTAGACAGGAGCACAGACTGTTCTGGACTCGTCTTACTGGCGAGCTTCTTCTCGTTGGTGATCAGGTAGTTAGAGTTGGACTCACCCCAACCTACAGGCACACGGTTTTACAATTCAACATTTCATTTCAGAGATTTCAATCGACGTAAATATTCATGGTTGCCACCATTTTATTAATAATATGTATGAAATAAAGTGCATCAAGCAAATTATAATATAAAATTAATAAAATTGCAGAAAAACAAAGCACAAATAATTGTAAAAACACTAATTTATGTGTGTTTTGTTTTTCTACAATTCTATCATTTTACTAATAAAAATTTGTGTGTTATCCAGGTTTTCCAGACACTTCAAAGAGTAGTATAGAGCAGGGGTTCCCAACATATTTACACCGAAGGGGCCCTTGCACCAGAAAACTTACGGGCTGGTGCCCTTGTAAACATTCTTCACACTAATATTATGAACCTTCAATAATGACAGTTCATGGTCTAAGGCGTCATTCTCATGTTAGCCTTGACTGCCAATGACGAGGAGGTCGAGGTCCAAATCCTGGTCAGGTCTACTGGGGGTGGTTTTTCCTAAATGGTTTCCCACTCTCTTTCCTTGCAACTGCAGGTATATTACCTCTAAAATTCTTCCTTACTCATCCCTAACCCACTAGTGTAGTTATTATGCATACAAGCTGAACAAATAGTGGGATCCAGGGTTGAAAAAACTTTTATAAAATTGAGTTGGCCTTAATCTTCCAGCTCTTCATTAAAAGTTAATAAAATCATCCTTAGTATAGAGCCTTATTTTCTCCAATCAACTTCCATTTTACTGGTGAGCTGTGAACACATCTACGAGTATGTAGTGTGTACGTACAGAACGGCTCCTGGTGAGTTATCTACGAGTATGTAGGGTGTACGTACAGAACGGCTGCTGATGAGTTATCTACGAGTATGTAGGGTGTATGTACAGAACGGCTGCTGGTGAGTTATCTACGAGTATGTAGGGTGTACATACAGAACGGCTGCTGGTGAGTTATCTACGAGTATGTAGTGTGTACGTACAGAACGGCTCCTGGTGAGTTATCTACGAGTATGTAGTGTGTACGTACAGAACAGCTGCTGGTGAGTTATCTACGAGTATGTAGTGTGTACGTACAGAACAGATGCTGGTGAGTTATCTACGAGTATGTAGTGTGTACGTACAGAACAGCTGCTGGTGAGTTATCTACGAGTATGTAGTGTGTACGTACAGAACAGCTGCTGGTGAGTTATCTACGAGTATGTAGTGTGTACATACAGAACAGCTGCTGGTGAGTTATCTACGAGTATGTAGTGTGTACGTACAGAACAGCTGCTGGTAAGTTATCTACGAGTATGTAGTGTGTACGTACAGAACAGCTGCTGGTGAGTTATCTACGAGTATGTAGTGTGTACATACAGAACAGCTGCTGGTGAGTTATCTACGAGTATGTAGTGTGTACATACAGAACAGCTGCTGGTGAGTTATCTACGAGTATGTAGTGTGTATGTACAGAACAGCTGCTGGTGAGTTATCTACGAGTATGTAGTGTGTACATACAGAACAGCTGCTGGTGAGTTATCTACGAGTATGTAGTGTGTACGTACAGAACAGCTGCTGGTAAGTTATCTACGAGTATGTAGTGTGTACGTACAGAACAGCTGCTGGTGAGTTATCTACGAGTATGTAGTGTGTACGTACAGAACAGCTGCTGGTGAGTTATCTACGAGTATGTAGTGTGTACGTACAGAACAGCTGCTGGTGAGTTATCTACAAGTATGTAGTGTGTACATACAGAATGGCTCCTGGTGAGTTATCTACGAGTATGTAGTGTGTACATACAGAACGGTTCCTGGTGAGTTATCTATGAGTATGTAGGGTGTACGTACAGAACGGCTCCTGGTGAGTTATCTACGAGTATGTAGTGTTTACGTACAGAACGGCTCCTGGTGAGTTATCTACGAGTATGTAGGGTGTACGTACAGAACGGCTCCTGGTAAGTTATCTACGAGTATGTAGTGTGTACGTACAGAACAGCTGCTGGTGAGTTATCTACGAGTATGTAGTGTGTACGTACAGAACGGCTCTTGGTGAGTTATCTACGAGTATGTAGTGTGTACGTACAGAACGGCTCCTGGTGAGTTATCTACGAGTATGTAGTGTGTACGTACAGAACGGCTCCTGGTGAGTTATATACGAGTAGGTAGGGTGTACGTACAGAACGGCTCCTGGTGAGTTATCTACGAGTATGTAGGGTGTACGTACAGAACGGCTCCTGGTGAGTTATATACGAGTAGGTAGGGTGTACGTACAGAACGGCTCCTGGTGAGTTATCTACGAGTATGTAGTGTGTACGTACAGAACGGCTCCTGGTGAGTGAGGGCCACACGAGGCAGGGACCACGCACTCCAATCACTGCTCCCCTCGACACGGCAGCACACTCTGAACGTGTATGGCACACCCGGCCGCAGGTCTCTCACAAGGTGCTGGCCCTCGGGGCCAACGTAGGCGTCGTGGTAGTTGGACAATTGCAGGTGGTCTTGACCGCGCACATCCCCGTAAGCCAGCTGCAGGCGGAAACTGTGCACGTCCACCACGCGCTCATAGTCCACCTAAACGACCGTAGTTGGGTGTAGAAACGACAAGTGTTCACACAACAGCTGTGAAGTTATCTAAATCAGTGGTCGCATGGAAATAAGGGTTCGAATCCCAGTCAACTGTATCAAGGATGGTTTTATCTAAATTTATTTCCCACTCTGTTCCCTCACAAATGTGGGTACATTTTCTTCTAAGCCTCACTTATCCATTTAAAATCGGTGTAAACATATGAGTAGATAGAACAAAACCAAAAATAAGTTTGAAATTTAACTCGAGTTAACTAGAATAATGTTCTAAGTAGAGCAAAAGTTCATGTTTAGTTTAAAATCAGATTTATTTCTGTGAATGCATTATTACATTATTACATTAATTTCAACTAAAGTTAGGCTGGGGAACACTTTGTTCGAGGTTTTATATTCCACACTTGGAGAAAAATATATTTTGTAATAAATAAAATGATAGAATTGTATAAAAACAAAGCACAAATCAAAGTAAAATATTAACACATACTTTAATATTCCTCAGGAAGTAACTTAGTAGTTAGAATGAACAGGAAGTAGTAGTTAGAATAAACAGGAATTAGTAGTTAGAATGAACAGGAGGTAGTAGTTAGACTGGACAGGAAGTAGATTCAGTGATGGAAAATGTAATAAGAGCAATGAAATATTGAAGTGTGTGTAAATTTGTGTTAGTGTTTTTACTCTTATTTGTGCTTTGTTTTCATACAATTCTAACATTTTATTTACTACATATTATAATATATTTTGCTTAGTGCACTTTATTTAGGCCTAATACACAGAATAATAACCGAGAAACACAAAAATGATGACATTTCTATTTTTGATCAAACCAAGCCCCGAGGGGGGTCTACGAGTGTTCTTAGTTCCCCCCCACTGATCAATCAATGCCCCTGGCTTTCCTAGATCAATCCAAGCCCCGAGGGGGGGTCTACAAGTGTTCCTACCTCTTCCCACTGAACGAGCAGTGCCCCCGGCTTCTCATGGACTTCCGTGATCTGCACTGGCCCCATCCTCGACACTTGGCCGATGTTGGCCACACACTGTTGCAGTTCTGGCACAATGCTCTCTACAGGGCACTGGAATGACAGGTCTGCCACCTCCTCCAGGTTAGGGACTGCAGGAAGGCTGGACAACATAACAAAAAATATTCTCTCAACTCACAATTTTAGAAATAGGCCTATTAGGTTTCAATATAACTTTGCCTGTATAGTGTAGGGGCAACTTCCAAGATGAGTTAATTTACTCTACACAATATTTGAGGAGCAAAACTTTCTTCTCTTACTCTTTTTTTGCCCCTCTATTCCTCATTTTTAACACGTCTTTGTTTCACAGAGGACAAGAATTGGGAGAAGAGGAAAGAAATACCCCCTGCCTTCCACCCTGATTAAAAAACCCTGCTTTCCATATTTGAATTTCATGTCTGACAAAAGATCGATGACAAAGAATAACCCCTGTAACGAAATAGGCTTACCTCCCCAGGAGCGAAGCTTGCTCGGTGAAACAGAGCGTCTTTTCAAGACTCGTAGTAAGCCCCCCGACCCTCAGGATGTTCCGACCTTCCTCAATGTATAGTTTGGTGACCCTCAGCTTCTCGTCGATGATGTCACGGCAGGCCTTCAATGGCGCCAACCCGTCATCACGTAATCTCAACGCCTCGGTCCTCAACAGCGCTCTGCGCTTGTTCAAACTCTCCAACAGGGTCGACACTAGCAAGTCGAACGTGCTGTCGATTTCGCTGATGGTTTTCTGTGTGCTTGTTTGTATCTGGAGGTGAGAAGGTAAAATAATTTTGTTATCGCTCCTAGAGGATAACCAGGGAAGCTTGTATGTTACTATAAGTGAGGTGGTGGGAGTTAAAAAGGGGTGTGGCTGGGTTGTTGGGCGGAGATTTTAAAACACTGAGCAACCCAACCGGAGAGGCTGGTCATGGAGACAGCATGGCTTGCCGTAGTTGCGGTACGGGTCGTAAGGGGGAGAGAAATGGTGGGGATAGAGGGAAGTAACAACTTTTTTTTAGCACCGCGTCTTACTACCCATTCGGGTTATACGCTTATGTAGGCTACTATTTACGCTAATGGTTTTAAGGTTTAGGAAGGTTATATTCAAGATAAAGTGTACCCGCATTCACGTGGAAAGACATTTTTGAAAAACCACCCTCAGTACACTCGACCGAGATTCGAACCTCCATCTCCTCGTCATCGGCAGTCTAGTCTACTGCGAGAGTATCGTGCTAAACAACGCGGCCATTGAAAGTGGTAGCAACTGTTAATATTGCTAATATGTTGGTAGCACTGTATCAAGACCGCTTAGTTTGAGCTGACAAGGAATCCTTATGTATTCAGCCAACCAATGCTTGAAGTATAAGGCAAATTTTAACACAAGAAATAATGAGAGGTCATAAACTTAAGTGTCTTAATGGCACCGGCAGTAAGGCCCATATTTTAATTATCGATAGTAAAATAGAGGTGAAATTTTGTATTAACAGGATTTGGCCGGTGTCAAAATAATCCTACTTAGGAGGTCAAGGTTTTATCTTGACCAGATGCAATAAGGGTTATTTACCATCTACTCTTGAGAGAAATAATGAAATTGTTTAGAATTAAGTAAATTTTATTTTTTAATCACTTGTCTACTTTGGTTTACTAAAGATATCCATGCACAGTGAATAATGTTTTCGCTACCAACCTGCTCATTGGCCCCTTTCACCGAACTTAAAAGATCTTCAAGTTTACAGGCATAATCTTTAGCAGTATCTACCGTTTCTATGATGTTTTTCTTAGACATACTCTCCATTACCACAACTTGGGAATGTAACTATGCACTACCTGGAGCAAATCAACAATTGAGAAACAAACTGTGCAGCATTCACAACACAATTACATACATATGGGCGGAATAAATTAACAACGTGACAATATACTTGATTATCTTAATAATTATTCACACCCATTTCCAACGTAAGTTGAAACACTTTAAAAGGAAAATAGCTACATTAAAGAAACTAATGGGTTGCTAATTTTTCTAAAAATAGATATACTTGTAAAATATTTTTAACTACAAATTAAGAAGAAAAAAAAGAGAAAATTACTAATCCTACGTAAGTAAACAAAATTAGTATATATACCTAAAGTAGGAGTGACATGTTTTGAAAAATCTCCATGTTGATTATGACGCTCCAGGTTCACCAACATTATTGTTGTCAAATCTCTTTTAAAAAAATACCTCGGGGCAGGAAAAAATAGAAACACAAATTTCTAAACACTTTTAAAATGTTTAATCGATGTAATCTTAATTTTAAATATACTGATAAATAAAGAGTATCAGTATAAAATGATAGTCATACTCAAATTCTAATAGTTCAAAAATACTTTTAAGAGTTAATAATTTTTAAATCTAAGTAAATGATTGATTATATCTAGTAATTGCAATACATTTTCTATTATTATATCATAGACACAAGCAGAAGAGCCCCTGTGTTCGGCCTCCCTGATCACTCAATGACATGTCACGACATGTACAAACAGAATTTATGAAACTTTATGTAATGGACTCAATCTTAGGGGCTTTTTCCCAAAAATATATATGCCCATTCATATTTGAAATAGGCTTAAAGGCAAAGCTGGATAGGATCCAATATGCGGCTTTTAGACTGTCGGGGCTCTTGTCGTATCACCAACCAATGCACTCTTTACTGAAGCGGGAGAACTCCCGTTATTTCTTGGGTGCTGTTTGTTGGTGGATAAGTTTTTTTACTAAAGATTGTTCGACCTCTTGTTATCTGCAGCGCAGACTTCTGATCCTTACAAATTATGTACAGACAAAACAATGTTGGTTAAACAAAACATGCCCATCTCTGGCATCTCTATGACAGTAGTATTAATTATGATCAGACGTATAGACTACAATCCGACGCGTCAATATTTACAGCGGAATTATTTGCTATCTTACAGGCATTGAAATATATCTTATCTTTACGTCCACAGCTTGTAGTGGTATTATGTGACTCCCGTAGCTCTTTGGAGTCTAAAAGCGGCTTGTCAGGGCCTCCATCACATCCATTGATAATTCAAATACTCTAATAAGAGTACGCCTCTCTACGAGCTAGGGGCTACGGATTGGGGTATTAATGGATTCCTAGTCACGTGGGTATAATGGGTAATGAGAGAGTAGATAGTTTGGCATCTAGTGTAAATTTACTTTCCATTGTACAGGAAATCCGCTACCATATAGCGACGGTAAAACTCAGAAGTCGGGTTAAATGGAGCGAATGGTGGGAGACCACATGCCAGCAGAAAGCAAAATGGTACCATGGTGTATGTGGTACAAAATTAGTTACACCATGGTTTTCGGGAGTTAAGGGCACTCGTAAGTTTATTTGTACAATCATCCGCCTTCGGGACGGGCACGCCTACACGAAAGACCGACTTTATTTGATGCGCAAGGTTCCGTCCTCACATTGTGTGGTTTGCCACGTTCCTGAAACATTGGAACATATATTTATGACTTGCCCTGTACATCAGTTGGCTCGGGTAAATTACATTCTTAATTATATTACAGACTTTTCTTTAGTTAATGTATTACACTCAGACGTTACTTTGTATAGGAGGCTGTACAGTTTTCTTCTAAATATAAATATGTCGGTGTAGAGACGAACAAAATATTATGTCTTCCCGGTAATCTCGTAGATGAAATTCGTGTTGAGTTAGGGCTAGGTTATGTGGGTCAGACTTGGATTGAACTCATGGAAACATCAAGAGAGCAGCTTCGGGAGTGAATCGAATACAAATGTTCCTGGCTTATTGAAGAAAATATCTTCAGTGACATTGAAAAGAAAGAAAGAAAAAAAAAGTTTAAAGCAAATTCTTTTAACGAATGCATTGATCGATCTGTACAAGATCGATAGAGTGTACTCGATATTTTGCCGAATCGATACAAGACTATCAATCTATCGACTCTGTCTCTACTTTGGGAACCTTTCTAATTATTATCTAATATTGGACCACTTGATGTGGCAAAAGATCCAAGAAAACTTTTATGGGCCGACCATTTCAAGAGGGCTTATAAACACTGTTTGACCCACCATTGATGACCACATTAAAAAAAAAAAGTTACATTCAACCCGCACCAGTGGTCGCGTGGTTTATGGTGTCAGTCTCATCTTGTCTAGCTTTCCGGCGACGGAGACAACTGGCCGGGTGTATTTAGACAAATTTCATCATGAATGTTTTCCCCCCTCCCTGCAAGCGAATTTAAATACATTTCCTCTACATTCTACCATTCTCATCTTCGACCCATATTAGTGTTAGCCCTGACGGGGTGGTAGGACGCGTAGCACGATTATTATTATTATTGTACATTTGATGCTGTAATTGTAGACTAATAATTATATTAATAAGGGATCAGAGTAGAATCTAAGAGTATTAGCGCGCTCTGGGTGGTAGGGAATTGTGGGGGGGGGGGGGGGGTAGGGAAAGTGGCTCATCCCTCCCCTCCCCCCACCCTCATCCCCATCGAGACTAAAAACGACTTTAAATCCTCTGAAGTAGAAAGTTAAAATGATGATCACTGAATATGAGGCAGGCAACAGTTTAAGAGCACTTTTACGACTTGATATTCAAAACTTAGTCTACTCCGCTGTACACATTAGGTAATATAGACGTGAATTATTTGCCCCCCTAGGCCTAATCCCCATTTTATTGTAGGTACTTCTGTGTTGGGGGTCCGGGGTTCAATCCTCGGTCCCGGCACAGATTTATCTGATTGCCCAAACCCTTCCTTCAACTCTGACAAGACGTGTATTAATCACAACTTGTGAATGTGAGGAATGCCAGGCCTCCACCGTGGTTCGGATTCCACGTTAAACTGTAGGTCCTCCATTTCATCTCACAATCACCCTACCATTACACATTAGTGTAAGTGGTATAACCCGAAGGGGTAGTAAGACATGGTGCTAATAATAATAATAATAATAATATTGTAGGTACACTTTTCTCCGAAACTGTACAACACATCATGACAAAATATCACTTCTATTATTGTAGAACTGTACTAGAATTATCCATGTATGTGATGACAAATGGTTTGGTAAGATTAAAAAATTTTTTGAATAGACGAACCATTATTCAAACATGGATAAGTCAAGCTCACTTCTACAGTAATAAAAAGATTATGAAGTGGTACATTTTTGCTGTACATTTCTGAGAAAATGGTTCCTGCAATGACATGGGCCAAATAACTAACGCCCAGATACCATTAAAACTGCCCCTAAAGTCAACAAATTGAAGAAAAAATAGTTTCCGATACAGTCCTCGCGCGCAAAGCCACTTACAATATTTCCAATCACTGCCCTTCATATGTTATAAACACGATTAGCTCCAAATAACTTTTAGAGGAATTTAATATATGCATGTTGTTGGCCTCCAGCGGTTAGAGGGCTATATCACAAAAAAAACAACGTCCGGAATTTGAATCTGGCTACAACATTCGCTGCACGTCCCCCAAAATAACATTTCTGTGTACGACACTGTCTACACTCAACATCACCTCTGAAGGGGAAATGCGGCTATCATTATGGAAAAAGGCCTTTATCTTCTCTACTCTCTGTTAACTGTTGCCAAATCTCCTCGCTCTAGGTTATGTCTGAAGGTGGTGTGCTGGGGTAAGAAGGAACTATCTCACGAAAACAAAAGAACAACTCTTTTCTCGATCGTAGACATTCAGTTACTTACCTCAGATATGATATCCAGTGTAAGGACATATCAATTATATATATCCTTCCCTTTCTACCTGTCCCTACACACATAATTGAACAATGACAATCAATTAATTGACCTGACTCATGGGAACCGTAGCACCACACGGATAAAGATGATGCAATAGTATTCCCAATCAACTGTTAAATCTGTATTAACCGTGATTTGACCAACGAACGACCCTATTGTTCGACCCCCCGAGGGATTGAACTCTGGACCTCCCAGTCAATAAAGCCTGGGGACGCTCCACACTAATTAAATATTAATTATCTCATTACAGGTATTGCGGTCCTGCCGCGTGACCAGCTGTTGTGCTCGCTCCGGGGCCGGATGTTTTTTTTTAAAACGGTTGATTCCAGTAACAAGCACCCTTCTGTGTTTCAACCCCAATCATGGCCTAACCCCTTGAACATTTGATGTAATTAATTAGTAATCAATGTCTATTGGCGCGTGAAAACGAATTAGCTAGGTTTTTTATTTAGTTCGCGCGGATGTCGAATTGATGATCTGTGGATTATAAATCAAAAACTCATCGCGGTGCGCCGTGATGATTTTATATTATCCTATGTATTTAGCGTGCACTTTCTAAACCAACTGATTATATCAGCATTCGACTTCTAAAATAACTGTAAATCTAGACGAGACACAACACCAAGCCCCCCGACCGTTAATTCATCACTGTGAGAGGGCAAACCCACATTTAATCAATTATAAATGTTTCGTGCCAGGCCTAGATTCGAAACCGGGACCCTTAGCTCAGTAGGCAGACACGCTACCGTCTGATGATATAATGTCGAAGGCACAAGTTCCTGTGTCGATAACTATTTATAAAACTAGTTTCTAAATGAATGTAGATAAAGTACATTCACTACTTGAGGTTACTTTGATGACAATTCCAAACGTTACTAGAAATAGTCCCTAATGTATCCCTACGCCAACAGCTGACATCTGTCACTTTGGATAACTGTAATGAAAACGTATGGTACTGTACGGATGTGAATGTCAATGTAAATTTTTAAGTGGGAGATAATATATTATAAATAGCTTAGAAATAATTTAACTTGTTGCTTTAAATAAATGTTTTGGACCGAATCAAGTAGTCGAGTATTTACAATTTAATTTAAGAACACGAACATTAAATATTTAGTGTGAAATCCTTTTCAAACTGTGATTTCTATCAGGGAGGTATTTTTTGTAATCACCGCGTCTTACTACCCGTTTGGGTTATACGCTTATGTACTAATTACGCAAATGGTTTTGAGGGACGAGGAGGGGTATAGTTAAAGGACGTATACCCGAATTTTCGTGGAGGGAAAGTGGAAAACCATTTTGGACAAAGCCCCTTAAGTACACCGGACCGAGATTCGAACCTCGATCTCCCAGTTATCGGCATTCCAGTTTATTACGAGAGTAGCGCCTTAGACCATGCGACCACTGAAGTGGGTCTTAGGGCCGTACTATCGTGGGTGTAGAGAGGGGGCTTAGGGACGTCAACCTCCCCCCGAAGTTTTTAATATGAAGCTTAAAATGGCCTTGTATCAAACTTCAAGTATCTTCTAAAAGCATTCAATTTTCAAAACTTGGCCGAAGGAAACTACGCCAAAAAGTTTTTAGAAGTATCAAAATTTAAACAAAAACCAAGGGGTATCGCTATTCAAAATATCTTTTAAAAGAGAATCATTTTCAAAAACTCTCCAAACGAGGGGCACTATAAATAGATTCCAGGAGCATCCCATTTTCTAACATTAACTGGGGGATAGGAGGTTAGGACCCTAAAAAAAAGCTTTTGGTTGCTCCCCCCTCCCCTTCTTCCCCTCTCACATAAATAAAGTTCCACTACTGTATAAATAACAAAATTCTTATTTCTTAGGGTTTAATAGTAAAGTCATGTCTTAAACTTACGATTTTCAAGCCCCATCCCCCAAATTAATTTCTCCCTACAACCATGGGTATTATACTGCCATATTACTTTATAAAAGTTCTTTGATAACATAATTATAATGTAATATTAACGATCGATAAAAAGATATTTTATAAAAACGATGATATATTTTACAAATCTTTTATAAAAGATTTTTATATTAAAATTTTAACTGTGTAAAAAAGTATAATTATTATATTCATTCCTTATTATTTATTCCTTAAAACATTAAATTCCCAGGACTGGGTTTTGCATTAAGTTCTTAATGTTCTTTGTTTTAGTATAAATTTTAATTCGTCAAAGTGTATCGTAAATCTGTTTTATTTCATTATTGTTCATGAATAAGGTAAGGCCACAAGTTATATTAATTTATAGTTATTTATAATACATAATCTATTATCTGACATTAAATTTCACTCTCCTTATCAAAATTGAAATGTGTTCACTCTTTATTGCAAATATAATAACTTACCTAATTTGTTTGTTTCTTTTAGTTTTATATCTTGTGTCTGAGGCAGCATTGCTTACTTTGAATTTAAATCGGCACTCTCTCCTCTTCTTGGCCAATGAGGTATCTTCTCTCTCCTGATTGGGCAGGCTATTTCTTTTCCCACCATTACTTATAGTTAGAAAAGACAGTTGAATCTGGGCTATACGTCTAACAACAAAGTAGGGTCTGTTAGGGGTTAATTTGTTCGGTTTCTTTGTGGTTTCGTCTTGGTCGTTATTGATGGTTAACCACAGTAATTTAGGCCAATATTATTTATATTTATTTGAGGTCGGGCACAAAGCTTATTCATCGTTTTATTCCACTAAAAAAAATTATTATTCACATCACTTTTGCAAAAGGTCTAACAAAAACAATTCAAATTGGCGACCGACGAACTTAAATATGTGATTGATCATGACGCAAACAAGTTCTTTACAATGGCGCACCAATACAGTGGATAAAAATATTTTATTCAGTTAAATATTTCGAAATACGTTAAAATAATCATAAAATAATTTATTATATATGAAAAAATTACCAATATAACCATCATTGTGTCATTGTTGCTGTGCTTGCCTTTGTGACGAAGCCTCAAGAGAGCTGGCGTGGAAATAGTTCTACATTCCTGAGGTGAGTCATATATTCAAATTATATACAGCCCATAATCCATTGTTTCGATTATCGTGAACTACCAGACCATTCAAAATAATTTCTAAAATTCCAAACAAAAGTTTTGTAGGATTCTTTTAGAAAGGACTTGTCCTTTTAGAAAATAAAAACGTATTCAGACTGGTTTGGGTGTTCCTGTAGTGATAAATTAATCTTCCTCCCTCTTCCCTAGATAAACCCAGGTGCAGTTCTTCTGAACTAGGTCTGTGATTGGCTTCCCTTACCACTGAGCCAAGCAAGGGAGATTCAGTTAATTTATATTGTTTTATGAGAATGAGAAACTGGTCTTACTTAGTTCATTAAAACACGATTAAGTGCCGTAAACTTGACGTTATTTTGTTACAGTGAATAAAATCCATCCTCAATCTCTTTTTACTACCCGCATTGGTGGTAGCTCGGTCTGAGTCGTCAGTCTCGCTATGCACTGGATTGTCGGGTCACACGGGTCCAGGTTCGAATCTAGACCTGGTGCAATGGGACTGTTTTCCATATGTGGTTTTTCTCATCCTTCTTGCTAATACGGGTGCACTTTTCTAACTTATTTCATAATCCCCCTTTAATTAAGACATTATTAGCCATGGTGGCAAACGTGTCTTCGAGCTACGCGGTTTAATCGTTAACGAAGGTTTCTGACCTAACCGTCGAATGGTTCTTTAAATGCGATGTATTTTTGACATAAATGTTCGTTTTAAAGGATGATCAGAGATAAACAGGCTCTACTTTTGATAATAAAACTTTATTCAGTATCCAATCAAGTATTTAAATACAAAAACAGAGGAAATGGCGATGATACTGTCAGGTCACTAGGAACACTATCTTGTATGTTTAAATTCGCGCTTGGTGGCGTTGCTGTAACCGCGTATCTACGAACCCGCGTAAGTCTGATCCGTGTAAGTCGAGGACTTACTGTTATTAGATATAAATTACTTTTAAAAAAAATTCGTAAATCTTCAATTCTTGATCTTGTTGAGATGGGCTGAATGAACTCTCCAAGGAATCAGTTCATGTCCTGGGTTCTGATCCAGGCTGTGTTCCAGGGTCGGAAATAAAGCGCTAGACTTCTTCTGTCTTTCTCTCTGCTCGTGTCGGACAAGGACAAGAAGCGAGGAAAGTGGAAATCTTCGGAAACGTTTCGCGGAAAATCTATCAAAGTCCTTAGAAAATCTCATTACATGTTTTACCCGGCTGTCTGTAAAGAAACGGGGGGAGGGGGGGTTGAAAGGAATCGCCCAGTCGGCGGAACATGTGTTATCAAGGCAAGGCGGGATCATTGTCGACGATCGTTAATCTCCTTTTCAATCACCCCTTTCTTTTTATCACAGCTGGGTGCAGCGTTGGGTGCTAGCCAGGTTGTCTTGGCGTCAGCGCTGTTCTCAAGTACAGATAAGGGGGGGGGGGAGGACAACTACAGTTGTAATTTCACAGGAAGGATCTTTTTTTTTTTTCAAAATACAAACTTATTTTGCGATCAACTTTGATAACATTTTACTCTAATATTACCCTCTTAGGTGGCCGCATGATCCAAGGCGTCACCCTCTCGCAATAGAATATAGACAATAAACAATGACGGGGAGATCTGGGTTCAGTCCCGGTCGGGTGTACTGTGGGTGTTTTTTTCCCTAAAATGGTTTTCCACTCTAGCTCCAAACAAATGCGTGTACACTTAATCCAAACTCAAACCTTCCTCATCCCTATCACATTAGTGTAGTTAGTACATACCGAACAGGTAGTAAGACGCGGTGCTAAAAAAACCCAGTTATTAGCATTGTTTTACAGTTATTGATAATATCAATCAAACAACTGCAGGTCACGTGACTTGACGAAGCTGTCAGGGATTTTACTGTACAGTACATTTAAAAAAATATATAACAAAAATGAAAAATAATAAATATTATTATTATTATTATTATTATTACTAAACTGGTCCAAATTTCAATGTTGCCAAACAAATATTGCACAAAAATCGCACTTTGATACGTTTTCTAGTCTGAGCTCAATCTTGTATATTATCTCTGATGGTTTTTAGTACCGCGTCTTACTACCCCCTCGGGTTGTACGTTTGTCTACTAATTGCATTCACGTGTTACGGATGAGGAAGGTTTAATTTAGAGAAAGTGTACACGCATTTGCGTGGAGAGATAGAGAAAAGATAGAGAGAGATAAAGAAATAGATAGAGAGATAAGGAGATAGAGAGAGCTAGAGATAGTGGGAAACCATATATTGAAAATCACCTGACTGGGATCGAACCACGATCTCCCTGTCATCGACAGTCTAGTCTACTGATAGAATAGCGCCTTAGACCATGCTGCCATCCCAGTTAAATAGGCTCTCAAGGGTACAGGATGAGGAAGGTGGATACTAGGGAAATATCTATCACTAACCTGGAGAGATTGACTGAGTGTAAAGTCCCTACTAAAGCCATTTGGCGGGAGAGAGTTGAAACATGTCAGTTGTGTTTGGAAAGTGCGCAGTAAACAAACGAAACGACCAGTAACTGCTGTGAAGTTGTGTCAACCTCGAAGGGACATTTAGCAAAGTATGTTTGTGGCGAGCAATGCCAACACTGCACTTCCATTTGTGTTAGGAGAGGGGTGGTAGGGTTGTCTAGGGGAGGGGGGCACTGAAAGCTCCTCAAGAAACCCATATACAGGGTGTTCCTGAACAAATAATACATCGCTTTAGGGTGGGAGGTGGGGGGGGGAAGGGAACATTTTTACATAAAGAACATATATCCGGAGGAGATTTCTTTTAGGTGTAACTGATGTGTAGGGTCAAGGTAGGCAACAACCAACAGTTACTGTTGTAACTGATGTGTGGGGTAAGGTATGTAACAACCAAGAGTTACTGTTGTAACTGATGTGTGGGGGTAAGGTATGTAACAACCAACAGTTATTGTTGTAACTGATGTGTGGGGGTAAGGTATGTAACAACCAAGAATTACTCTTGTAACTGATGTGTGGGGGTAAGGTATGTAACAACCAACAGTTATTGTTGTAACTGATGTGTGGGGGTAAGGTAGGCAACAACCAACAGTTACTGTTGTAACTGGAGTGTGGCGTGGCACGCACGTGTACTGACTGTCTGGTTGTCCCATTGAACTCCCTACCCCTGCAGGGTATGTAACCCCGCGTGCCGTTGCTACAGTACTGTCAGCATGTTACTGTAGAGCTATGTGTTCGTGTAAGGAGAAGTTATACTAACAACCTTTACTAACTATCAATATATAGTTCAACCAGGTTTGAATATTACTTTTAACTTTTGTAACACCCTCTTCGGTGGCCGCATGGTCTAAGGCGCCACTCTCGCAATAGACTGGCCTGTCGATGACGAGGAGATCGGGGTTTGAATCTCGGTCTGGAAAAAACTGAGGGTTATTATTTCCTATATGTTTTCTCACACTCCCTCCACGAAAATTTGGGTCCACTTCTTTAATGAAACCTTCCTCATCCTTAACACATTAGAGTCACTATTACACAAGCGTATGATCTGAACGGGTAGTAAGACGTGGTGCTAAGAAGTAGCGGTGACATTATTTTGTTGAAAGGAGTGAATATACCCACGCTGGTATTTCATAATCTCTACCTTATATCCCCCTCCCCTTTACCATAATCTCTACCTTATGTCCCCCCTCCCCTTTCCTCTTGGTAAAAGTGAACAACGTTTGATTCTAAATGTTCGGCTTGTAACCTTGTTACAACATGTAAAGAAAAGAATTGTTTGGCTCACCGATTATGCCCCCATTTGGCTCGTCTCGACAAGGCCCCACACAACAAACACATCACGGCACGACTCGTATCTGACAACTGAGGGACCTTGGTTTACTGCCCGCCTCTGATTGTGCCTCGCCCAAAGAAAAACAAGAGACAGTCGACATGCGCAGATCTGATGTGCACCGACGAGTGTGTTGTAAAAGTAACGGATCTATTGTGCGGCGCGCGTTTTGAATTAAGACGAGACTGTGTGAGCAAGTTCCAGAACAGTGCTACCCCCCTTGCTCCTCTACCCATCCTTGCTTCCCGCGCTTTGAGAGCACGTGACTCCTATAGTGTGTATATAATGGCAGGACTCTGTAGTGCCAGTACACATATCACTACAATCTCTAGGTGAGACACTTTGGTCTTTGATAGGGTTTAGTTTTGTTTATTTCAAAATTATGTTTGGCATTAATGGATTCAAAATTACTGTTTGGCGATGTTATGTTAATTTTCAATCTTTATTTATTTTCGTCGGGTCTGCAGGATTTTGATTAGAGACCATGGTACAACGTATTACCGTTGCACGGTTGGACCCAAAACATTTGTCAGATAGAGTAACTCTTTATCCGCTTCACGGATGGGTTTACATTTTAAAGCACCGCCATTTTAAGCGCAATATTCTATTGGACTGTATCATTTTGATATTTTAGTAAACTTATGTTTAATGATTATGTTACTTGTTATAAACGAGAATATAATTTATTGGAGGTTAAACCAGGGGCCGCGAGCCCGCGTGCTTAGTCTGATAATTTTGTTCATATGTTAGGTTTCCCAACGGTAATACATCTTTCAATATATTTTTGTTGTACATTCCTATTTCGCCCAGTAATGGTTGTTAAGATAAATTTTATCTGGAGCACATTGTTTATTACTCTAGTAAATTGAGAGTCGCCGATGGCGACGGGCTAATATCCTTATGATATTACCTGAGTCTGTAGGTTACTATTTATATCTTTCGTTGTTATTATTATCTCTATCAGATTTGTACGAAGGTCAATTTAACTGTAAATTTGTTGGGATTGTTTGATCGGGCATTTTTGAGCTTGGGGTCGTGCCCCGGGTCTTTTACTGTGTTATTATTTTTTGGCCACAGTGTATGGATTCTACGTCTAACGCTAGGCATGTTTCACTCTCTCTCTCTCTTCGAGTTTTGTCATTTTGTTGAATAAAAAATAAAACTCTCTTGTAACCAACCTGACTGTTATTTATGGGTATAAGAGTACACAAAGAGGGGGGGGGGGGGGGTTTACAGGCTCACTACTCCGCAACCTTTGTTTGAAACCGGGTCCCCCTTAAGGTCGTGGGAACGAGACCATATCCCACCGCATACCGACCGCTGCGTAGCGGGAAAGTTGGGAACTCGCAGCGCGATGCTGTACCCTACACATGTTCCCGGCCGACCGACCTTTGACCTCCCCGTGGTTTCTGTTTGGAGGGGGGGTGTTTTAGCTGTAGTTTACTAATTGGTTTTCTGATGAATACATTTACGTCACGTCAGAGATCCTGCTTGAGTTGGTTTGCTAGATTTTAGTTTTAAACACATTGGACAAGTTGTAAAATCGTGTTACACTCATTAAAGTTTGAGCTCGCGTGAAATTGAAACACAAGATTCTAGTGCGTGTTGACAATGTTGCTTCCATTCGTCAAATAGGACAACGTTTACAAAATAAAACTAATCTCGTATCAATATTTCTTTCAGCTCTCGTTTGTTTCCACATCACCTTTACGGGGTGAGTTGTGAGCTGAGAAACTACCCCTGTGACTAGACTTCTCTGCAGGACAACTCCACAGGTCTAACAGAATATTCACAATAGGGGGACAACTCTACAGGTCTAACAGAATATTCACAATAGCGGGACAACTCTACAGGTCTAACAGAATATTCACAATAGTGGGACAACTCTAAAGGTCTAACAGAATATTCACAATAGCAAGACAACTCTACAAGTCTAACAGAATATTCACAATAGCAAGACAACTCTAAAGGTCTAACAGAATATTCACAATAGCAAGACAACTCTACAAGTCTAACAGAATATTCACAATAGCGAGACAACTCTACAGGTCTAACAGAATATTCACAATAGCGGGACAACTCTAAAGGTCTAACAGAATATTCACAATAGCAGGACAACTCTACAAGTCTAACAGAATATTCACAATAGCAAGACAACTCTACAGGTCTAACAGAATATTCACAATAGCAGGACTTGTAGTTCTCGAGTTCAAACCCCGCGAGCACCCCGTGACGGAACATTGTAGCTATAAACTATTTGTCCCCATGTAAATACCAGGACAGGGATTTGAACCCGGGTCGTCCGGCTTTACACGCCGACCACGCCACCAACTGAGCTATCCGTGCTATCCTCCCAATTCTGTGTTTCATTCAACTACACAAACACCCGCTTCGGTGGTCAAATTGTCCAAGGCGTCACACTCGCGACAGACTAGACTAGACTGCCGATATCTGGGAGATCGGGCCTCGAATCCCGTTTGGGTGCACTGAGGATGGATTTTCCTGAATGGTTTCCCCACTTTACAAACGTGGGTACATTTCCTCTCTAAAATTCTTCCTCACTCCAATGGTGTAGCTAAATGTATGCGTCTAGCACGAATGGTGTACTGAGAGGTGATGAGATACAACCGTTAGTACGAACCTCCAAGTGTACTGATGTGGCTAACTGTTAGTAGTACCACATCTTGCTAATAGATCGCACTGTGTTCCAGCAATGGCTGTGTTGGTCCAGAGAAGGAATACACCAACATTTTGTGTAACCAGCCCCTATTCAGACTCAAGAGGGATGGAGGGGGTAGTAAGCAGACAGTTGTTTCGGTTTTGTATAAATTAGAGTATTCAGATCACAGAACTTCGTCCGGACAACTCCTGGAATCCACGCAGGGGCGGTAAACAACGCCGTCAATGAGATACAAATTAATTCATAAAATCAATTAGCGAGTGAGCCTCCGAGCGCTCTAATCCTGTTACTCGTAGTTCCACGAAACGCCCGCTAGAAAGCAGCACGGTCGGATTCAATGAAGCTTCCCTTCCTGGTCAGGTAGACAGACGTGTAAGGACTGTAAGCGTCGTGTGCGTGGTTCTGAAGGAGCGTCGCGACGACTATTCATCTAATTGGGGTTTCTCTGAGGCGGCTAGGGCGTCGGGAACAGACGACACATGGGACCCTCGGGGAATAAGTGCAACAAGGGCACAAGTCTGGCCGGTAAAAAGACGAGATTACTTAATCTCGGTTACTGTGTCGAGGTCCAAGTTCGAGTCTTGTCGGCTTCCCGGATTCTCTCTGCTCATTAGTGGAGGAATAATTTAATTGAATAGCTCAAAGTCCAGATGTCAGGCTCATATGTTCTGGTAACGGGGAGGTCGGGGTTTGAAGTTAGGCTGGGTTTACTGTGTGATTTTTCTTAAATTGTTTCTTCCTTTTTCTCCATGTAAATGCTGGTACATTTCCTTTAAATTCTAAGTTTATCATCCTAAGGCTATTATTGTACTAACTCAATACCCACAGAAGGAATGGTATATTTAATAATTATGTTTCAGTACAGGTCGAGGACATCAGGGACTAACCAGAGAGGACCTCGGGGACTAACCAGAGAGGACATCGGGGACTAACCAGAGAGGACATCGGGGACTAACCAGAGAGGACCTCGGGGACTAACCAGAGAGGACATCAGGGACTAACCAGAGAGGACATCAGGTACTAACCAGAGAGGACATTAGGGACTAACGAGAGAGGACATCAGGGACTAACCAGAGAGGACATCAGGGACTAACCAGAAAGGACATCAGGGACTAACCAGAGAGGACCTCGGGGACTAACCAGAGAGGACATCAGGGACTAACCAGAGAGGACATTAGGGACTAACCAGAGAGGACATTAGGGACTAACGAGAGAGGACATTAGGGACTAACGAGAGAGGACATCAGGGACTAACCAGAGAGGACATCGGGGACTAACCAGAGAGGACCTCGGGGACTAACCAGAGAGGACATCAGGGACTAACCAGAGAGGACATAGGTACTAACCAGAGAGGACATCGGGGACTAACCAGAGAGGACCTCGGGGACTAACCAGAGAGGACATCAGGGACTAACCAGAGAGGACATCAGGGACTAACCAGAGAGGACATCAGGGACTAACCAGAGAGGACATTAGGGACTAACCAGAGAGGACATTAGGGACTAACGAGAGAGGACATCAGGGACTAACCAGAGAGGACATCAGGGACTAACCAGAAAGGACATCAGGGACTAACCAGAGAGGACCTCGGGGACTAACCAGAGAGGACATCGGGGACTAACCAGAGAGGACATCGGGGACTAACCAGAGAGGACCTCGGGGACTAACCAGAGAGGACATCAGGGACTAACCAGAGAGGACATCAGGTACTAACCAGAGAGGACATTAGGGACTAACGAGAGAGGACATCAGGGACTAACCAGAGAGGACATCAGGGACTAACCAGAAAGGACATCAGGGACTAACCAGAGAGGACCTCGGGGACTAACCAGAGAGGACATCAGGGACTAACCAGAGAGGACATTAGGGACTAACCAGAGAGGACATTAGGGACTAACGAGAGAGGACATTAGGGACTAACGAGAGAGGACATCAGGGACTAACCAGAGAGGACATCGGGGACTAACCAGAGAGGACCTCGGGGACTAACCAGAGAGGACATCAGGGACTAACCAGAGAGGACATCAGGTACTAACCAGAGAGGACATCGGGGACTAACCAGAGAGGACCTCGGGGACTAACCAGAGAGGACATCAGGGACTAACCAGAGAGGACATCAGGGACTAACCAGAGAGGACATCAGGGACTAACCAGAGAGGACATTAGGGACTAACCAGAGAGGACATTAGGGACTAACGAGAGAGGACATTAGGGACTAACGAGAGAGGACATCAGGGACTAACCAGAGAGGACATCAGGGACTAACCAGAAAGGACATCAGGGACTAACCAGAGAGGACCTCGGGGACTAACCAGAGAGGACATCGGGGACTAACCAGAGAGGACCTCGGGGACTAACCAGAGAGGACATTAGGGACTAACCAGAGAGGACATCAGGTACTAACCAGAGAGGACATCAGGTACTAACCAGAGAGGACATCAGGGACTAACCAGAGAGGACATCAGGGACTAACCAGAAAGGACATCAGGGACTAACCAGAGAGGACATCAGGGACTAACGAGAGAGGACATTAGGGACTAACGAGAGAGGACATCGGGGACTAACCAGAGAGGACATCAGGGACTAACCAGAGAGGACATCGGGGACTAACCAGAGAGAACATCGGGGACTAACCAGAGAGGACATCAGGGACTAACCAGAGAGGACATCAGGGACTAACCAGAGAGGACATTAGGGACTAACCAGAGATGATATCTTAAGGGCGCTGTCCAGTTAGCTAAGATATCGCCAGTCAGAGTTTGTTGTCTACTGGAATGAACACGGAACTATTTTCTATCACCCTGTACATTTATGTTGATCATTAAGAGCTAAAGAGCCAAGACTCGCCCCAAGGGGTGGTGACAGTGGTGCTGTACCGCCCTTCACACGCCACGCGTGGTGACAGTGGTGCTGTACCGCCCTTCACACGCCACGCGTGGTGACAGTGGTGCTGTACCTTCCTTCACACACCACGCGTGGTGACAGTGGTGCTGTACCGTCCTTCACACACCACGCGTGGTGACAGTGGTGCTGTACCGTCATTCACACACCACGCGTGGTGACAGTGGTGCTGTACCGCCCTTCACACGCCACGCGTGCTGACAGTGGTGCTGTACCGCCCTTCACACGCCACGCGTGGTGACAGTGGTGCTGTACCGCCCTTCACACGCCACGCGTGGTGACAGTGGTGCTGTACCTTCATTCACACACCACGCGTGGTGACAGTGGTGCTGTACCGTCCTTCACACACCACGCGTGGTGACAGTGGTGCTGTACCGTCCTTCACACACCACGCGTGGTGACAGTGGTGCTGTACCGTCATTCACACACCACGCGTGGTGACAGTGGTGCTGTACTATACAGCCCTTCACACGCCACGCGTGGTGACAGTGGTGCTGTACCGCCCTTCACACACCACGCGTGGTGACAGTGGTGCTGTACCGCCCTTCACACGCCACGCGTGGTGACAGTGGTGCTGTACCTTCCTTCACACACCACGCGTGGTGACAGTGGTGCTGTACCGTCCTTCACACACCACGCGTGGTGACAGTGGTGCTGTACCGTCATTCACACACCACGCGTGGTGACAGTGGTGCTGTACCGCCCTTCACACGCCACGCGTGCTGACAGTGGTGCTGTACCGCCCTTCACACGCCACGCGTGGTGACAGTGGTGCTGTACCTTCCTTCACACACCACGCGTGGTGACAGTGGTGCTGTACCGTCCTTCACACACCACGCGTGGTGACAGTGGTGCTGTACCGTCATTCACACACCACGCGTGGTGACAGTGGTGCTGTACCGCCCTTCACACGCCACGCGTGCTGACAGTGGTGCTGTACCGCCCTTCACACGCCACGCGTGGTGACAGTGGTGCTGTACCTTCCTTCACACGCCACGCGTGGTGACAGTGGTGCTGTACCTTCCTTCACACACCACGCGTGGTGACAGTGGTGCTGTACCGTCCTTCACACACCACGCGTGGTGACAGTGGTGCTGTACCGTCCTTCACACACCACGCGTGGTGACAGTGGTGCTGTACCGTCATTCACACACCACGCGTGGTGACAGTGGTGCTGTACCGTCCTTCACACACCACGCGTGGTGACAGTGGTGCTGTACTATACAGCCCTTCACAACGCCACGCGTGGTGACAGTGGTGCTGTACCGCCCTTCACACACCACGCGTGGTGACAGTGGTGCTGTACCGCCCTTCACACGCCACGCGTGGTGACAGTGGTGCTGTACCTTCCTTCACACACCACGCGTGGTGACAGTGGTGCTGTACCGTCCTTCACACACCACGCGTGGTGACAGTGGTGCTGTACCGTCATTCACACACCACGCGTGGTGACAGTGGTGCTGTACCGCCCTTCACACGCCACGCGTGCTGACAGTGGTGCTGTACCGCCCTTCACACGCCACGCGTGGTGACAGTGGTGCTGTACCGCCCTTCACACGCCACGCGTGCTGACAGTGGTGCTGTACCGCCCTTCACACGCCACGCGTGGTGACAGTGGTGCTGTACCGCCCTTCACACGCCACGTGTGGTGACAGTGGTGCTGTACCTTCCTTCACACACCACGCGTGGTGACAGTGGTGCTGTACCGTCCTTCACACACCACGCGTGGTGACAGTGGTGCTGTACCGTCCTTCACACACCACGCGTGGTGACAGTGGTGCTGTACCGTCATTCACACACCACGCGTGGTGACAGTGGTGCTGTACCGTCCTTCACACACCACGCGTGGTGACAGTGGTGCTGTACCGCCCTTCACACGCCACGCGTGGTGACAGTGGTGCTGTACCGCCCTTCACACGCCACGCGTGGTGACAGTGGTGCTGTACCTTCCTTCACACACCACGCGTGGTGACAGTGGTGCTGTACCGTCCTTCACACACCACGCGTGGTGACAGTGGTGCTGTACCGTCCTTCACACACCACGCGTGGTGACAGTGGTGCTGTACCGTCCTTCACACACCACGCGTGGTGACAGTGGTGCTGTACCGTCATTCACACACCACGCGTGGTGACAGTGGTGCTGTACAGCCCTTCACACGCCACGCGTGGTGACAGTGGTGCTGTACCGTCCTTCACACACCACGCGTGGTGACAGTGGTGCTGTACAGCCCTTCACACGCCACGCGTGGTGACAGTGGTGCTGTACCGTCCTTCACACACCACGCGTGGTGACAGTGGTGCTGTACCGTCATTCACACACCACGCGTGGTGACAGTGGTGCTGTACCGTCCTTCACACACCACGCGTGGTGACAGTGGTGCTGTAACGTCCTTCACACACACCACGCGTGGTGTGACAGTGGTGCTGTACCGTCATTCACACGCCACGCGTGGTGACAGTGGTGCTGTACAGCCCTTCACACACCACGCGTGGTGACAGTGGTGCTGTACCGCCCTTCACACGCCACCAAAGAAAGATATTCTTGTTTTTTAATCAAGACCATATTTAACATAGAACTCTTAATTTTATTATATGAAGATGACATAAGATTGGTCGCATGGTTAGCGTGTCTGACTATCTGGGGTTATGTGGGTGGATTCTTTGCAGGGGCAGGGGAGCCGTTTGACAACCTCTTCCGGTGTGAGACTTTACGAACTCGTTTAACCGAGGAAGTAGATAGACAATCAACTGGGATATTATATACACGATTAACAGGGATAGATACACAATCAACTGGGATATTATATACACGATTAACAGGGATACATGCACAATCAACTGGGATATTATATACACGATTAACAGGGATACATACACAATCAACTGGGATATTATATACACGATTAACAGGGATACATACACAATCAACTGGGATATTATATACATGATTAACAGGGCTAGATACACAATCAACTGGAATATTATATACACGATTAACAGGGATATATACACAATCAACTGGGATATTATATACACGATTAACAGGGATATTATATACACGATTAACAGGGATACATACACAATCAACTGGGATATTATATACACAATCAACTGGGATATTATATACATGATTAACAGGGATAGATACACAATCAACTGGGATACTATTTACACGATTAACAGGGATATTATATACACGATTAACAGGGATACATACACAATCAACTGGGATATTATATACACAATCAACTGGGATATTATATACATGATTAACAGGGATAGATACACAATCAACTGGGATACTATTTACACGATTAACAGAGATATATACACAATCAACTGGGATATTATATACACGATTAACAGGGATATTATATACACGATTAACAGGGATATTATATACACGATTAACAGGGATATATACACAATCAACTAGGATATTATATACACGATTAACAGGGATATTATATACACGATTAACAGGGATACATACACAATCAACTGGGATATTATATACACAATCAACTGGGATATTATATACATGATTAACAGGGATAGATACACAATCAACTGGGATACTATTTACACGATTAACAGAGATATATACACAATCAACTGGGATACTATATACACGATTAACAGAGATATATACACAATCAACTGGGATACTATATACACGATTAACAGAGATATATACACAATCAACTGGGATACTATATACACGATTAACAGAGATATATACACAATCAACTGGGATATTTTATACACAATTAATCTCAAACCAGAAATAGTGTCGAAGAGCGGTTTTTTGCGATTCTTTACTTGACAAAAGCGACATTTATATAATTTTAATGGTTAGTCGTAGAGTTATTTTTTAATGCTGTATATTTTTCAGATAAGATGAAAAGTTTTCCCTGATCTCAAGTTTAGTGTTATTAAAAAAAAGTAGAATAAAACTTAACGTTCTACGATGTGACGTCTTGTTAGAGGTACTATCATAAGTTATAGTCACAGGCGCGGATACAGGGGGGAGGGGGAATCAAAGGGTCAGCTGACCCCCCTATGGTGTTTAGAAAATTAATTTAAAAAATATATATTTAGAAAGAAAATACTAAAAAAAAAAGCTACTTGCTATTGACATTATATAATATTTAATTTTCGTGGATTTCTAGAGTTATTTAGGTTACTACGCTGAGAACTTGAACAGACAAAAAAAAACAACTATCACATTACTATAATGCATTTTCAAACGTTTTAAAATATTCTTATTTTACCTAAATAATAAGCTTACATTATTAGTAATTATGTTATTTATAATTAATATAACCCCCCTATGAAAATTTTCTGGATCCGCGCCTGGTTATATACCCTATAGTTTAGATTCCTGTTGTTTTGTATGTTGGAGAACATATATATGTGGTGCATAACCAATTCATGCGCTTCCTCAGTTTCATTGTTTCACTGTCCAAATTAAATACGAGACATCACTTTTGAAAATATTGTTCGATTATTTCCGCCTCGTGTAAAAAAAAAACACAGTTTGTAAAAAATCTGAAAGTTTCCGATTTATATTACTCTCATGAGACTATTCAAGCAACAGACATTTAAAACTAGAATATATTAATTCTATTCTCAAGTGTGTTTGTTCCCAAACTCTTTGTGTTTTATTGCAGTAATTTATCCGACTCCCCGTGCTCCATTCGGCAATTTTTATTGTTTCTGCCCTCCCCCCACCCCCTTCACCTCCCCTCCCGCTCAATAACCATCTTTTAAGTTTTACTACTGCTCCAGATGACAGTTGCTTGTTCAACCCTTGGATAAATTAATAAAAAAACTTCCCTCTTTCCTTGAAAAAAAAAACTCCACCTAAAAGACAAATACTCCCTCCCTCCACGGCAATCTGGGGTTAGTTATATTGATCCCATATTGGTTGCAATTTTAAAACTTTCAAACCGGTGGATGTTGTTTTAATCGTCGCTCGTTGTGGCCGATATGGTTTAAAGGGCAGCCGTTGTTCGTTGACACTTCTGTCGGGGTATTTTGGTTTGAAGTAAAGTTTGGAACTACATCAGGAACTGTCGAGATGGATACAAAGTAACACAGATAAAGTAGTCCCATGGCTTCTTTGGTGCTGACTGACAGCTCAAAGCTGACTTCTGACAGTCAACAGTTAGGTATATACCTACATTTTGACGGTCAGAAGTTACAGCTGCTAAACAGATGTTTTTTTGCAGATCATATGGTTCGGCGTAGGGATACATAATTTAGTCTGGTAACTTTTCAGAGCTGTCAGTCAGCACCAAAGAAGCCATGGGGCTACTGTACATTAATAGCGACCTTAACGTGAGTTATTTGTCCTTTAAGGCCGGTACCCGCAGAATGCTAAGCTAAGATATACCCTGATTCCGTTGAAAGGCTAACAGAGAGAATTCAAACAAACTTCTTCGCTGCAAACGGTGATAACATTTTACCATATTATTTGTGTTATTTTATAGTTATTGATATAATCCATCAAAAGTGACAGCTACAGATAACATGACCTGATATATAAAAATTATTTTGGTAACTTTAGTAACTAACTTCTACTGTTCTTCCTACAAAAATCCTCTTTTCCCTCCCGAATTCAGTGTGGTTTCTTTCTGGTCTGCTCCAGTGAAGTTTAGTTATGGAATTCTCCAAAATGTCTTATTTTGAGTTCAGATGACAGTGATCAAGAAGAGAAGATGCTGCTGTTAACAGATGTTTTGGAAGATGAAGAAATTTGAGCAGATGTAGGTTTGACTTGTTCATTTAACGCTTCCATTTTAATATAAAACCTAAATAGGATATTACTTAAATACACTTGAAAAAAAAATTACTGAACCAAAGAAGTGTCGGAAGTTTTGTTTTATTTCCACCAAACCAGCACTGGATCCCAAGCTGCGTTTTGTGCGCATGCGCAATGTAAGATGACTAGAGACGGGGAGATGGAAAAACATAGCGCGGTGTAGCAAGTCTTAGTTTAGCGTTCTGTGTGAACCGGCCTTTAATCCCCGTGTAATTGTAGGTACAATTTTACCAGAGATTGTTCAACATAACAGGACAAAAAATCCCTTCATAATCCCTCTACTATTGTAAAAGTATATTTGAATAATCCACGAATAACAAATGGTTCGTCTATAAAAACGTAAATTTAAATTCAATTCAAATTTATCTAGATTGTTTTCTTCTCTAAAGAATGAATATATATATATATATATATATATATATATATATATATATATATATATATATATATATATATATAATATATATTTGCCATCGCGTCCTACTACCAATTCATGCTAATGTGTTAGGGACGAGGAAAGTTGAATTTAGAGGAAGTGAGCCCGCATCTACGTAGAGTGGGAAACTATTTAGCAATAACCACCCTCAGTACGCCCGGCCGGGATTTGAACCCTGATCTGCCCCAGTGGAGACTGTTGAGAATGTGTCGCATATTTACAAACCTAGGCACGTCTTGTGAATACTGCAAGGCGGAGTTTAGCAGTTATAGTGGTGTTTAGAACCTTCTTGAATTGAGTCACACGTTAACTTCCCTTCCTAGGTCTGAGAGAGACTTACGTTCTACAGATTGGGACATGGGAGACGACATTAATTGTTAACATGAACAAGGGCCGAAATTACCTTATTTCATCAATACGAGGTTGAAATCCCCTGCTACCATCGCAGGTAGGGAAAGAGTGATTCGGAGTTCACCACAAGTGTGTAATAACCTCACTTCTATCGTCCGATGGAAGAGACGACACGACAAAGGAAGGGAGCCTTTGTTCCTCCAGAAGAGAGTTCCGCGAGTGAATTGCGACTCAATTAAGATCTCGTGAGTTGAACTAGACTCGGGGAAACTACGCCCTACGTTCCTCCACCCGCAGCACTCTCAGAGATACATCTCATTCAGGGGAAGGTTGTCTCCCTGCCTGGTGACTTGGTGTTATTGTCACGGGGGAGTCCCTGTCGGAGAGGAATCAGTGGCGTGAGTAGGACTCCGGAGGATGATGCTCACTTGTCGTATGTGTCTCCTCTCGGCTCCAGGATACATTGAAGGGTGGACTAGGAAGGGTGGGCTAGGAAGGGTGGGCTAGGAAGGGTGGACTAGGAAGGGTGGGCTAGGAAGGGTGGGCTAGGAAGGTTGGGCTAGGAAGGGTGGGCTAGGAAGGGTGGGCTAGGAAGGGTGGGCTAGGAAGGGTGGACTAGGAAGGGTGGGCTAGGAAGGGTGGGCTAGGAAGGGTGGGCTAGGAAGGGTGGGCTAGGAAGGGTGGGCTAGGAAGGGTGGGCTAGGAATGGTGGGCTAGGAAGGGTGGGCTAGGAAGGATGGGCTAGGAAGGGTGGGCTAGGAAGGGCGGGCTAGGAAGGGTGGGCTACGAAGGGTGGGCTACGAAGGGTAGACTAGGAAGGCTAAAGCTTAGGGCTGTCCACCTAAAAATAGAAGTAAACCTGTCCAGGTTGTGCAGTCAGAAATACGCGGTAAATATGGAAATGTCAAACGTTTGAAAATAACATGACATAAACAAGTAATGTTCTATAATATTCTATAATGTTCTATAATGTTCTATAATGTTTATATCTTTAAACTATTAACACTTTAGAAAATTGTGTTCATATTCTTTATACAACGCACTAGTAAATATAATTTATTTAGTCATGAATTTCGCTCCATCCCAAAGACTTTATGTCTCTTTTATCTTGAAATAAAGACATTTACTGAAAAATTGTGAGATATGTGAACGAAATAATATACATTGTTACAGAAACATTCCACCAAAGAGCATAGATGAAATAATATGCTCTTTTAAAGAAACCATGAGAAAAAGAAGAAAATCTTTGTCCACCCAAAAACATAGCAATCAATTTAAGTTGTCAAAGAGTTCCATAAAATATATATATATTTACTTATAGCTAGAAACTATTGTTTTATAAAAATATATTTCAAATATAAGCTTTCTATTTTTAACAGAACTACAACTTTACAATGATAAGTAGTTTCGTACCTCAAATAGTTGCGGAGAAATGATCAGAATTGTAAATTCCTGCCAATGTGAAGTGCCCTTAAAGTAATTTTCGTGGGAAAATTAGGGAAACCATTTTGTTCCGAATGTTAAACAGTACCTAGATACAAAATTTAATCAAAATCATTAAAGCGGATTGGGAGAAAATAGTTAATTTTCCTCTTTTTGCCCTTCACTAAACTACCCATGATTTTAGGGTTAGGTGTATAATTCCAAAAAACCCCTCGGGGGAATCTTTTGAAAACCCTAGATACCAAATTTTAGCCCGATGGTAAAATAGTTTATGCTCAAGGCCGAAATACAGACGGACGGACATTTTTCGTGAAAACCATGTTTTCTGTTTCAGGGGGGTCATGAAACTTCGACATTTATCAAAATTTCGAGTTTGATTCTTTTTATTATCACAATACTTATCTGTCCGAGGGTTCGAGAGAATTTAAAAGGAAAGTAAGGGTTATTTTTTTATCACGGTCCTGTATTTTCAAACAGAACGTCAAAACAAATGAACACCTTGGGAACATTAGCACAGTACTGTACCTTAAATACAGTAATGCTCATAAAACCTCATAAGACGTATCCACAAGGACTCTGGGTTCAATTCTTGGAAAAGTCTAAAACATTCAGGATGCTCCTTATTTATTTAGTGGTAAATAAACGTTACAGGATGAGGTTGTGGTGTTTATACTAGAATTAAGTCAAACGAACCAATAATAACAACTAGATTTTAAAGCAAATCAATGGAAAATAAGAAAAAAATAAATTTATTTAAAAATATTCTCTCTGAAAAAAAAACCACTGTTTATAAAACGCATTAACACAATAAATTCAGCGAACTTTTTGTCAAATGTCAAATAAAAATGAAAATAAATCAAATAATAAACAAAAGCCGAATATTAATGCTAAAACAATTATTCCAAAAAAATTGCGACAGATGAGTAAGTAAAACATATTCACGCTTTTTTTTTTTTTTAATTTTCCATCAACTCAAATCCATTTTAATGATTAAATTCCCTGAACGTATTTAAAAAAAAAGTTATTGAGGGTAAGGGGGAGGGGGGGTTGTGTAAATATTCCCTCCTTTCTCCCCTCTTTGAACTTAACGAGCCCAATCAACTCGAGGGTTGATTCTGTGAATGGTTTGAGGGGGGAACATCGGAGGAGAATTAAAACAGACCTATTCATTAAAACACGCAAAGCATCACATTATATATACATATATATATATTAAAAAAAGTGTAATTAAATCGAGAACCAGCGGTGGGGTTGTTATAGTACAATTTTCATAGAAAGGTACTTGTATAAAAAATACACACTTTCTTTTAGGGCCGACATTGATTGCACCTTACTATTATTATTATTATTATTGCTATAGTATATATAGAATTAAATAGCCAAAGCTATTATTTATGCTTTAAATGGGAATTACTCCATCTAGATATCATATTCTGAAAATTGAAAAATTACACCTGAACACGGGAATCGAACCCGGGACCTTTGGCTTAGTACGCCAATGCTCTCACCACTGAGCTATCCAAGATTCGTCCCGTGCCCAGGGTCATTCTTCACACAATTGGCAGCAATAAGCCAACTATCGAGTCGCAGATGGCTGCGTTATCTGATAGATAGCTCGTGATATTAATATAATCACATACTTGTAGCCGACGATTTCCGCACGTCCATCATAGACTCTGCCTTAAAATATGAGTGACGAATGACCCTGGGCACGGGACGAATCCTGGATAGCTAGGTGGTTAGAGCATTGGAGTACTAAGCCAAAGGTCCCGGGTTCTATTCCCGTGTCCAGGTATCATTTTTCAATTTTCAGAATATGATATATAATATATATATATTGATAATACTTATCACAGGTGACACTGTAGATCACATGACTTGACGTATGAAAGGTCTAGTAACTTTTCTAGCTGCCAGACAGGGCTCTTCCCGTGAAAATTGGACTATATCTTGACTGATACTTTCAGTTCTCACCCGGGACTGGCCTCGAACCCAGGACGGATGCACATTTTGAGGGTACAAGAGTAATACACTTTTATGTTACATATACGTCAAATCAAAATTTTATTGAATTTAAGAAAAAACAAAAATAAAAGATTAATTTTTAAATCTAAATAAGAAGTGAATGACAGGATTTATTTACTACGTGATATTTGCAATCCCTTTGAAATGTAGCTACATTTATTTTGAACATATCTTTAAACATGAATATAATATGTGTGCTAGTGTGTGTGCTTCGTTGCAGCTGGAGTTCAAAGAACCGCCCCGATTTATTCGTAAAGTCGTCTTTCCAACTCTTTCAACCCCCCTCCCCTCCCCTCTAACTCCCCCTCCCCCAGTAGCTGAAAGTAAGAGAGAGAGAGAGAATCTCTCAATTCATAACATTCAAGTGTAAGATCTAGTAAAAAACTCGATGCTGTACACTCGAGGAAAATATGAGATATTTAACGTACACTTTCTGGACCTACTGATTATATCAGCAAACTAGAATTTCTATGAGCGAGAGCGAAAGGGCTTAGCAATTTTACCGGGAAAGGTATTTTAACATACCTTTCAGGGTTCTTCAAGCCACAACTGACATGGGACCGATGGCTTCACTTTCCCTCCGAAGAAAGTTGTGCTACTGATTTTTATCGCTCAAGAAAAATCCGTTTACCCCGGCTGGGTTTGAACCGACGAACATCGGAGTCTTGAGGCGAGCACTTTACCCCCAAGACCGCCGAGGTCGGCTAGGACAGACACAACACCGAGCCCCCGATGTTAGTTTATCAGTGTGAAACGGGTAACACACAATTCAGTAATAATAAATGTCTCATCCACGCCGAGAATCGAACACGGGATTCCTTAGCTCAGTAGGCAGACACGCTAACCACTTAGCTTGGGTGTCGGACTGAAGTATTAACTTATGAGGGGGTTATCAGCACCTGGGATCACAGGGACTCGTCTTACTGCCCATCCGGTGGCTAACCTATTTACACTGACGGGGTTAGTTGGGTGGGAAGTGTACCCGCATTCGTTTGAGGGGAGAGTGGTAAAACTATTTAGTAAATACCACCCTTTAGAGCAGCCAGTTGGAATTCGAACCCTCGACCTTCCAGTCAACACACGGTCTATCTCAACAGTAGCGCCGGTAATCCGCCACAGGTGGACTATTCATGGACGTTTTCCCACTCTCCTTCCACGCGAGTGAGAGGATTAAACTTTATCTAAATCTTACCTTCCCCCCATCCCTATCCCCTCAGTTAAAAATAGACAGATATACCGGACGGGTGGTAAGACGCGCGACGCTGGACAAGAGATCTCGTCTCATACAGTTGTAGGCCTAGCTCAGGTCAAACCAGGCGTCGCGACGTTGCTAGACGCTGGAGTCCGATATTACTTGTGATATTTAAATATTGGAATTTTAAGAAGCTCTTGTCACGGATATTGTGTCAGTCTACCCCCCAGGGGTAGGGGGGAGGTAAAACCCGCCTGCCCCCCTTACCACCCGGCCGCAGTGGTATCGACCCTGGACCCGCGGCGTCTGAGCCGTGAAGGGTCGTGGGAGGGGGGGGGGGGACAGGAATTCCAGAATTAGTAGGTTTCTAACGGCTTCTTCGTGAAAAAATGTGGTTATTGGAAAACAATAAATATTTGAATAAAAAACCGACAGAAACTTTCACCGCGAGATAATCCGTTAAAAAACTTTCCGGGGGTTTGGGGGGGATATATTTGTATCGGTAAACATCCTGGCTTGTTTGAAACCTGTCAACTCTCCTAGAACAGTAACATCCTGGCTTGTTTGAAACCTGTCAACTCTCCTAGAACAGTAACATCCTGGCCTGTTTGAAACCTGTCAACTCTCCTAGAACAGTAACATCCTGGCCTGTTTGAAACCTGTCAACTCTCCTAGAACAGTAACATCCTGGCTTGTTTGAAACCTGTCAACTCTCCTAGAACAGTAACATCCTGGCCTGTTTGAAACCTGTCAACTCTCCTAGAACAGTAACATCCTGGCCTGTTTGAAACCTGTCAACTCTCCTAGAACAGTAACATCCTGGCCTGTTTGAAACCTGTCAACTCTCCTAGAACAGTAACATCCTGGCTTGTTTGAAACCTGTCAACTCTCCTAGAACAGTAACATCCTGGCCTGTTTGAAACCTGTCAACTCTCCTAGAACAGTAACATCCTGGCCTGTTTGAAACCTGTCAACTCTCCTAGAACAGTAACATCCTGGCTTGTTTGAAACCTGTCAACTCTCCTAGAACAGTAACATCCTGGCCTGTTTGAAACCTGTCAACTCTCCTAGAACAGTAACATCCTGGCCTGTTTGAAACCTGTCAACTCTCCTAGAACAGTAACATCCTGGCTTGTTTGAAACCTGTCAACTCTCCTAGAACAGTAACATCCTGGCTTGTTTGAAACCTGTCAACTCTCCTAGAACAGTAACATCCTGGCCTGTTTGAAACCTGTCAACTCTCCTAGAACAGTAACATCCTGGCCTGTTTGAAACCTGTCAACTCTCCTAGAACAGTAACATCCTGGCCTGTTTGAAACCTGTCAACTCTCCTAGAACAGTAACATCCTGGCTTGTTTGAAACCTGTCAACTCTCCTAGAACAGTAACATCCTGGCTTGTTTGAAACCTGTCAACTCTCCTAGAACAGTAACATCCTGGCTTGTTTGAAACCTGTCAACTCTCCTAGAACAGTAACATCCTGGCTTGTTTGAAACCTGTCAACTCTCCTAGAACAGTAACATCCTGGCCTGTTTGAAACCTGTCAACTCTCCTAGAACAGTAACATCCTGGCTTGTTTGAAACCTGTCAACTCTCCTAGAACAGTAACATCCTGGCTTGTTTGAAACCTGTCAACTCTCCTAGAACAGTAACATCCTGGCTTGTTTGAAACCTGTCAACTCTCCTAGAACAGTAACATCCTGGCCTGTTTGAAACCTGTCAACTCTCCTAGAACAGTAACATCCTGGCCTGTTTGAAACCTGTCAACTCTCCTAGAACAGTAACATCCTGGCTTGTTTGAAACCTGTCAACTCTCCTAGAACAGTAACATCCTGGCTTGTTTGAAACCTGTCAACTCTCCTAGAACAGTAACATCCTGGCTTGTTTGAAACCTGTCAACTCTCCTAGAACAGTAACATCCTGGCCTGTTTGAAACCTGTCAACTCTCCTAGAACAGTAACATCCTGGCCTGTTTGAAACCTGTCAACTCTCCTAGAACAGTAACATCCTGGCCTGTTTGAAACCTGTCAACTCTCCTAGAACAGTAACATCCTGGCTTGTTTGAAACCTGTCAACTCTCCTAGAACAGTAACATCCTGGCTTGTTTGAAACCTGTCAACTCTCCTAGAACAGTAACATCCTGGCTTGTTTGAAACCTGTCAACTCTCCTAGAACAGTAACATCCTGGCTTGTTTGAAACCTGTCAACTCTCCTAGAACAGTAACATCCTGGCCTGTTTGAAACCTGTCAACTCTCCTAGAACAGTAACATCCTGGCTTGTTTGAAACCTGTCAACTCTCCTAGAACAGTAACATCCTGGCTTGTTTGAAACCTGTCAACTCTCCTAGAACAGTAACATCCTGGCTTGTTTGAAACCTGTCAACTCTCCTAGAACAGTAACATCCTGGCCTGTTTGAAACCTGTCAACTCTCCTAGAACAGTAACATCCTGGCCTGTTTGAAACCTGTCAACTCTCCTAGAACAGTAACATCCTGGCTTGTTTGAAACCTGTCAACTCTCCTAGAACAGTAGTTCTCCCAGTTTTGGGGATGGAGGGTGACCATAGGGAAGTTATACTCGCTGGGAGAGGGTGAGGGGTTGAAAGTTGTGCAGGATGATGGACAATATTTTCAAACAATAACCTCATAATGTCTAACTATCTTAAATCAGTTGAAAAATGACACCTGTACGTGGGAATGGATCCCGGAACTTTTGGATTAGTACACTGATGCTGTAACCACTGAGCTATCCAGGCTTCGTATCCTGCTCAGGGTCATTCTTCACTCATAGTTTGAAGCCGAGTCCCCACCATACGGACATGTGTTTACAGAACAAAGAAATACAAGCACAGTATGGATAGTTCATGTTTCTGATGTTTGTGATCAACGTTATTTAATTAATAAACTTGCTGGTATCCTGCGGACCACTTGATAACCCACCGCGGACCACAGTTTGAGAAACACCGGTCTAGGATCTTTGTCAGGGACCTATGGATGCCTATTCGGTCACAATATCCTCAAATTGTACCAATGGCACAGGAAAGATGGAGGTTGAATATAGAGTAAACGTACCCGCATTTGTGTGGAGGAAGATTGGGAAACCATTAAATTAAAAAAAGCTTCCGACAGGGAATCGAAACCTTATCTCCCCATCACCAGCGAAACGGCCTGATATGGGATATTTCGACCACAGAGCGGGTAGTAATGTTTGTAAAATGTGCGTTTCATGCCTGGGACTTCTGAGTAGAGTGGACTTTAAACAAATTTACATTAGCTTACCCCTTTTACGCAGCTATTAGTTCCAGTCCTTCCTACCCAGCCAGTATCTCCGGTCCTTACCCAGCCAGTATCTCCAGTCCTTACCCAGCCAGTATCTCCAGTCCTCCCTACCCAGCAAGTATCTCCGGTCCTCACCCAGCCAGTATCTCCAGTCCTCCCTACACAGCCAGTATCTCCGGTCCTTACCCAGCCAGTATCTCCAGTCCTTCTTACCCAGCCAGTATCTCCAGTCCTCCAGTTGTCGATGTGTTCCTCTCAGGTGAGAGAAAGATTTCCAAGCCTCAGGTAGAGCTTGTAACACGTCCTGACACCTCCTGATGAGATTCCACCCAGTACTAGGGCTGGTAATTACCTCCCCTTGACTGACAGCACGAGGGTATCTCAGGGGAGAGGGGAGGGGAGGACTGAACCATTTGTTTGGATAACACAACACATATCAACATTTTACTGTAGTATTATAAATAGTGACAGCTGCAGATAACAGTGCTTGACGTATGAACACGTGAAAATAGACCTTTTCCTAGCTGTCAAATATGGGGGTATAGTTACATCAACATTACGTTCTTTGTCTAGTTAATCCAAATTAAAATAGTTGTTCTCTTTAATTAATAGTGTATACAGTAATATATTTAATTAAAGAGTTGGTAGAAATCGGGAAAAATTGTCGGTTAAAATGATTAAATCAACGTTGAACTCCTTATAGCTTAGAATGAGTGAGATATCGCTCTCTCCGGGATTTAATCCCACCACTATGCCACGGCTGAGAAAAGAGGAACGATTTAGAGGAAAAGTGCTCGCATTTACGTGGAGTGAGAGAGTGGGGGGGAAACAATTCATTAAAAAACTCGGTACACCCGACCCGGATTTGATTGAACTCCTGGCGACCACCCCGTCACGAGTAAAACCAGAACGAGACGTGAGACTGACTTTCGGCCGTCGTGTCCACCGCTGTGGGTTCGAGTGACCTCGTGACTGACCGGACAAGGTTATTAACCCCCACCCCACCCACTACCGCCCACACTAACGCGTTGGAAATATCATTTTAGCTCTATAACACCCCTCTGACCCCCCAACTATAATCCTCAGCACACACAACTTTTAATTCACAACTTTTTAGATTAGTTTCAATTTTTTTTATTCGGCTTCACATGATGGAATTTTTTTTTGTGTGTGTTCGTGAGGGGAGGGTGTTAATATCACGGACATAGAAACTCACTCAAATAGTTTCCCAAAGAGTTGTATTACCCCCCTTCCCCTCCCCACCTCACTCTGTGGTGGATAATATTACATTCACATATTTTCACCAAGAGGGAAAAACGTTGTCTCCCGAATGGAGGACACTCGTTAACATTCACTTTTAAAGGGGGGGGGGGGGGACATAGGAAACATATAGTTTCTCAAACGTGGAGCAAATATATCAAGTCAGGGTGTCCAGCGTCCTGGAAAACAGGGAAAACAGGGAAAACTCACGGAATTTGCTTGGTCAGGGGAAATGTCATGGAAAAGTCAGGGAATTTGATCAAATTTCTGGAATTTTCACACATTCATTAAAATTATACAAAACTTTAATTTACAATAGTCAAAATAACCATTTTTCTTCCAGTTAATAGTCACCGCGAATCTTTTTAAACACATATGAGCGTACTAATCTGAACTCTCAAAGTCAACATGTGGTCTTTGTTTCATCTTTTCATCCCTCTCTCCGCGTGTATTCAGCCAAAGTTGAGCCATGGCTCTGCGCATGTGCGAGAATTCGATCACTCTATTGAAAGAAGAAACTAAAAAAAGAATGTGTCTCGCAACAATTTTAAACTCTAGAGTCTAATTGAATTCTAACTTAGATCGCCCGTTGTTTTAGAGTGAAATTCTCGTAACTCCATCATATAGTGACACAATTTCAGATTGTGTATGTGTCTAGAAATAGTATTACATTAAGTTGCACTCTTTTAATAAAATATTGTTTTTAATAGTGACTGGAAAAAGTTGGAAATTGGCTCTGGAAAACCTGGAAAAGTCAGGGAATTTTAAAATATATTTTGGCTGGACACTCTGTCAAGGTTTCACCTGAAGCGCTAGGTGAGCTGTCAGAACAACTGACTCGCTCTAAGAGATCGATGTAATGTTTCACTTCGACCAAAGGACATTGAGGAATTTTAGTTTTTAAAATGTTATTTTTTCCTCCCAGCTTTTCCCCCAGGCATAGAGAGATGTGGTATCGAAAGAATAAGCAACAGATTTTATCCGAATGTCATGTTTATAGGTGGGTGGTTTTTCTGTACGAAATTGTAGATGTTATTTTCTCTGTATCCTTGGAATGTTTGTATATTTATTGTAACACTGAACAAAACTCTTGATAAATTGACTGCTACAGTAGCCCCATGGCTTCTTTGGTGCTGACTGACAGCTCACAGCTGACAGCTGACGGCTTTGAAAAGCTACCAGACCAAATTATGTATCCCTACGCCGAACCATATGATCTGCAAAAAACATGTCTTTAGCAGCTGTCATTTCTGACAGTCAAAATTTAGGTATATACCTAAATGTTGACTGTCAGAAGTCAGCTGTGAGCTGTCAGTCAGCACCAAAGAAGCCACGGGGCTACTGTAGTTTAGAGATCTAATGTTTTCACAAAGCTATGGGGTATCTCTCGAGTTCCTGGAAACATCGTGACCTCCGCACCTTCGTGACTTGCGTCTCGGTCAGGGATCAACAACCTCGGCCCTTCATTGCTCGACACAGTCCGTGGATCTTCGTAACTAAACGTGTTTGATAACAATGTACAGCTCTAATCTGTCGGAAGTAGAGCGGGGTCATTCAGACTGTCTCATGAAAACAACACAACAGCCGGTGCTGCGCTCTAGTTTTGGAACAATCACTAAAACATACCGACAACATGTTGGAAATATCTTGAAAACATCAGTGAAACACCCTGAAAACCTTTTTAAAACATGAATACACCTTGAAGAGTTGAAAACATCCGTAAAACACCCTGAAAACCTTTTTAAAACATGAATACACCTTAAAATAGAGTTGAAAACACCCTGAAAACCTTTTAATACATGAATACACCTTGAAATAGAGTTGAAAACACCCTGAAAACCTTTTAATACATGAATACACCTTGAAATAGAGTTGAAATAATTCTGAAAACACCCTGAAAACCTTTTTAAAACACGAATACACCTTGAAATAACGCAGAAAATATCCCGAAAATACCATGAAAACCTTTTAAAACACGAATACACCATGAAATAACGCTGAAAACATCCCGAAAACACCATGAAAACCTTTTTAGAACACGAATACACCTTGAAATAACGTTGAAAACATCCCAAAAACACCATGGAAACCTTTTTAAAACACGAATACACCTTGAAATAGAGTTGAAAACATCCTGAAAACACCATGAAAACCTTTTTAAAACACGAATACACCTTGAAATAACGTTGGAACCATCCTGAAAACATCTCGAAACTATCCTGAAAACTTCCTGAGAACATCTTAAAAACACACTGAGATCTTGAAAACATGTATTTCTACAATTATCCTGCGAGCCAATCTAAGTGTAGGTCCTACTCCTTGCAGAATATGAAGGACCCTTCAACCAAGGAGGCGAGTGTGTGGAATGGAAGTGTCCTTACCGACTCCTCGCCTCGTTTAACAACACGGCTCAAATTGGAACTTGGGAGTTTCTTTGTGAGAGGAACTTTCCGAACCATCTGTTCAACTTTTACAACCGAGGAACAACATAAAACACAAACTTGTTTCAAGTGTTCTCGTTCGTGAAATTTCAACTTCAAGTTTGTTTTATTTGTTATTTTATCATTTTATTGTTATTGACGACAAAATGATCGTCCCTCTTGGAGCGAAACAGTTTCTGTTATTGGGCCGACAGTTGATTGAAGAGCAGTGAACAAAGCTCAAGAGCGGTAAAACATAACATTCATCGTAAAGAGAAAATAGAGTTATTATCTGTGCACCGCGTCTTACTACCCGCCCGCACAGTTACACTCATGGAGTGGGGAGAAGCTAAGGCCACTTTTAGAGAAAGTGCATAAGCATTAGGGAGCGTGGGAAACAGTAAAAGGAAAAAACCCACTAATATCCCCGTACAACACGAGCGTGACGCCTTAGACCACGCGACCACCGATGAGAGCTTAACAAAGTTTATACCTGCCTAGGTGGCTTAGTTAGCTAACGCGCTAGTTTAGTGTTTGAGTCAGACTGCCGAGGACGGGGAGATCCGAGGTTCGAATCTCGCTCGATGAACTAAGGGTGGGATTTTACTAAATGGTTTTCCACTCTACCTCCACGCAAATGCGAGTTCACTTACTCTATATTCAACCTTCCAAATTCCTAACCCTTTATAGCGTAATTAGTACTTAAGCGTATATCCCGAACGGGTAGTAAGAGGCGATGATAAAAATAATAATAACAAATCTTATCTTACGAAGTTATTTGTGGTAATATTGTATTTTCATGATTATAAATATTTTTTTAAGAGAACTGCTTGAACTTTTAATAAAAACTTATTTTATGTTAGGTGACCTGGTGGTCTAGGGGTAAGGTGTCAGACTTCTGTGCTGAGGGTCCGGGGTTCAATCCTCTGTCCCGGCACAGATTTATCTGATTGCCAAACCCTTCCTTCACCTCTGACAAGACGTGTATTAATCACAACCTGTGAATGTGTGGAATGTCAGACCTCCACCGTGGTTCGGATCCCACGTTAAACTGTAGGTCCTCCATTTCATCTCACAATCACCCTACCATTACACATTAGCGTAAGTGCGTATAACCCGGACGGGTAGTAAGACGCGGTGCTAGTAATAATAATAATAATAATAATAATAATCTATGTTTTTGTTTGAAACGCGATTTTAATTCTGAAAGTGAGGGTAAGAACCGGCGGAACTCGCTCCTCTAGTCCTGGGTTTGATCATTTGAAGCCACTGATTGGCCCCTTTCACCCTCCTCATCTTATCACATTAAGTTCAAACAGTTTAAGTTGTTTCTGTTACCTGCATCTGTGATCTCGCGGACTAAAATGTAAAGCTTCACCTTGTTCGGGTGATGGGTGGGTCGGAGGCTCGAATCCAGTGTAGAGTGTATTGAGGGTCCCCCCCCCTCACTTCCCCCTAAATGGTTCCCCCATATTCCCTGGAAGGAATTGTGCATTTTAGTGCATTTCCTATATATTCTACCTCATCAAACCCGTCAGTTTAGTTGAATGCGATAACCCGAGCGGTTGGTAAGACGCTGTAATAATAATAGTAATAATAATAAGTCGATGATAGTCATTACTGGCATTGGAGAAGAACAAAATAAAACTCATGATTTTGAATATTTGTGGTAAGATTTCTTTTCACTTCAGGCAATTAAAATACACCTTTGTTTCCAAAATACAACCAATATTATTCACAAACTTTGCCCTTTTATAGAAATTCTCTGGAAGAATCCCCTCGACACACCCGAAAAGACGGACGGACGGACGGACACGAACAAAGACACGCGGGACTGCTTGACGGACGTCTCGTCCTGGAACACAAACAAAACAACATCAACTCGGCCTTTTGAAAATCACGGCCGGAATTAATGACTAGGCCTTGTTCCTTCACAAAGTGTGTTTTATGGCCGAGTTGGCTCGAAACTGTTTCTTTGCGGCTGGACCGGACAGATTGATATATTATATACTAACCGGACCAGTGGTCAGTGCGCCTGGTTAAGAGTCTAGGGGTCCCGGGTTCGATTCCCGGCTTAGTTTTTTGGGTTATTTTTTCCCCCAACGGTCACCAGGGCTTGGTTTATTAGGTTTAAGAGTTACTACTGGTTTTAACACCCTCATACTCACTATCACTATCGCCTCATCTTATCGGGACACGGGAAGGATGTACGATTAGTACATTCGGACGTCCCCTGGGCGACATTACATCAGTGTTGGCCAATCTTTCCACAACAGTTCCATCAGACGTGCAATATTATTATTGTATTATATACTAGGGGCTAAACTTGTCTCTGACAGGTAACATTTCGGATATCAAGCCAAGTATTAGCAAGGTTATATTTTAAAGGAAGTGTACCCGCATTTAACGTGGAGGGAGAGTGGAAAACCATTTTGGAAAACCCACCTTCAGTACACCCGACCGAGATTCGAAACTCGATACCTCCGTTATAGGCAGCCTAGTCTACCGCGAGAGTAGCGTGTTAGACCGTGCGGCCACCGAATTGGGTTATATTTTTCTTAACAGGAGGTAGCTTTTTTTTTTGTCCATGGTTCTTCTGGGTTAACGGGGGCCTATTATTTTCAAGTTTTGAATTTTTCTCTTAAATATGGCATGCTCCATAGCGTCCGTACCAAATTTCAGCTCTCAAAACCTCAATTTTTTACGTTGCGTCCGCCATATTGGATTCGCCGCCATATTGGATTTTTCATGTTTAGGAATTTTTATCATAAAGATATCATACTCAATTCAAATTTTCAGCTCTTTAGTCTCTCGTGAAGTGGAAGAGAGATTCCTGGAAGCACACATGGACACCGCATGGACTATACATACAATTATGTGAATGATTACCGCTCGTTTATTTTAGCCAATCTGGATAGTGTTCACTTCGTGCTATCTGTTGGCGGGGGTAAGTACTACACATGACGTAATCAACACCCTTGATTTATTCCCGGGGTTAAATTTAAAATCTTGGCATTGTAATATAGCAAGTAAAATATTGTGAATACTTGTCAATAAAGCAGCTATTATTATTATTATTATTATTATTATTATTATTATTAATATTGGTTGGGTATTCAGGGCGTTTCCTGCCCAAGTTGCAGCAAAGCCAGAATAAAGAGAGTGTAACAGATTCCTCAAGAAACCATTTTCAAGAACTTTGCAAGGCTAGGGAGAATAATAGAACCTGTACGAGGCTATAAAAAGAAGTGAAATTTGTGCGAGGCTTGAAAGAGAATGATAAAATGTGTGAGGCTAGAAAGAGAAGTTGCGAATGTTTCGAGGCTAGAAAGTGACTGAGAAAATGTGCGAGGCTAGAAAGAGAAGTTGCGAATGTTTCGAGGCTAGAAAGTGAATGAGAAATTGTGCGAGGCTAGAAAGAGAAGTTGCGAATGTTTCGAGGCTAGAAAGAGAAGTTGCGAATGTTTCGAGGCTAGAAAGTGAATGAGAAATTGTGTGAGGCACGGGGCTAGAAAGAATAGTGTATTATTGTGCGAGGAAAAGTTGTCCCTCCAAATGACGTCATTTTAATAACACTCTAATGAAGAATAGTCGGATCACCATAGAAGAAACTTTTATCTGATAGTTAATAAAGTTTATAAATCTTATCTAGTTTCCATAAATTAATACACCATTAGCATTTAACGCCATCTTGTAAACGTTGTCTGTCTTATAGAGGTACAGGACACCCTATCAAAGATGGTCACGGTTCATTCGTGTGCTCTAATGATCGAACAGGTTGAGGAGCGTGAATTTTAAGGCATCGCGTCAGCCTCAACCTAGAAAGGAGGATGCGACCTCTATGTGTCCATTGTGTCCATCCCAGGACTGTACAGTAAGTTGAGTGAGGGTGGGTAGTTTGTTTGTAAAGAGTTCTCTGGCCTAGGTTGGGCTTTGTTCGCCCTCTGTATCTTGTGCGCTGCAGCCTCAACCTCCCCTCACCCCTCATCTTGGGTGGGTAATAAAATATGTATCTCCTGCCTCCTCCCTACCCCCTCTAGGGGCCCTAGTGCTCAGTTATCCTCAGACTACGCCGCTAAATTCACTCGCTCCTTGAGAGACTTGCGGGGGGGCGAACATTGAGTGTCAAAACGGACTATCGATGTCATTTATCATCATAATCATCATCATAATTAACTACGTAGATGTCCGACCACCTTGGCTCAGTCTGTAGCGTGTCTATTCACTGAGCTAAGGGTCCCGGGTTTGATTTCTGACATGGCTTACGAAAAATGTATCATTGGTGAGATGTGGGGTTCCCCCCCCCCCTTTTTAAAAGTGATAAATTAACGGCAAGGGGGCTGGATGTTGTGTCTGTTCTAGATTTAAGTTAGTTTATAAGTCATGTGCTGGTATAATCAGTCGGTTCAGAAAGTTTACTTTAAATACCTAGAAAAAACAACTTAGTAGCTGTTGTTCTCCCCCCCCCCCCTTTCTGTCTTACCACCCGTTAGGGTTGTACACACGTGTACCGCTAATATGTTAAGGATGAGGAAGGTTGAATTTAGAGGAAATGTACACTAATTTGCGTGGAGGGAGAAAGTAGAAAACTATTTATGTAAAACCACCTTCTGTACACCCGATCAGGAGTCAAACCCTGAGGTTCCTGTCTTTGTAAGTCCAGTTTAGTGCGAGAATGACGCCTTGGACCATTCGACCACCGAAGTGGGCTACTACTATGATATAAATTATAGTTAACAATTATATATTATAATAAAATAGTATCACAAAAAAAAAAGAGATAAAGAACACAAAAATTGGAAAGCGTTTTTAGAAACTTATTTAGGAGATGCTACTGAATTGTTATTCTCGTAGTTAAAAAAGTTTTAGAAATGACAATATCTGCTAGTACTTCATGGGAGAGAAAATGAATGACTTTGTGACGGTAATAAGTTTCTAAGATTGTGTGTGTGTGTGTGTGTGTGTGTGTGTATATATATATATATATAAATAATCCTTCTCTAAAGCCTATGCACAGCAGTGAATACCGAGCTCCACTTTGGACAAGCTTGACAAAGACCCATCAGCCCTGATTTAGGACAAATCCTAGAAGCTTTAGTTGTTTATTTTCAGTTTCAAAATCCAACCAATCACCCCTGGTAAAAGGGAGCTGGCCCACAAATAGTTAAAAGAAATAATAGAAAGATGTATATGTAATTTGTGCTTGAGATAACATTAATTAATCTAATAACGTTCTTATTAATCGCGTATTAGCATGTAAGGTACTAGCAGGGTTTTGGGTTGCACGGAACTTTATCTTTGGATAATGTTTTAGTGTTAACAACATAGGAACTAGTTTCAACATGTCTATAAAACATTGGTTTCAACATGTCTATAAAACACTGGTTTCAACATGTCTATAAAACACTGGTTTCAACATGTTTATAAAACACTGGTTTCAACATGTCTATAAAACACTTGTTTCAACATGTCTATAAAACACTGGTTTCAACATGTCTATAAAACACTGGTTTCAACATGTCTATAAAACACTTGTTTCAACATGTCTATAAAACACTGGTTTCAACATGTCTATAAAACACTTGTTTCAACATGTCTATAAAACACTGGTTTCAACATGTCTATAAAACACTTGTTTCAACATGTCTATAAAACACGGTTTTCAACCTGTCTATAAAACACTTGTTTCAACATGTCTATAAAACACTGGTTTCAACATGTCTATAAAACACGGTTTTCAACCTGTCTATAAAACACTGGTTTCAACATGTCTATAAAACACTGGTTTCAACATGTTTATAAAACACTGGTTTCAACATGTCTATAAAACACTTGTTTCAACATGTCTATAAAACACTGGTTTCAACATGTCTATAAAACACGGTTTTCAACCTGTCTATAAAACACTTGTTTCAACATGTCTATAAAACACTAGTTTCAACATGTCTATAAAACACTAGTTTCAACATGTCTATAAAACACTTGTTTCAACATGTCTATAAAACACTGGTTTCAACATGTCTATAAAACACTTGTTTCAACATGTCTATAAAACACTGGTTTCAACATGTCTATAAAACACTGGTTTCAATAGGACTTGCGCCACGCCCATCAAGCAGCAGAATACAACCCGCCTCGCAATCAACAGTTGAATAAAAACTTACCGGAACAGGAAGTACGTACAACTTTTAGATGAACCAATTTGTAGTCGGGGGGCGGCTAAATGCCCCCTTCCAGTCCCGGCCCGGGAACACAAGACGGGAGGAAATGGAGATATTCATGAGCACTTTAGGAAGATGAGGGAAAAGAATAGTAAAAAGATTTGAAGGGAACCGGGATTAAAACTTTTTAAAAACTAATCACTTCACATACATGAGCACAATACCTAGTTGGTAGAAATGGTGACGTGGGTTTACAATACACCGGACAAACGGAAAATATCTCAACTTTTTTATTATAGTTCTGAAGATAATTAATAGACCTACAGTCAAATTGTCTGGTCATTTGACTGATGCTATATTTGATGTCACACATATTTAATTAGGGCTAGAAATAATATTATGGTTTTAAAAATAGATTTACGCCCAATCTACACTTTCATTTTTGAAGCTTGCGTTTTCATCAAGGCCGTAGTCAAGGGGGGGTTTGGGGGTTCAAACCCCCCTGAAATTTTATAAACAAAGTATATATGGCTTTATTTATGGTTCAAACAATATCAAAATTAAGGTACAAATACAAATTAAGGGGCTGTGTTACCATAAAAAGCACTTCAGAGAGCTTCTAGAGGTGTTTAATATTTAGAATTTTTTCCAGCCTCCGGTAGTTAGAGTGCTATGTTGCCATAATAAACACTTCAAATAGCTTATAGAGGTGTTTAAATATAGATTTTTCTTAGCCTCTGGTAGTTAGGGGGTTATGTTGCCATATAAAAACACTTCAGATAGATTCTAGAACTGTTTAGAATTTAAAATTTTTTCTAGCCTCCGGCAATTGGGGGATGGGCCCACCAAACCCCCCGTGAAATTATTGGCTGGCTACGGCCTTGGTTTTCATTAGCTTATTAGCTACCGTTATTCCTTAGTGAACTACAAACGCTACTTCCCAAAATAAAAGAAACACACATACACACTGTTAATTTCATAACAAAAATTTAATAATTTTAAACACACTTCAAAAATAATATAAAATAAATATTTTGCTGTGAAAATTGTGACGGGCGAAAGTGACAGCAGCTGACCATATAGCTTGACGTATGGATACATGAGATTAGATGTGGTAGCTATTGTCGGCTGTCAGTTACGAGCACTCCTTTGCTGGCTAGACTGTAGGTAAGTTCCTTTCCGCCAGAACAATCACAGTAAATGGAGGGGGGGGGGGGGGGCAGGGGAGTCCACTTTTTCATTTACAAACGAACACGAAACGAGCGTATGAATACAAGTTTTAATATTCTTTGTTTATTATTTTATGCACGGAAAGAATATTGTATTGTGCTTATTTTTGTAACTTTGTAAACGGAAATTATTTAGTAAATGTTTTATTACACAATTGTTTGTAATATTTTATTTTATTATGAACCGTTTTGGTAGCCACGTGGTCTAAAACAGGGATTCTCGGACTTTTTTATTTTATTTTTTAGACCGAAGGAGCCCGTACACCGGAAAAATACATGCTGGAAATTCCATACAATTTAATACTAACAACAGTTAAATTTTACAAGTATAAAATTATAAAACGAACAGAAAACATCACATGCTCTGACTGAACCTTTAGGCAAATGTCCTTTATTCCGATTTGAAAAAAAAATATATTGGTAATTCTAGTTATTGATGCTATTTTATATTGTGAAAAACAAATAAAGAATATTCTAAGGTGGTCTCACGCAGCTTGAGATAACAATGGCGGAGCACAATTTGAGAAACACTGGTCTACGGCGACACTCTCGTGTTTGACCGGCCTAGGTTCGAATATTGGCTGGGTCTATTAAGGATGATTTTCCTTAAACGGTTTCCCACTCTCCTTACACGCAAATTCGGGTTCACTTCCTCTAAATTCAACCTTCCCAATTCCTAATCCATTAGCGTAATTAGTACTTAAGCGTATAACCCGAACGGGTAGTTAGACGCAGTGCTATATAATAATAATAAACTTATGATCAATTACTTCAGATTTTTCATATGAATACTAATTTTTAACGTACATAACAGCTCAGAATGGTGATAACTGGACATAAATTGTGTATTTTAGCTGCCAATATTTTTACTGGTGGTGCTTCCGTAGCTGTCGAAGTCAAGTCGAAGTTTTGGAAACTTCATCCCCCCCCCCCCCCTAATAAAGTATATTTACGTAGATAAAAAAAGGTTATACATATATGCTACAAATCAATCATTTGTTCATCTTCTTTACGAATTATATTTGCTCAGGCGTAAAAAACAAAACACGTCACCGGTAAACAAAACAAAAACAATAATATAAAATAATGACACGACTGTCAACAGACCAGAGAACAATAGAAAGCGCGAGGGGGGGGGGGGGACACAAAAGCTTTCACACACTCACATACGCACCACATGTGTAACAATGGCGGCTACTCCAAGGGGTGTTATTTGTTTGGTGAAAAGTAATCGACTGTAAAATGTCATAACTTCCCCCTCTGCGAGTCTGAGGGAGATTTTCAACCGGACAACTGGACGGATTCACACTAGAGATGAACATTTTCCGCAGTGGCGGCTTGCGGTGGAGGGGTTAAATGGTGGAGGTGGTACCTGGTGACTATTGTACTCCAAATACAGTGTGTTAAGAGACGAGGGGTTATAGAAGGGGGAGGGTAGATAGGAGGACAGGAGGGGAGAGAAATATTGGACCAAACAACATTATTTTAGTTAACTTATTGATGATAAAAAATTGAAGTATGATTTACGAACATAACAGGTCGCATTCATTTGTTTCTTTAAATGTTCTTAGTACCGCGTCTTACTACCCATTCGGGTTACACCCCTATGTACTAATTACATTAATGGGTTAGGGAGGAGAAAGGTAGAATTTAAAGGAATTGTACCCGCATTTGTGTGGAGAGTGAGTGGAAAACCATTTAGAAAAACCTCCCTCAGTGCACCCTAATCGAACCCCGATCTCCCTGTCATCGACAGTCTAGTTTATTACGAGAGTGACGCCTTGGACCATGCGGGCACCGAAACAGGCGTTTCTTACTACTACTACTAATACTATCCCTACCACTAATTATTATTACTACTGTTATTATTATTATTATTATTATTATTATTATTATCCATTTAATCAGTTGCAATGAATCAACAGGAAATAATAATTGAAAAATTTTCTGATAAAATATAGGGAAAATTTTGCAAAACAGAAAATTGTCCGTTTCACATCTCTAATTCACACTACACAGGGCCCAGGAAGTCCCAGGTACTGATACTACATTACTCTTGATCATTGTCGCAGGAACGTTTTTATTTGGGAGGTGTATTAATCACAACTTGTGAATGTGAGGAATGCCAGGCCTCCACCGTGGTTCGGATTCCACGTTAAACTGTAGGTCCTCCATTTCATCTCACAATCACCCTACCATTACACATTAGCGTAAGTGCGTATAACCCGAACGGGTAGTAAGACGCGGTGCTAATAATAATAATAATAATAATAATAATATTTGGGGAGGTAAAAATAATCATGTACTTTTATAGGGGATCACATTTTTGAGATTTATAAAATACCAGGGAATGTAATACAGCTGTCCTTCACACTACGTGAGTGAATGGTTCTGATAAATAATCGCGTAACACAAAAACACGTAAAGGGAATTGATTTTAACATGGGTGAGATAAGGATCAGTCCAAATGAAAAAAATAAATAAAAACCTAAAACTTGTAAATGAATGTAATTTTTATTAATTTATCTAACTAGTACAATACTATAGGTAGCCTACATATATTGTGTGGTGTGAGTTTCCCCCTATTTCCCCTGTACCCATCGAATGTTCTTGTTCAAAGTCCGCCATGATCAACAAGTGAAGATAATTAAACTAAATGTTTCTACTGGAGCAATAGTTCATTAATTTCTCTAACATAACTGAAATAAACCGACCTAAACTCGAGTTCCTGCCCCCCTTAGCTTTCTACGCCCTTGTTTCTAAGGGGGGCATACAATTCTGTAGGGGGTACGGACCCTCTTGGGCCCCCCTTTCTCACGTAATTCCAAATAAATGCGACTCTTAACCTCACAAATATCATTATATTACCCGGATATATGGACACACCGACAAATACGTCAGGTTCGTCTTGTCTAGTTCGTAGGTGACGGGCAGGTCGAGGTTTGCTTAAGTAAGATTTGTTATTGAGGTTTCTCACTCTCCATACAAGCAAATAGCGGTACATTTCCTCTATATTGTATCGCCTCCTCTGCCAGATAAGTGTGAATATGCGGGGATTTTTTCGGGTGGGTGGTAAGACGTGGTATGATGAGGGGATGGGAGGAGAACAGGTCTGGATCCCCTTGTCCTAATATTCAGGAAGTTCCAGTCGCTGACAACCCGACATCGCAACAAAATAAAAACACATAATTATATCGGAAAATATCTCGTTTATTTTTTTATCCTACCTGCCTAGTTAGCGCGAATGGGGGCTCACTTAACGTCTGTTTGAGAGCAATCATCACGCTCGGAGGGGCGTAGACTCTAGTTACGCCCAGTTACCATCGCGCAAGACAATCAGGGTGCATGTAACGGACTCTGGGCGAGTTTTAACTCTCGAAACTCCGTCTCACCCCTGGGGACGATTCGCGCGTTCCCCGACAGTAGAGGAGAATTTGTTCGAGTGACGTGTGTTGACCCATGGTGCTTTGCATCGTTCTTGAAGCAGCTGATTATACATTATATTATATTATATTCTTGTCAGGATGGATGTTATCAAACTATTGTGTCGTGTCGTGAAACACAACTGGAACAACACACGATTCTGTCCCCGAGCGTACAATCCTAGCTCCCTCTGCACCTGAACAGACTGTACCACAAAATGCCAATCTCCGTCCCTCTTCCCCCTCCTTTCCTCCCGCCGCATCCGTCCGCCCCTCTTGTTTCCGAACAGATTTGACATCCGGCGGTCCTAGAAATCAAACAGGGCTTAGCTCCCCTCCAGTAGCTGATTGGTCAACCCCCCCACCCCCACCCCCCGCGCCAGTTCTCCTGGGTCACATCCAGGAGTGCTAACCTCTACTCCAACACTGTCAATCATTGAACAACAGACTTACAGTAGTGTGTCAGGAGTGCTAACCTCTACTCCAACACTGTCAATCATTGAACAACAGACTAACAGTAGTGTGTCAGGAGTGCTAACCTCTACTCCAACACTGTCAATCATTGAACAACAGACTTACAGTAGTATGTCAGGAGTGCTAACCTCTACTCCAACACTGTCAATCATTGAATACCAGACTCACAGTAGTGTGTCAGGAGTGCTAACCTCTACTCCAACACTGTCAATCATTGAACAACAGCCTCACAGTAGTGTGTCAGGAGTGCTAACCTCTACTCCAACACTGTCAATCATTGAATACCAGACTCACAGTAGTGTGTCAGGAGTGCTAACCTCTACTCCAACACTGTCAATCATTGAATACCAGACTCACAGTAGTGTGTCAGGAGTGCTAACCTCTACTCCAACACTGTCAATCATTGAACAACAGACTCACAGTAGTGTGTCAGGAGTGCTAACCACTACTCCAGTTTGTATATAATCAACTCACAAGAGGCCAAACAACTTTTTTACTACAGCAAAATTAATGGTTGATTTTTACGTTTTATTTTTAAAGGGCAAGTTTTCTGAAAATTTCGAATGGGATATGATTACAGCTTGCAAAATTAAAACTTTTAATTTCTATCAAGATGAAAAAATTACTTGTTATTATCCTTACTTTGGTGAAGGAAGGAAAAGTTCCCAGAATAAAATAATAAAGCGTTTTTGAAAATAATGACAAATTGAGGGTGAAACGGGTTCCATTCATTCTCTGAACATCTGAAAGAGTGACGTCGAGAATTATGAAGATACCAGGGACGTTTCTTTCTACTTTGGAAAACAAAAGAAACCACGAGCTTTTTTTTTTCTTTCTTTTAGCCCCGAGCGAGATGAAAATGGCAATTTCTGCCTTCTCTGCCGGATGAGCGTCCCAATTCATCCAGAAAGCGTTCAGAGAAGAAACAAAATGGAGCACGGATAAATGGGGACAGCAGGATGAATAGACGGACTCGAGATAGACTAGCGGTCTCTAGCGGCAGGGGTGTGAACTACGTCTTGATGACACAGATACACTAGTGATATCTAGCGGCAGGGGTGTGAACTACGTCACTGATGACAGAGCTACACTAGTGATATCTAGCGGCAGGGGTGTGAACTACGTCATGATGACAGGGGCTACACTAGTGATATCTAGTGGCAGGGGTGTGTACTACGTCAGATGACAGAGCTACAATAGTGATATCTAGTGTCAGGGGTGTGAACTACGTCATGATGACACGAGCTACATAGTGATATCTAGTGGCAGGGGTGTGAACTACGTCATGATGACACGAGCTACAATAGTGATATCTAGGGCAGGGGTGTGAACTACGTCTTGATGACACGAACTACACTAGTGATATCTAGCGGCAGGGGTGTGAACTACGTCATGATGACACGAGCTACAATAGTGATATCTAGTGGCAGGGGTGTGAACTAACGTCATGATGACACGAACTACAATAGTGATATCTAGCGGCAGGGGTGTGAACTACGTCTTGATGACACGAGCTACACTAGTGATATCTAGCGGCAGGGGTGTGAACTACGTCATGGTGCACGAGCTACACTAGTGATATCTAGTGGCAGGGGTGTGAACTACGTCATGATGACACGAGCTACACTAGTGATATCTAGCGGCAGGGGTGTGAACTACGTCATGATGACAGGGCTACACTAGTGATATCTAGTGGCAGGGGTGTGAACTACGTCATGATGACACGAGCTACACTAGTGATATCTAGTGGCAGGGGTGTGTACTACGTCATGATGACACGAGCTACACTAGTGATATCTAGCTGGCAGGGGTGTGAACTACGTCAGGGTGACAGAGCTACACTAGTGATATCTAGCGGCAGGGGTGTGAACTACGTCATGATGACACGAACTACACTAGTGATATCTAGGGCAGGGGTGTGAACTACGTCATGTGCAACGAGCTACACTAGTGATATCTAGCGGCAGGGTGTGAACTACGTCATGGTGACACGAGCTACACTAGTGATATCTAGCGGTAAGGGTGGGCACTGAAGTATCACTTTGTATTGATACTGGCTTCTTGGAGATTGAACTCCGCCTTTCGGATCTAACTGATTGTTATGAAACCAGGGATGTGAATTTCCGGGCGGTTGGTAATACGGGGATGGTCAATATTGATGGTAGTTTATGGTGCTTGATTCATTTAAAGCTCAAGGTGCATGTGGTAGAATCCTTACCTCGTAATGCATAGTAGGAAGAAGGAAGCAATATAAAAAACAATATTATATATTTCATAAAATATAATATATTATCCTTTTAAGTTTATATACATATTTATGATATGCAAACACACCGACCGACAGGACAGAACAAACATGTTATTTATAAACACCAACAATGTTTTCTTACTATGGTTAAAGTTACATTATAACTATTTAACATTCTATAAAACCACGGTTATCTCCCTAACAGCTAATTTATTGTTTTCATGACATTTATGTACGTTATCACAGTCTGAAGATAGAAAAATAAGAATACCGTAATTATATTATTCTCCGAGTGTTTGTACACTCCGTTTAGCCTGCAAACAGGCTTGTCTCGATTGCTCATGGTGTGGAACACAAGGTAAACATAGTGTACAGCAATCATTTTATAACAGTGAGGTAAACACTTAGAATACAAATACATTTAAAATGGTCTTTAGTTTGACATAATATACTGTACTCTCCAAGACACAGTTCATTCTAGCTGTACATTGTAGTTACGTACATTTAAAATTGATAAATAAATCTTGTTTCACAAACCAACTTAACCTAAAACGTATACTCCTTTACTCCTGAGAGGTAGTGCCCCCGATATAATCGCTGAGGGAACAGCAGGTCTTATGGAGAAAAGCTCAATCCTCACTCTCTTTTGTTAACTGTTGTCAAATCTCCTCGCTCTCAGCTGTACTGAAGGTGGTGTGCTGGGGTTGGTAGGAGCTACTGGCAACATCGACTAACCAGCGTTGCCAAACTTGTCTTATATTTGAGGGGAGATTGACCTCACTAAAACGAGAGAAAGACAAAGGTGTATCCCGATAGTATCCATTCAGTTCCCTCAGAGATGATATCCAACGCAGTCTTACCTTGATAGATTACACTATGGCCCTATATTATAAGCCAGGGCTGTCCAAGTTGAGCTAATCTGAGGGCCGTATCCAGAATTATAAATACAAGGCAGGTATAAAAATATATGGAGGGTCCGACCGTTAATTTTCGAAAGCAATTGTAAAATTTCATGTAAAGAAAAGTCATGTTGCTAGTAAAAGTTCTTATTGAAACATTAGACTAGATACAATTGTAAGAAACTATAATTTCATTTAATGTGAGCTATGCAGTTGATAGTTTTATTTACTAAAGTATTAATGATCGCTGCTTCTAGTTGCCAATAGCAGAAAATTTGAAAATTTATGTTATAACTCAATGCTTCCAAATATATGTGTTCCCGAGCATTCATCACACAAGTCCTCCTGATAATTAATTTAAAAAAACCTCTTTTTTCGATTCTGCCAGTATAAAAAGGGTCTGATTGCAAATCGCACATTTAGAAGGCTAAATTTTACGTTTTCATTGCTGAGCATGCGCGTTGAAACGAACGTTGACTGAAGTTGAAGTTGAAGTCGTGCCTGGGAATATGAGGTTTCGACGATAGTTATATCTTCGCGGGTGAAACTCAAAAGCCGTAACCCCTAGGAGGGCCACACAAAATTGTTTGGTGGACTGCATCTTGGACATCTTGGACAGCCGTGCTATGGGCTACTCCATAGTGGAACCAAGAAAGGTTAGCTTGTTACCTCACAGGTTAAACGAAGGGTACGAACAAAACATAATTATTTGTGCACGACACTTAAATACACTCTCTTAAAATTCGACTTGGGAGATGAAAATACATAATAAATAAAACACACACAAAATGGTATAAATAAACATTCAAACTTTCATAAAAATTTATAAAACCACATAATAAGTGTATATTTTTGTTCAAAATGGTACCTATATTTTTGTCAAATAAAAATACTTACATACTAATAATATTTATATACAACCCGTGACTAGAACGCTTGAAATATATTTCATTGCATTCAAGTATTGGACTGACTATATTGTACTCGTCTATAGCAGCCATTTATTAAAAATGGCCGCTACTATTGATTAAAAACTAATTGGAGTAGTTGTTATTTAAAACATGCACACGGCTGGGCCACGAGCCGATCTTTGTCGAGAGATGCCGACCTTTTCCGAACCACAATGATCTTTGTAGAGAGATGCCGACCTTTTCCGAACCACAACGATCTTTGTCGAGAGATGCCGACCTTTTCCGAACCACAACGATCTTTGTCGAGAGATGCCGACCTTTTCCGAACCACAACGATCTTTGTCGAGAGATGCCGACCTTTTCCGAACCACAACGATCTTTGGCGAAAGATGCCGACCTTTTCCGAACCACAACGATCTTTGGAGAAAGATGCCGACCTTTTCCGAACCACACGATCTTTGAGAAAGAAGCGACTTTCCGAACCACACGATCTTTGGAGAAAGATGCCAACCTTTCCGAACACAACGATCTTTGGAGAAAGATGCCGACCTTTTCCGAACCACAACGATCTTTGGAGAAAGATGCCAACCTTTTCGAACCACAACGATCTTTGGCGAAAAATGCCGTTCTCTTTTAATTTTTTTAAGCAAGAAATATCGATTCTCATTTATCTGAAAAAACATGTGTTAAGTTTTCTTTCATATATGCTTTGTATGTGCCTGGACGAATCTTTTAATGGCTTATATTTCGGGCTTTTTTGAATTTAATGACCGTTTTTGTGTCGAAGCGGCAATAAGCCATAAATCGCAGTTAAAAAATAATTTCCGCCATGTGTGTCAATAAATGAATGCCAATGTAGTAAACAATGACACCTTCTAAAGGAGATGAAAGTAATTTGTTATAACAGGTTGATTGTAATGAGGTGAAGGTAATACTAGTATTTCAGCCCAGATCACGTTGTGTTTTTATTGGTCCTGTGTTCAGCTTAGACTGGTTGTCTTATCGACATTAAGGACTATCCGAGAAACACGTAAGATGTACCGTATGGGTATATTCTCATGACAAGCACTGTACCCTGAATTCTGGTGTATTAAATCGTGGCTCCATCTGTACCAAGCTTCAAAGCTACATTCACTCGTGTGAACAAATAAAGACAGAACACCACTCCCCGGGAATAACGCGGGTTCGACCCTCGTTACAAGACAACCGCGCTGTAACAGATGACTCAATTGTTTTTATAAAATATGATTATCTTCATCCATCACACTACTGAGTAGGATAAACATGGCGACCGTAAACACAACCAAGTTTCAGGGAAAGTGACTGAAGAAACAAAGTTTAATACAGACTGCACTTAGGTACTTATTGTGTGTACAAATACGATTTTCAGAAATTATTTTGATTTTCACGTAAAAAAAGTCACCATAAAAATAATCTACAAATTTATTTAAACGCTTCTTTAAAACGTAGGTAGTTTTTTGATGGGAGATTCCTTTTTTGAAGATCATAATTTTTTTTTTTAGTGAAACTAACTGGATAACCTTTACTTGTTGAACATCCCGCCATGCCTCTAACCATCCAATCACAGCCTCCAAGTCGTGTTACTGATAAGTTGAAACAAAGAAAGACCGCCTCGTATTACATGGCACCTCCCTCCATCTTTATCTCGTTGATAACGCTTTCAAAAACGTCTGTGTTAATATGTGACACGAATAATTCTCTTTCTCCATGACCAATAATATCTATAAGTGAAGAGCCGACAGACAGACAGACAGACAGACCGGGGAGCGGTGTGGTTTAATATAAACCACCCATAGGACGTTGCGTACCTGTGACGTCATGGCAGGTCAAGATAGGATTTCCCATATTAGTGAATTTACGTTTTACTCGGTGAATTTTAGATAAATAACTTTAAAACAAAAACAATACATTCGTAAATAATTCTAAAAATAGTCCTACAGTGTCACAAAATTATTATTTTTATCTTGAAGTAGGTTTTTGTTCGGCGTATTTTTTTTATAAATGCTCTACAACTCTGGCTATTTAAATCATTCAAGAAAATGTCCTGTAGGATTCATCCCGCCAGGATGTGGATTAAAAGAGTCCGTGGTAGCAAATGTCTATCTACGATAGAATACAAGAAGAAGGTAATTTTAAAAAGCAAGTCAATGCTTTGAAATGTGCGAATAGTATAGTGAGTGTGTAGACTCGTCAGAGGAAGAGAGAAAGTGTTAATCAGCAGGTAAACAAGAAGTCTCGCCGAGTGAACTGATAATTTTTCTTCCCTCTCTTTGTATTCCGTACATTGGCGTCGAAGTGTGAGTGACGGTACTTAGACTGCTTAAGTGCGTCGATTTAAGATGCAACCGCTTTGCAAAATGGATTCGTAATCTCCAAGTGGGTGAGGTCGTTAATAGTAAAAAATAATCTACAAGATTGGATAGTTTTAGAGTCTTTCTTCGTGTCAGAATTATCACTTCCTTTTAAAGAGATATATATTTATCGGCATTGATGTCCTCCTGTTTAGTGACAACTCACGAAAAGACCATCATCAGATTTCTGCATGGACATGTATTTATTAACACTACGTAAACAATATCATACTTACATATTTATTAATACAAAGGTCGCAGTTTTTTTCCCAATGTTTCAAGACGTGTAGATTTTATTTAGAAAAATAAATGAAAGTATAAAACAGCAAACAAAGTTTGTGATATTTGCCATTAATTTAGGTCGTAGTAATTAACTCTGGTGTTTCACTAATATTGAAATGGGCTCAGTCTGTGTTTCTACTTGTTCATGTCCAGTTTCCAGTCCTTCACACCAGGGTCCGATGTTACCCCAAAAAGAGCAGGTCCTCCATGGAGTAGGCCGCACTCACTCGATGTACTTCCTCGGAGGAGGAGGAGGGGAACCTCCTCAGCGTGTGGAGGGAGACCATGGACCCCTGCACGGGGTCTGGCAGGTTGTTCACGTACTCCTGAACACTGCTGTACGAACCGGACGAGCGGCGTAGTTCGGCCGAGGCGCCGTCGGAGGGCAGCACCAGCGGCAAGAGACTGTCGCAGCGCGGCAGCACCATCGCTGTCTCCCCGTCCACCAAGTAGTCGAGCCTGAAACACAAACATTGCGTGTGGACTAGAGCCTGAAACACAAACATGGCTGTGGACTAGAGCCTGAAACACAAACATGGCGTCTGGACTAGAGCCTGAAACACAAACATGGCGTGTGGACTAGAGCCTGAAACACAAACATGGCGTGTGGACTAGAGCCTGAAACACAAACATTGCGTGTGGACTAGAGTCTGAAACACAAACATTGCGTGTGGACTAGAGCCTGAAACACAAACATGGCGTGTGGACTAGAGTCTGAAACACAAACATGGCGTGTGGACTAGAGCCTGAAACACAAACATGGCGTGTGGACTAAAGCCTGAAACACAAAAGTCTCAGAGCACCTATCCAGGATTCTAACCCGGACCTATACCCTGATTTTGGTTAGAAGAACAGTATATAAAATTCAAACATATTCACTAGCGGCCAACATTGATAACATTTTAATATATTATTATTATTATTGTTATTTATAGATATTGATAATATGGATCAAAAGTGACAAATGGAGAGATAACATGTCTTGACGTATGAATATAGTAAAATCGTTTTAAAAACTTTACTAATTTCTACTGTTCTTCCTACCAAAATCATACTATATATATAATAACTGATGTCCTCTGTTACATAGATGCACTCACCATTTGACCTGATGACCTCTGTTACAAGCTGCACTCACCATTTGACCTGTGGACCTTTGTTACATGGTGCACTCACCCTTTGACCTGATGACCTCTGTTACATGTTGTACTCACCCCTCGACCTGATGACCTCTGTTACAAGCTGCACTCACCCTTTGACCTGATGACCTCTGTTACAAGCTGCACTCACCCTTTGACCTGTGGACTCTGTTACATGGTGCACTCACCCTTTGACCTGTTGACCTCTGTTACACAGGTGCACGAAAGCCATCACCACGAAGATGAAGGCGAAGTTGACGGCACACGTCAGGCCGATGATGAGCAGAACCTCGTAAGTGTTGTAACAGGCGTCGTGGCCATCCAGGCGTCGCCTGGTGACAGGGGCCTTCTCGACCCCAGGCGTCGTCACGTTCCCTTCCGACATAGGGGTGGTACTAGGGGGCGGCGTGGGGGCGGCCGTCGTGCTGGACAGACACAAATATAGCACCGGTTACAGGGGGACTTGTAAGTACCCACCTAGTGCTTGTTGACTGTACGTACCAGCCTAGTGCTTGTTTATTGTAAGTACCCACCTAGTGGTGACTTGTTTCCTCCTGTGTTTGGCGCCATGTCTGATAGGATGATGTTGTTCCTCGGTGTCGTCTTCAAGCACAGCCTTGAGGCTACGTCTATCCCGACCATTGCTGGAACAACGAGACGAGAGCTGGTCAAGATGGCTCGAGATGGCTCAAGATGGCTATCATGTACTTACAACAAACACATCCACATACATAGTCTTTACCATCCATAGAATGAAGAGGGACAGAACCATGAACCATGTTTCTTGAAGAGGAAGAAAGGATATAACCACAAACCATGTTTCTTGGAGAGGAGTAAAGAAGGATAGAACCATGATCCATGTTTCTTAGAGAGGAAGAAAGAAAGATAAAACACGTTCAACTCTTTCAGGATTTCCTGTGAAAATAAATTTGCAAACTTTTAATGAGCTTAACTAAGAGTTGAGGGGAGTTAAGGAGCTAGAATTAATGTTCTCCGGCTGAAAATAAGAGGTTATGACGTGTTTCCTGTCGAGAGAGGATTTCACCCCCTCCCTCTCTTTGACACAAGTTAAAGATTGCATTTCTTTTCAAGGGCAATCACACAAAATTAATTAAAGTAAAAAAATAAATCATACCGACATTGGTTCCTTCTGATCTCACTAATGAACGAGTTTGTTTGATCTTCCTACACATAATTAATTAATCATCTTAAATTATTTCCAAAGGCGGAATTCAGCCAAGTCTGGCCGCCACGCGCCCGGATAAGACGCTAATTGCAAGGGTTTGCTTTGGAGCCCTATTTGCCCGGTTGAACGGGTGTGTACTGAGACTAAACGGTACACGGTACACGGTACACGGTACTTTGAGATCAAAGGCTCTGGTAAATATTGGATCGGAAACTTTTCCGGTAAATATGTCTGATGATTTAATCCCAGGAGAATCTTGGTGACACATTCAACCACCAAGCGCTGTAGTCGACACAGGAGTATGACGAGAGAATTGTGATTTGATAATGTTTCTGGTGTTAATAACATTTCGAGGATCATGTCTTGATTAGAGCCAAGACAACAAGTCTTCTTTCCACCAGAACTGTCCTCAGCCATGTCTTGATTAGAGCCAAGACAACATGTCTGCTTTCCACCAGAACTGTCCTCAGCCATGTCTTGATTAGAGCCAAGACAACAAGTCTTCTTTCCACCAGAACTGTCCTCAGCCATGTCTTGATTAGAGCCAAGACAACATGTCTGCTTTCTACCAGAACTGTCCTCAGCCATGTCTTGATTAGAGCCAAGACAACATGTCTGCTTTCTACCAGAACTGTCCTCAGCCATGTCTTGATTAGAGCCAAGACAACATGTCTGCTTTCCACCAGAACTGTCCTCAGCCATGTCTTGATTAGAGCCAAGACAACATGTCTGCTTTCCACCAGAACTGTCCTCAGCCATGTCTTGATTAGAGCCAAGACAACAAGTCTGCTTTCCACCAGAACTGTCCTCAGCCATGTCTTGATTAGAGCCAAGACAACATGTCTTCTTTCCACCAGAACTGTCCTCAGCCATGTCTTGATTAGAGCCAAGACAACAAGTCTTCTTTCCACCAGAACTGTCCTCAGCCATGTCTTGATTAGAGCCAAGACAACAAGTCTTCTTTCCACCAGAACTGTCCTCAGCCATGTCTTGATTAGAGCCAAGACAACAAGTCTTCTTTCCACCAGAACTGTCCTCGGCCATGTCTTGATTAGAGCCAAGACAACATGTCTGCTATCTCGGAGCCATTGTCGCTGGAAGCTTCCACAAGACCCCCAGTAAAGTGTGAGCCACGGGACACAAGAAGTACGTTCAAAGCTTTGGTAGCAAGTTCCACAAATGGTTTCTTTGTTTAGTTTAGTTTGGCCTTCCATTTCTTATGCCATGAAACATTTCTCCGTAGAGTTTAACGAGATTCAGGTGTTTGCTGCCCGTGAGACATAGCGTGACTCAGTCCACTATGTACTCAGGAGCTCCAATAGTATCTAAAGGGCGGAGCCTTACCACGAACTCTGGGAGGAGCGCTGGTAGCTAATATACCCCCGCCACATCACCCTCTGGGACTGGCACTCAATTCTTCAAATGGGATTTAGCACTCGAGGCTCGAATCCCTGTCGGGTTGCACTTAGGTTTTTTTCCGTTCTCTCTCCAAGCAAATGTGGCTATACTTACTATAAATTCAACCTTCATATTCTCTCTAACACACTATCGTAATTAATACGTGTGCGTGTAACCTGGATGGGTAGTAATACGCGGTGATAAGAGGAATAAAACTCGTCAGTCGTGGGAATGACTTGAGACTGTAAGCTGTGACGTAAGCTGACAGTAATAATAATAATAATAATAATAATCACACGAGAAATAATACTCCGTGGTAGTGAGGGGGAGAAGGGAGACCCGAAAGATCGGAGTGGTTGAGTGTGGGGGGAGGGGGGGGTTGAACGAATGTCACCTGAACCCTCCAGATTTACGCCTCGACATTTTCAATAACTTTTTTTTTAAAGGTTCCTCCATTCCCTCGACTGTCGAAAAGAACGCAATAAAAAACTGTAAGTACCCATAAAACCTTGCGACGGGAGGTAGGCGCTCTCTCTCTCAGTTTATGACTCATTTGAACCGGGATTGAGTCATGTCATAATAAACCCGACATTTAGAATCCGAATCTGGATCTTGAGACGGGATTAGAAATGTCAAAGTTTGGATTCACGCAGGCTCAGTTCTAACGTGAAATACGTAATGATAAATAAATATGACGTCACTCACCCGGTCTGGACGACTATGACGTCAGGCTGAGAGGTGTTTGGGTGTCTCCAGAGGGAGAACCACTGGGACAATTTGTGTCCCGCAGCGGAGAACAGGTTCCCGTTGACAATCTCCGTGTCTGCGAACAGGACAGACACTTATACTCTCTCTCTAACAGACACTTATACACTCTCTAACAGACACTTATACTCTCTCTCTAACAGACACTTATACACTCTCTAACAGACACTTATACTCTCTCTCTCTAACAGACACTTATACACTCTCTCTAACAGACACTTATACTCTCTCTCTAACAGACACTTATACTCTCTCTCTCTCTCTCAAACACTTATAACTTGACTCTCTTACGAATGAACGTTTGGAAACCTTTACAAAATACAAACATTGATAACATTACTATTATTATTATTATTACTGTTATTATATATATATATAATTATATATTGATAATATCTAACAAAAGTAACAACAGCAGATCACATGACTTGACGTATGAATACGTGACAGTAGATCTAGGAACTGTTATAACTTTCAGATAATGCCCTTTCTATGAAAATTGGTGTATACGGTGGACACGCAGGTAAAGGCGCCAGTCTGGTCTTGTTTGGTTTTCCAATGAGTAGATCAGGGCTTTAAGCCCGACTGGATGTAATCATATATTTCCCCTAAAAGGTTTCATTCGACGCAAATGTGGGTACATTTCCTCCTATCCCAGTCAGTGATAGTTCAGACGGGCGGTAAGATGTAGAACGTATAGTTTTCACACTAACTCTCGTTAATTGTTGGCGTGGGTTCAGGAGATATCCCCGGACATTGGGATACCCGAACCACTGAGTCAAAATGCACTCTTCCATAAATACATGTTAGAGAGTGATATGTCCTTTCACAGCAACTTAATACCTGTTCAGGTATACATGATAACTACTCTGATGGGGTAGGAATGAGGCAGAAAGCAGTTTAGAGCTTATCTACCCACATTTGCGTGGAAGGAGAGCGGAAAACAATTTTATGAAATATCACCCTCAATAGACCTAACCGGGATTCGAAACCCCGGTCTCCTCCGTCCTCAACATGCCAATCTAACACGAGGGTGACGCCTTAGACAGTGCGGCCACCGAAGCGGGTTGACATGTATTTTATTATCCTCCGAAACTACCCCGACATTAACCTATCAAAGTCTGGTTCATGTAATTATAATTCACGTCTTCAGATCTCGCAAACCACCCCCCCCCCGGTCTCAATCATGCAAGACGTCGGCCAATGAGGGTTAAGATTATCGGAATCCGATAGCACCCCCCACCCCTCCTCCTGGTAATATTTATGTCGCGCCTGTTCGGTATTCCCGACTGCGGTAAAAGTTTTCCAATAGAATACAAGCATCGTCAAGTGGGTGTTAGACGAGCGGAGGGATACAGGCAAGAAGCGGCCCGGAACTACATTCACAAAATACTATGTTTCAGAGTAAGATGAAGTGCAGTATTTATAATGTTTATTATTAAATTTAATCCCGAAGTCATGTCAGATAAATTATCAATGACAGCCTCTTTATTCTCCATTTATTATAATATCAGCTTGTACTTTCTACCGATACCAACAAAAATGTTGATACGTTGATATACAATAGCTGGGAATGTGTTTGTTATACAGGGTGTTTGGAAACTCAACACCCAAGCTGAACATACAGTTTGTTTAAACCTACAGTAAGGGGCGGCCAGACTGAGCGCGCGAGCGAGCGACTAAAATATAAAATAGAATACATGGGTTGTAATGAGAGGTGGCCAGACTGGAGCGCGCGAGCGAGCGAGCGAGCGACTGAGCGCGCGCGCTTGAAAGATAGAACTGGTTCTATTTTTCAAGCGCGCACGCTCGACCCGGCACAGTCTAGTTTACAGGCGCTAGGCAATATTATTGTGTGTTGGTTCATCGAGTGCTAGGAAAACTTCTCATTTTGACATTTTTATTAATTTTTTATTACTATCGATAGGTTTAGCACACTTTCTGGAAATTGAAAAATCACACCTGGACACGGGAATCAAACCCGGTACCTTTGGCTTAGTACGTCAATGCTCTAAATACTGAGCTATCCAGGATTCGTCCCGTGCCCAGGGTCATTCTTCACTCATATTTTAAGGCAGAGTCTATGATGGACGTGCGGAAATCGTCGGCTACAAATATGTGATTATATTAATATCACGAGCTATCTATCAGATAACGCAACCATCTTCGACTCGGTAGTTGGCTTATTGCTGCCATTTGTACAATTATTATAATTGTACGGGATTTCATACTAAGAATTAAATAGCCAAAGCTATTATTTATGCTTTTAGTGAGGATTACTCCATCTAGATATCATATTCTGAAAAGTGAAAAATGACACCTGGATAGCCCAGTGGTTAGAGACTTGGCGTACAAAGCCAAAGGTCCCGGGTTCGATTCCCGTGTCCAGGTGTCAATTTTCAATTTTCAGAATATGATAGCTAGATGGAGTAATCCTAACTAAAAGCATAAATAATAGCTTTGACTATTTATTATTATTATTATTATTATTATTATTATTATTATTATTATTATTATTATTATTATTATTATTATTATTAGCACCGCGTCTTACTACCCGATCGGGTTATACGTACTTACGCTAATTTGCAATGGTAGGGTGATTGTGAGATGAAATGGGGGACCTACAGTTTAACGTGGAATCCGAACCTCGGTGGAGGCCTGGCATTCCACACATTCACAAGTTGTGATTAATACACGTCTTGTCAGAGGTGAAGGAAGGGTTTGGCAATCAGATAAATCTGTGCCGGGACCGAGGATTTAGCCCCGAACCCTCAGCAAAGAGGTCAGACACCTTACCCCTATACCACCAGGTCACCGTTTGACTATTCAATTCTTATTATTAGCACACTTGCTATTAACGGCCTAATTTAATTGCTAAGATCATAAACCATGTATATATTTATATAAAACTGATATGTTAAAATACTTCAATATTATCAAAGTAGGCCTTTACAAATAAGAATCACCATTAGCGTGGAGAGAGGAGGAGAAAACCACAACAATAAATCACTTGTTGAAACCACCCTCAACTCACTCAGCCAAAATTCGGAGCCTCCTCGTCAACAAATAACGAGAGGTATCAGCTAATCACGCGCTCGCTCGCTCGCGCGCTCGCTCGCACGCTTGTCAGTCTGGCCGAACCCTAATACAAAGTCCCTATAAACTCACATCCGACAAACTAAGCTAATACCATTAAATTATGTTCAAAGTTTCAGCAACAGCGCCGGGAGAGCAAAGCTGTGCATGGATGCGTGTATGACAGATTGTATAGGAGTCAGGCGCGTGGCACTGCACATGTAATAGTGGCAAGCACTTCTGTGATGTAGGCCGGTTAATGATGACCCTCGGAAAGTATTACCATTTCTAAATGGACCGGTGTGTTTGTTTACTATTAATTGTGACATGTTCTGCTGCCGTGCTCCAAAATGGCGAGGTGTGTAGTGCCACGCGCCTAGTTCCTATGCAACCTGTTGTACACGCATGCGTGCACAGTTTTGCTCTCCCGGCGCTGTACGCTGAAATTTTGAATACAATTTAATGGTATCAGCAAATTATGCCGGATGTAAGTGTACAGGGATTTTGTATTATTTTTGGTTCAAACAATGTTTATTTGCAGTTTGGGGGTTGAGTTTCCTAACAACCTGTATTTTTAAATTTGTAAAATGATCCCCTACCACTACTTTTGTAGATCACAAAAATAGTAATAATAATAATTAGTGTTGTGTTCAATAAACAACGTACTTTAAGTTTGGCTTGAGAAAGTGTTTCTAAAAACATACGGGAGGGTTTTTAACATTCGATACCATCCTTTTCTTCTGGGTACCTTCAGACCCACCTCCTGGAATGTTTTGATTTAAATCTAATAAAAAATAATTAACATTTAATATGTAGTTTTGTTTTAGTTTGAAGAAGCTGCGGGAGCAAAAATTAAACCGGCCCACCGGGATATCTCCCAGTCCACCCTTGTCTACAACGATATCTCCCAGTCCACCCCTGCTACATACAAGGATATTTCCCGGTCCACTCCTGTCTACAAGGATATCTCCCAGTCCACCCCTGTCTACAAGGATATCTCCCAGTCCACCCTTGTCTACAAGGATATCTCCCGGTCCACTCCTGTCTACAAGGATATCTCCCAGTCCACCCTTGTCTACAAGGATATCTCCCGGTCCACTCCTGTCTACAAGGATATCTCCCAGTCCACCCTTGTCTACAAGGATATCTCCCGGTCCACCCCTGTCTACAAGGATATCTCCCAGTCCACCCCTGCTACATACAAGGATATCTCCCGGTCCACTCCTGTCTACAAGGATATCTCCCAGTCCACCCTTGTCTACAACGATATCTCCCAGTCCACCCCTGCTACATACAAGGATATTTCCCGGTCCACTCCTGTCTACAAGGATATCTTCCAGGCCACCCCTGCCTACAAGAATATCTCCCAGTCCACCCCTGTCTATAAGGATATCTCCCAGTCCACCCTTGTCTACAAGGATATCTCCCAGTCCTCCCCTGCTACATACAAGGATATCTCCCGGTCCACCCCTGTCTACAAGGATATCTCCCAGTCCACCCTTGTCTACAAGGATATCTCCCAGTCCACCCCTGCTACATACAAGGATATCTCCCGGTCCACTCCTGTCTACAAGGATATCTCCCAGTCCACCCTTGTCTACAAGGATATCTCCCAGTCCACCCCAGTCTACAAGGATATCTCCCGGTCCACTCCTGTCTACAAGGATATCTCCCAGTCCACCCTTGTCTACAAGGATATCTCCCAGTCCACCCCTGTCTACAAGGATATCTCCCGGTCCACTCCTGTCTACAAGGATATCTCCCAGTCCACCCCTGTCTACAAGGATATCTCCCAGTCCACCCTTGTCTACAAGGATATCTCCCAGTCCACCCCTGTCTACAAGGATATCTCCCGGTCCACTCCTGTCTACAAGGATATCTCCCAGTCCACCCCTGTCTACAAGGATATCTCCCAGCCCACCCCTGTCTACAAGGATATCTCCCAGTCCACCCCTGTCTACAAGGATATCTCCCGGTCCACCCCTGTCTACAAGGATATCTCCCGGTCCACTCCTGTCTACAAGGATATCTCCCAGTCCACCCCTGTCTACAAGGATATCTCCCGGTCCACTCCTGTCTACAAGGATATCTCCCAGTCCACCCCTGTCTACAAGGATATCTCCCAGTCCACCACCCCTGGGTGGAAGGCAATAGGAGTTACGGTCTATATCTTTACAGTTTTTATAACAAAAATTCCTTTTGACTAAAATAAATCAAATATTTCTTCAGTAGATATGTTTAGTTATCTGTTAAGGGCACAGTTGAGTTTGAAAGAACTGTTTATCTTCATTTAATAATAATAATAATAATAATAATAATAAAGATGGATGAAAGTCCCTGATTTAGGAAGCAAGCGCAGCAGCCTTGAAACGTACGCCGATATTATGTTGGCGCTGGCTGGACGAGTCATTCTCGAGAAGATTTATCTCTTGGGCGGTAGAGGAGGGTTGTTTTTTTAAGGGATGAAAGCGCCCTCGTGTGATTTATAATTGTCGCTCTACGAGCAGTTTAAACTATGCATCCATTGCTCCTAACTGACAAGTTCAATCGTTTTCAATACGGTTTATACAATAGCGTACGTATTTAGCGCTCCCAGCGGCTGGTGTTGTCCCTAAATCTCGTCCATACTCCTCGTCTTGAAAACTAAGATCTACTTCTAGAATAGTAAAAAAATAAATAGACGTTTCCAGAGGCTATTAATATTTGATTAGAAAATCCCACAACCTATTAATATTTAATTATAAATTATTCCCACAATCTATTAATATTTACCCACCTCGGTGGCGTAGTTGGCTAACGCGCCAGTCGTGTTGAGCCAGACCGCCGAGGACGGGGAGATCGAGGTTCGAATCTCGGTCGGGTGAACTGGGGGGTGGCTTTTCCTAAATGGTTTTCCACTCCACGCAAATGCAAGTTCACTTCCTATAAAACTCAACCTTCCCAATTCCTAATCCATTAGTGTAATTAGTACTTAAGCGTATAACCCGAACGGGTAGTAAGACGCGGTGCTAAATAATAAAAAAATTATAATATTAATATTTAACTATTTCCAACCTGTGGTCAGTTTTTTATTCAAGTTATAGATTTTCCTTAATATGCCTTATAATATAACTTAAGACTAGGACAGGCACAACATATTTCCATCAATTATAAGATTTCGGCCATGCCGGGAATCGAACCGGGGATCCTTAACGCAGTAGCTAGACACACTACCGGCTGAGCTAAGGTGTCGGTCCGCAGCTATTAATAGTTAATTACTATAAGTTTCTCGAGACTATTACTATTTAATTACCACCAAGGTAAATAAAGAAACAATTAAAAGGCTGGAGACTTGGCAACACTGCCATTATGTGTTTAAATCACGACGCTGGAAAGTAAACCGGGAATCCACTCTCAACCTGGGGAACTATATTTTTCGCTATGGCTTTTTTTTTTAAAGGTATTTAACGTGCATTTTCTGAACCGACTGATTATATCAGCTACCTGAGAATTTCTATGAGCGAGAGTGAAAGGGCCTATCAATTTTGCCGGGGAAGGTATTTTCATAAACCTTCCAGGGTTCCTTTAACTATCACAATCGACATGGGACCGACGGCCTTACTTCCCCTCCGAAGGAAGTTGTGCTACGGATTTTTATCGCTCAAGGAAAAATATCCGTCGACCTCGGCTGGGTTTGAAGGCCACAAACATCGGGTCCTGAGGCGAGTACTTTACCCCAGGACCATTGAAGTTATCGTACTCAGGAGGAAAACGGCCCAAGTCAACTTTCACGCCTTTACAATCACAGATTAAGACTTTTTTTTAGACCTCCCTGTCTTAATATCGTCCATACATTCACAGACTGACGTACATTATATATAAGATAGATAAATAAAGTTTGAGGGAAGATTGGGGCCCTATTTATCACCAGAGGAAATAACTCCCCCTCCACCCCTCATACCCTCCACTGGTCCAGGATCTATTTCCCACGCCGCACAAGACATGTTACGGCCATTAGAACTCTAGCTGCACAGCGAGAAAGAGGACCTTAAGTACATACACTGACAGACACACACGTGCTATTACGTCTCTACACGCCACTGACAACCTACACGTGGCCGTGTGGGCCACGGCGTTAGACTCGTGTTCGACCTGGACGGTTATAACGGAGGAATAGTGGTTCGGATACCATCCAGCCCGGTGAACAAAAGATACAGTCCGATATTCTTAGGAAGGGCTTTTCAGATATAATAGTTACTAGATATACTCTCATGTGTTCATGCGTCAAGTCATGTGACTTTTGATAGATATTATCAATACATATAAACTAACAATAATAATAATAATAATAATAATAATACAGTGAAATGTTACCAATATTTGTATTTTATAAATTGTTCTTCCTATAAATAATTGGAATGTATTTGTCAACATATTATTTATCACTGTGGTTTTTATCTTTATCCTCTAGCAAATGAAGGTGCACTTTCTCTAAACCTCACCTCTCTCACTCGGATTAAGACATCAATAACCCCAGTGTCGAAAGTACTAATAAAATCTATATTACCCGTACCGGTGTGCCAGCAGATCAAGGTGTCAGTCGCGTATCGTGATAGTGGTTCGAATCCTGGACACATGTTCCTAAATGGTTTGCCCACCCTTCCTCCGCGCAAATGTTGATACATTTCCTCTAATTTCAACCTTCCTGATCCCTAGTCCTGACGGGTGGTAAGACGCAGTACAATAAAGAAAAGAGGGGAGATGAATATAAGGAAGTGCACCAGCATTCACTTAGATCAGAGGGTATCAAACTTGTGGCCCGTGGAACTTTTCATGAACCAACATACAATGTGGCACTATTCATCTTCTTTATGAATGAGGTAGGAATCGGTGTCGTGTCTTGGAGTGTTGCCAGGGTAAGCAGAGTTAGTTAAACTGTGCCTGTGAATTCTTCTCATCAGTCAATAGAACACTCATTGGTCAGGTATCAACATTCCCATGTGAGGCATGTAGAGCAGAGTCCATGTATGATTGGTCAAATGGGGACAGAGTGGGGGAGAACATATCACAGGTACAGTTGTAACAAGCTCTGATTACCCTGGCAACACTACACGACACTGATACATTCCCATGTGAGGTGTGTAGAGCAGAGTGTATGTATGATTGGTCAAATGGGGACAGAGTGGGGGAGAACATATCACAGGTACAGTTTTAACAAGCTCTGCTTACTCTGGCAACACTACACGACACTGATACATTCCCATGTGAGGTGTGTAGAGCGGAGTCCATGTATGATTGGTCAAATGGGGACAGAGTGGGGGAGAACATATCACAGGTACAGTTTTAACAAGCTCTGCTTACTCTGGCAACACTACACGACACTGATACATTCCCATGTGAGGTGTGTAGAGCAGAGTCTATGTATGATTGGTCAAATGGGGACAGAGTGGGGGAGAACATATCACAGGTACAGTTGTAACAAGCTCTGATTACCCTGGCAACACTCCACGACACTGTTAGGAACACACAGTTTGAGACTATGACACTTGTAATTGGCCATTATTTGAGGTAATCCACCAAGTGAGGTTGTTGTAACCACCAACTGTTAAAAAGTTCACACCAAACAGTCGCCACATATGGCAACACACGAGTGTGTGTAACAACAAAACACCCATATATCACGTGTTACAGACATGCGACCGTCATCAATTATGAAAGCGACACAAACACGAGACTTACACCCTTGCAGGAAAAAAAAAAGTTTTAAAATTCTGAGAAAAAAAATAAAGATTAATTTTTACTATACGCAGGGTTCATAGGGTCCTTGAAAGACCTGGAATTTAGTGGGTCTTTGTTCAAGGCCTGGAAAAATCCTGGAGTTTCCAGGTTTCAATATTTATTTTTGAAATGTTTGTGAAGAGTGGCTGTAAAGACCGTGATTTAAGAAGCATTGGGGCGGTAAAGATCTAGCGCATCCTCTTTAATCAAGTGCTAGCTGTTGTCTCCTGTTACTTTACTTTCCGCTGCTTTTGTTTTATTGGTTATCGCGTCATCAGCTCCGAGATAGTTGCACCCATGGGGTAAGGGGTAAGGGGAAACAGTGTTAGCCTCTCTGAAAAATGCATTGCATACTGTCGATGAAATACAGGTTTTTTTCTTTAATTTTCTATATTTAAAAATCTCAATTCATGTGCATTCGCTATTTATTTTTTGACGTGAATACGTCTTTAAATTTGCTACCATACGGGGGCAATCCAAAAAACCTAATGATAACAAAATCGGGCGATACAGTTTGGTGTTGTAGTTTCGAATCTTTCCTCTACATCCAAAATTAAATTATACCACTGGATAGCTAAAGGATCAAATAATTCATTACGATAAGCGATAACAGTGACGCATCGCGCGCGGTGGAGGGGGAAGCGCCGCCATTTTGAGGTTATTTTGTTGCATATCGAGATTTGCAATTAGTATAACTTTTGACTCGGAGAAGCTACGATGTTCGTTTTTGTAAGTTGCTTTAAAACTGTCAATTGTAATAATTCTTTTAGGATATTTGACTACCTATTAACACTTTTAAGTACTTAAAGTTACAGTTTTGCACTAAAATGCCCGCTGATAACTATTAGTTGATCTCCCATCCACCTTAGCGCTTAAATACCTGTTCTAGCCATACTACAATGTAAACTGCACTAACCAATAAACCAAGGAGAGTGAAGTAAGTGAAAACAAAGTTTTTAAATTACTATTTTTATAGTCCTTTATGTTAATTAAATTTAGTGAAAAGCTGTTGTTTTCCATCTATTTAAAATTTGTATACGGTTTTATAATTTCTTTTATTGACATGTTTAGTTCTAGGCAGTACGAGAAATAACAGTTTTAATCCTTAAAAAGTCCTTAAAAAGTCCTTAAATTTATGTTTCATATGTGTGTAAGAACCCAGTTAATACGATTTTAATTTTCTTTATGTATTAATAAATATTTTAAGATTGAGTTTTCCTATATTTTTCAGTGTAGATTGTGGCCCTCGTGCTGGAAGTAAAGAGGACTTGTTACAGAAACACGGACGCACCCCGAGGCCTCCAACGGTTACATGGGAACTTGAACAGCCGCCTCCTTGACCTGCTAAGCGAGGTATTGTGTACTCAACTCAAGGAGAGGAAAACACGTCATGTTCTGGACTAATGGGATCTTGTTTAGAAACAGCTCGTGTACTTTTATCTGAGAGGCTTACAAGGGCGAACTTTGATTCAAACTGTTTACATTCACTCGGCCATTATCATGGTAATTCACTGGATATACCTAGTCAACTGATATTACAACAGTATTCCCCTGGATACCCCCATCCCTCATTCAAGTAGAACTTAGAAGAAATGTGCCCGCGTGTGTATGAAGTAAGAAGGGAACACCATTTAGAAACAAAATACCTCGGTACCCCAGCTGGGATTGGAGGCCGGACCTCCCTATTAGCGGCAAGCCAGCCAGATAACACGATGAGAAGTATGATATCACTGTCTGGACCGAGAGGAGGCTGTGCCATCTCGTGTATTGAGACACTACACGTCTGGTTGGGCGGTTAGCACACCTGACTCGTGTTATTGTTGTCTATACCCCATCAGTGACAGTATCCACCCACCTAGTCATGAGATATCAGTGACAGTATCCACCCACCTAGTCCTGAGATATCAGTGACAGTATCCACCCTCCTAGTCCTGAGATATCAGTGACAGTATCCACCCTCCTAGTCCTGAGATATCAGTGACAGTATCCACCCTCCTAGTCCTGAGATATCAGTGACAGTATCCACCCTCCTAGTCCTGAGATATCAGTGACAGTATCCACCCTCCTAGTCCTGAGATATCAGTGACAGTATCCACCCTCCTAGTCCTGAGATATCAGTGACAGTATCCACCCTCCTAGTCCTGAGATATCAGTGACAGTATCCACCCTCCTAGTCCTGAGATATCAGTGACAGTATCCACCCTCCTAGTCCTGAGATATCAGTGACAGTATCCACCCTCCTAGTCCTGAGATATCAGTGACAGTATCCACCCTCCTAGTCCTGAGATATCAGTGACAGTATCCACCCTCCTAGTCCTGAGATATCAGTGACAGTATCCACCCTCCTAGTCCTGAGATATCAGTGGCAGTATCCACCCTCCTAGTCCTGAGATATCAGTGACAGTATCCACCCTCCTAGTCCTGAGATATCAGTGACAGTATCCACCCTCCTAGTCCTGAGATATCAGTGACAGTATCCACCCTCCTAGTCCTGAGATATCAGTGACAGTATCCACCCTCCTAATCCTGTTCGCTGTCCTATTTCCCACCCACGAGCGAGACAGAGATAGCCCAGGCTCCCAGCGCAAGACAATGAACAAACTCGTTATTAGTTTTTGTTTTGTTGGCAGTACTGTCGGGTGCCCCCTCCCACCGGACACAGATACGAGATGATGTGAAGAGAGGACTCGCGGGCTCTCGTGAGCCCGGTGGGGGGAAGGTTGGACCGTCTGATGAGGACACACATCTCTACTGTACATGTGTAGCCATCCATCCATCGGTGGACACGCGGATAAAGTAGTCAGTCTCTTCCCAGCAGGGTGTATTGAGGTGTCTTAGTCTTACTACCCATCCGGTTTATGCTGATATATTGTATCTTTAATTGTTTCCCCACTCAGACTCCATGAAAATGCAGTACATTTCTTATAAGTTCTTCCCTCCTCCTCCCTCCTATACCTTCATTGTGCATCTGAAGATATCCCGGAGGGTAGTAAGACAAGCGCACATAAAAAGTTAAAAATAATTAAGTAAATTAAATTTGAAATAAATAACTTTATTTATTGAAGTACATCCCTGTTGCCGTGAGCAGCGTTCCCCTCCCCTCCCCTCCCTCCCTAGCTACGTCACGCGAGGGGCGGTTAACATTCACAGGATACCAACATTAAACAACAAATATCCCCCTTTCAAGCTATGCGGGACGAGATGAGTTTACCATGGCGGCTTTATACTAGCGCTCGCGGCGAGGGACCGAGTAACTAATAACAGTCTTCATTTAGGACCCCCCCCCCCCCCCTTTCCTGCTACCCGACATGCATCACGCCGCGGGGAGAGGGGAGAAGGACCATTCGATACCCGCCTTCGACATAAAAGAGCCCTTTAATATACCTCTACTTTTATTTTTTATAAGAGGCACCGTACTATCGAAGTTTTATGATAGTTTTGTGAGCCCCTAGCCCCCCTTCTGCCCCCTCCCCCACAGCCCAGTGGAAATGTTTATGATAGTTTTGTGAGCCCTCCCCTTCTTGCCCCCTCCCCCACAGGTCAGTGGGAAATGTTTATGATAGTTTTGTGAGCCCCTCCCCCTTCTTGCCCCCCCTCCCCCCACAGGTCAGTGGGAAATGTTTATGATAGTTTTGTGAGCCCCCCCCTTCTCCCCCCTCCCCCCACAGGTCAGTGGGAAATGTTTATGATAGTTTTGTGAGCCCCCTAGCCCCACAGGTCAGTGGGAAATGTTTATGATAGTTTTGTGAGCCCCCCCCTTCTTGCCCCCCCTCCCCCACAGGTCAGTGGGAAATGTTTATGATAGTTTTGTGAGCCCCCTAGCCCCTTCTTGCCCCCCTCCCCCGCAGGCCAGTGGGAAATGTTTATGATAGTTTTGTGAGCCCCTCCCCCTTCTTGCCCCCCCCCCCCACAGGTCAGTGGGAAATGTTTATGATAGTTTTGTGAGCCCCTCCCCCCACAGGTCAGTGGGAAATGTTTATGATAGTTTTGTGAGCCCCCTAGCCCCCCTTCTTGTCCCCCTCCCCCCATAGACCAGTGGTAAATGTCGTGGACGTGACAAACGACCGCGAAACTTAGTCTAGAGGAAGCCATTAATGTGTGTTAGAACAGATTGCATGACGGGAGGGAAAGAGAAGTTTGCTCCGAGTATTTTTACAGACATATTTTTTTTAAAAATCTCTGTGCTTTATCAGGTCACGAGACTTATACAATAACTTAACCTAGGACCGCAGTATCTAGCGATATTATCGTCCAACACTAGCACCAGGAATTTTACTTCCCTGGTTAACAATAACAAATATTATATTCTGGCTGAACTGAATGAGGATCAAACCTAGGACTAACTAGACCATTGTTTTTTTCAAACTCTCCCCTCTTGGGGCCATTGCCTAGCCAATGTACCCCTCCCAGCTCTTCATAAAATAATAATGACACAAACATCCGCCCTCTTGGAAAGTATAAACGGTCGTTCCATATTTGAATAAAGATTTTTAGCCGATTCGGTGATCGAAGGCTTTAAGAGGTCACTTTCGCAATAGACTAGACTGCTGATGACTTGGAGATCAGGATTCGAATCCCGTCCGGGTATACTAAGGGTGGTTTTTCCTCGAGTGGTTCTACACTCTCCCTCTACGCAAATGTGGGAACACTTCCTCATCCCTGTATCATTAACGTAATTAGTATATATGCGTATAATCCGAACGGGTAGTAAGAAGCGGGTACAAAAAAAAAAGCTTTAAGTGTTAAACTAAACAAAGCCTTGACAGAGGTATTTTTTTAATAAAAGTTGATGACGTCACGTCAACCTCTACTCTGGGTAGCGCTGGTCTAGAACTATAGTCCTGGTATTTGGTTTCACACTAAAGCGAAGAGTAAAATCTAAATGCAGGGGTTTTAAAATATAAAGAAGAACCAAAAAGTTATGTTTCTCCGTCTCAATTATAATTAAATGACACATTACTGTAGGTATAATGTAACAAAATATAAGATTCGAATAAATGCAAGTAAGCCCGTGTGCCAATTTTTCTACACTTTTACTAATTTCCTCCCATGCACTCATTTTAATGGTAAATAAATCTGTAGCCTTGTACAGTAATTAGTTTTTTCCTCATCCAATGCAGCTTCACTTTACAAACTTGAACAATATTTCCACACCCTCTCTCGGTGATAACACCATCACACCGATACGTCGAATGGTCTCCAAATTGCCCGGAAATTATTGCTATCACAAAACTTCGTCGCTCTTGAAACAAAGATGATATTATACGTGAATAATTCGTGTGGGTGTGATCGCACGTGATTCTGATCGAGCTCGTTCGTGAACTCACGTGTGTTCGGGTGAGCTCGTGTGTGTTCGCGTGAGCTCGTGTGTGTTCGCGTGAGCTCGTGTGTGTTCGGTAGAGCTCGTGTGAGTTCGGTAGAGCTTGTGCGTGTTCGGGTGAGTTCGTGCGTGTTCGGCCACGGAGTAAAGTGAGTAACTTGAAATAAAAGCGTGACATATCCGTTTCAACCCTCCCTCTCGACACCAAGAGGAGATGTCTCTCCCTCGGAGGGAACTAATTTCCCGGCTCGCAGCGCGCCACAAAGGGTCAACTTCAATCATACCAGTCAATATCAATTTACCTCTCCCTAGACCTTGTCCGATATTGAATATCAACATGACCCCCACGGGGGGGGTGAGTGCTACCAAGACACCCTCATCAATTGGCTGATGTCCGGCTTCAATTACCGGCTCATGCATCCTTCATGAGGGGGGGGGGGGTCGCGGCACTTTGGGGTCACCAGAGTCCCTTTTATTGACGATACTGCCCCCAATTAGTAATTACACATTTTACTAATTTGATATTTCGCGTTGTGACGATAAAACGTGACAAGGTCGGTCATTCGGCTTAAATACACTATTGTGTGTGTGTGTTCCGCCGCGTCTTACCACCCGTCCGGACTGTACGCACATCTACACGAATGAGAACCAAGTGTAGTTTTAAAATAAGTGTACCCGCATTTGCGAGGAAGGAGAGAGGGGAATCCCTTAAGGAAGAATACCACCTCAATACACAGAACCGGGACTTAAACCCCGAGTTCTCTGTCGCCATAAAACCAGACGAGACTGGCCTATTTGACCTTTTAAGTGAAGTTGATGTCCTGAGTTTTAGTGAGCTCCGAATCCCTCTTCCTCCACCTGCATTCACACCACGTGCCAATTAATAATTCTGTCCTTAACGCGTTTCGAACCAAATTTCTTAGAAATTGAGTAAACTTTCCATACCAGATGGTCACATGGTTTAAAACGCCAGGCTCACAATGGACTGGATTTACAGGGACAGAGAATCCAGATTCGAACCCCCATCGGGTCAAGATGAGTGTTTTATTGTTTGTTTTTATCTCCGCATCTTACTACCCATTTGGGCTGTAACTACACTAATGTTTTAAGGATTAAGAAGGTTGAAGTTAGATGAAGTGTACAAGCATTTGCGAGGAGGTAGATGAAAAATACACCCTCAGTACACCCGGCCGGGATTCGAACCCCGATCTCCCGGTCATCGGCGGTCCCGTATATCGCAAATAGTGACGCCTTAGACCACACGAACATCGAAGTGGGTGAGATGGGTGTTAAGTTCTAAGTGTACCGATACAACCTTAGACATCTAGCTCAACTCCTTGTGGATCCATGTCCGCTAGAGGTAAATCTATATCTATCGTGTATTGTGTTATAGAAGACGCTCCAGATAATGCCATACTTTAAAAATCATACCTTTCATATTCTGAAAATTGAAAAATGACACCTGGACACGGGAATCGAACCCGGGATCTTTGGCTTAGGACGCCAATGCTCTAACCACTGAGCTATCCAGGATTCGTCCCGTGCCCAGGGTTATTCTTCACTCATATTTTAAGGCAGAGTCTATGATGGACGTGCGGAAATCGTCGGCTACAAACATGTGATTATATTAATATCACGAGCTATCAGATAACGCAGCCATCTTCGACTCGGTAGTTGGCTTATTGCTGCCATTTGTACAGTTATTGAATTGTAAGGGATTGCATATAAGAATTAAATAGTCAAAGCTATTATTTATGCTTTTAGTGGGAATTACTCCATCTAGATATCATATTCTGAAAATTGAATCCTGGATAGCTCAGTGGTTAGAGCATTGGCGTACTAAGCCAAAGGTCCCGGGTTCTATTCCCGTGTCCAGGTGTCATTGTTCAATTTTCAGAATATGATATCTAGATGGAGTAATTCCCACTAAAAGCATAAATAATAGCTTTGGCTATTTAATTCTTAAACATACCTTTGTTAATGAATAAATCGACTTTTAATTAATTTTTTTATAAAATATTGAGGTTATTTTGTTAAAAACAAGATTAGTGTTTTTAGCGAGACAAGAAATCTGGATACAAAAATAAAATTCTGTTTCGTCAAAGGGGATTAAGTTTTGCGGCGGTAAAACTCCTCCGTAAAGCTCCGTAAATTCCTCCAAATACCCGCAAAAAAACAAAAAGTTGAGCTTTTTTTAGCACAAAGCCTCTCCTTTCGTACTAAGTTCTTTGTTTACTCGTGTTGTGTTCAAAGTTGAATATAATATTTTGAAGCCACAGAGAAGTTGTGCAGTTTGCTGTCCGCTGTCGAGGATTACAACTGATGGAGCGTCACGAAAACAAACAAAAATAACAATAACGAACGATAGCAAACAAAAACATTCCGTATTCGTGTGTCGGAATATAACTTATTGTTTAACTCAATATGGAGAGTAATGGATATATCTCAATTAATTTTGTTTTATCAGGACTGGAAAATAAATAGGGTACAAGGTATTGGGACCTCCTGATAATCGACTCCAAAACTCTGCTAACCTACTGTTACACTTCAATTGACGTCCCAGTCAAACACTAATACTTTGGAGCCACTAAGTCAACCAGTATCGATCACACAGTCAATCAATCACACAGTCACAGTTAATACATCACACAGTCATTCCGTCACACAGTCAAGTCAATAAATCGCACAGTCAATCCATCACAGTCACAATTAATAAATCACAGTCAAATACAGTCAATCAATCATACAGCAACGCAGTCTTTCAGTCACACATAGTAAATCAATCATAGTCACAATCAATAAATCATACAGCCCCATAATCACACAGTCACAATTAATACATCACACAGTCAATCCATCACAAACTCAAGTCAATAAATCACACAGTCAATCCATCACAGTCACAATCAATAAATCACAGTCAAATACAGTCAATCAATCACACAGCAATGCAGACAATCAGTCACACATAGTAAATAAATCACAGTCACAGTCAATCACACAATCAAAGACAGTCAATCAGTCGCACAGTAAATCAATCACACATTAACAGTCAATAAATCGCAAAGTTACAAACAATACAACACAGTCAATAAATCACAATCAATTCATCACAGTCAATCAGTCACATGATCACACTCTCGACCAATGGGAGGAGGGGACGCTATTATACCAGCGAGACTCGCAGTTCAATTTCCGACCGCTTGGAGCTCTCGTCACAGAGACTATACAAGGGGGATATTGCCCACGGGCCACGAAACCAACTCATTTCCGGTTCCGGACTGTCCCTTGACGACGAGTTTGTTCCAGCGTCGCGACGCAGACCGATGCACACGGAAAACATGTTCCTGTAACAACGTGCGGAGAGAGATAATATTTCCTTTCAAACAACTTAGCTGGGCGGGACACATCAGTTAATTAGCGATAGTTAGATTTTTAGAGGAAAGGCCTGAGTTAGATTCCAGAGTCAAAATATAATATTTAAATATGCGTTTAAAAACTAAACCGCATTTGCGTAGAGAGAAAGTGGAAAACCAGTTAGGGTAAATAAAATACCCTCAGTACACCCGGATAGGATTCGAACCCCGACCCTCAAGTCTCGGGACAAGATGTTACACCTTCAGGAGGGGGTACTCAGAACCTGGAACCTGGAACCGACCGTTATTCGAAACAAACGACGCAGAGAGCGAGGATATAAAAAACACACCAACATAACGAAGGCGCGATGAAATATCATTTCCTATTAAAAACATAATTAAGCTCCGGGGGATTAATTAAATACCCAAACACTTGCCGAGTAACGGGCATAACTTCCAGGGGGAGATAAGTAATATTTTTAAAACGTTGTCGTATTTTGCGTTCATCCGCTTGCTTGGGGGGGAGGGGGGGAGATTAAACCGGATGTTTTAAACGACCGATTAAAAACTAACATTATTCTTCTGAAATGGTTTCTTCCTTAACGTCGTGGACCACAAATCAAAACGGCAGCGGACAATAACTCAACTTTATTTGGGAAATGTTTGGTTATCACAAATATTCCCTGGTTTTGGTGTTGAGGGTTCTAGCCGGCTGTGCGTTGGCTCACATATTTAAATATAACCAACACTTGGACAGATTTTATACTTATTTTTAGTAGAAACACAATTTTTTATATTTATGTAATTTTTTTTAAGTAAAGTCAGTATTTTTTTTACACTTCTATCAAAAAACCTGAACCAAAACCAATCTTCTGCGGGTTACAATCCCTCTTCCAGCTATAATCCACCCTCCTAATCCCTATCCCTTATATTAAGTTGTTAATAGTTCGTAGCCACGGCGTCAAATATGTTCACAGGAACGATAAAATAAATGGTGTTGCACACTCCAGTCTTTTGTCGGTATTCAGTAAACTACCATTAAAAATTAATCTTTCGCTGACAAAAAATTATACAGTGCTATTTATAGTATAAAACACTCCCTAAACAACCCTTTTTAACCAAATAAATAAAGCCATTTTCAAAAATTTAAAATGTTCCAAATTTATTTGTTTGTAAATTATCCTTAACTTTAGAGCTAGAATCAGAATATTTATTTCTTCTCAAGGTATGATGAACATGTATCACATACATATCAAGTCTCGGTTATAAGACAGACAGACAGACAGACAGAAAGACAGACAGACAGAATTATAAGACACTGAGTTCGGGGACAGATAAAATGGACGCGTTCCATCATAATCTTGAAAAAGAGAGAGAAAAAAATTATGATTTCAATACTTTTTCTTTTTGTGAAAGTAAAAATTATTTTTAAATCCCAACTAATCCTAACTTTGTAGACATGAGCCGGTTTTGCCCTCGCCCGTATCCGCGTCACCCCCTTGCCGCCCATCCCCCGGGGACTGTCGAGATAACAGTAGGCGACTGGTTTCATGACGTGTTCTCCACGAGACAGTTCTAATCATCACTCGCGGGAACATGACTCAAATGCGTCAGTTTTCCACCTCGAACAAAAAAAAAATCAAAAAGAACAATGCAACGATCTAAAAAAAAACTGCTAGAGGACATTTTAATGAACAAAAAAGAATGAAGGTTATTTGATTTTTTTTAAAATTCTGTCAAATATTACATAGTTGCTAGAATCTAAAATATATATTAGAGACAGTGAAATGGCGTCAGTAATTATTGCCAGAAGAAGTAGGCCTATTGCTCACTCACCTCGACCAGCAATCCAACAAGTACTTGTCTTCACCATCCACTCAAGATTACTGCTCCAAATGTGTCCCAATAGAAACAAAACGGACAAATATCCATTTGTACGAAAACCTGCGGGTCTACCCGAACACATACGAGCTCGACCGTACACTCATAAGTTCACAGGAATGAGTTCGACCGAATATAAACGAGTTTAGCCGAACACAATCGAGCCTATCCGAACATCAACGAGATCACCCGAACACAAACGATCCCTCCCGACTAGATTCCAATGTGGCTGCCGTAACATTGAGATATGTAATAATTCTGTTTGGTTCGTCCAACACACACTTTAACGTCCAATTTAAAAAACGAAGCTATTTAATTACTTTGATTTAGGAACAAACTTAACCCAACACAGCAACTAGCCCCAAGAATCGTACTAACTGAGTAACAAGACAAATATTACCTCTGGACAGCTATTGAGATGTCAGATGACCCCTCACATTGCAAAGAAACCTGTTACCAGTTTGTGCAAACAGGAGAGATGAAGGGTACATTGTACAAGATGTGTTGTTATAGTCCGACACCTAGGCTCAGTCGGTAGCGTGTCTGCCACTGAGCTAACAGTTTCGGGTTCAATTCCTGGCATGGCCGAATATTTGATAATTGGTGAAATATTGGTTTCACCGTTCACGGTGATGAATTAATGGCTGGTTGTTGAATGTTGCGTTTGTTCTAGATGTAAGTTAGTTTATTAAGTCGTTTGCTGATATAATCAGTTGGTTTAGAAAGTACATGTTCAATAACTCAAATAAATAGAAAAAATGAATATGCCCAGGTCACTTTTTTTCTCTAATTTAAAAAAGTTTATTTTCACATGACATATTATATATTTGAAGAATAAGTTACAGGAAAGGTGGATAGAAACATATAAAAGTGACAAACACAATGACTGTTACAGTGAAAATAAGCACACAATTCACAATCTACACTGCTGCCACAGGACAAAGAAGAACACAGTTCACACTTTACACTGCTGCCACAGGACAAAGAAGAACACAGTTCACACTTTACACTGCTGCCACAGGACAAATAAGAACACAGTTCACACTTTACAATGCTGCCACAGGACAAAGAGGCAATGGCTGCCTCTCTAAGAATACCTATAGTTACCAGTCAATCCCCCGACCTAGGTTTCATTCCATCCCCATGACAGATATTGCTGTCCAAGCTTAGTTTAGCTGCTGTTTGACTTTCCTCGACGGTATCGTTATTTATACAGAAAAAAACAACATTCCGGGACATGCGGGTTTGCCAAAGCGATCATCGTCACCTATGAAAATGTCGCCCTGAAAGTTCGATATCTAGCATTATTAACACATTATTGTTATTTACAAGGGAATCTGGGGACCAACTTGAGTCTAAACCTAGTAGTTTAAAGGATTATACACCGGGATGGTCGACAGTAAACTTGGGAGAAAGAACAGTTTATAAAATACTAAACACATCTTGATGCGGTTTACGTTAATAACATTTTACTAAATTGTCATAACCGCTGAGCAAAGTTGGGAGGTTTAGAGTATATGATGAAACGTTAGAGGAGAATGCTGACTACTCATAACAGTGGTTTGTTCTAGTTGGCCAGGAAAGGGGCCATAACTGGATATAAAAAGCCTTTTATTATTTGACAACGGGGCTGTCACATTTTCATCAATATCGCGGGCAGTCACGCTGGCCGACGCCGGACAATATCAGACTACATCTTCGGGTCATCATTGTACCTAGAGAACATCCATCGAGCCCATGTTCCCGAGATCGTGTTCTGTAAGGGGTCGCGAGCCGTGTCAGTCGATTCCATAAGTCTAAGTTTCCACGAGTTAAGCCAGTTCTTCCACTAGAACGAGCGTCAAGTCAATTTATTTATTTATCTTTCATTTAACTTCAATCACAGTTTGTATAATATTTTAGTAACCCTAAGTATTATTTCGAACCCACACAATTACATTACCTATGACCTTACTCCTCCCGCGAGCTATCCTGACAGATCCAGGCCACGGGGGATAGGTCGCGACAATATTATTACTATTGTTACTATGTTATATATATTGATAATATATATATATCCAAAGTGACAGCTGTAGATTACATCACTTTGACGTATGAACACGTGAGAGAATATCTAGTAACTGGACTATATACAACACTTGTAAATGATTCGTGCTTTTCTGGGTGAATCACTTTCCAAGTTCCATTTTATTAATATTTTATTACCTCTACAATAAATATTTTGGCCGACTATCTCAACTATTTCGAGTAATTACGGCAACGAGATCCTCGACTTGTTTATTTTTTTGCACGTAAGCTCTTTATTTTACTCGAATGAAATGCGTAGACCTACACTACTTTCTTTAAACTCTTTTCTGGAGCGTTTTTTATATTTTATTTGTAAAACAACATATTCAAGGGGTATTTACCTTTCTTCCTCAGTTTTTATCCCGGATAATCGTGTAGTGTAGTTCTTGCCGGACGGTCAAGCCCTGGGGCTCTAATGGACGGAGCAATTTCCCAGAGTACCCGCTAGATGGGGTTGACAACATATGACGAGCGCCGGAGAAGAAGGCGCTAACTACCACTCGCACAACAAATACAAGGGTGTGGTCGCGCGGTTATCGTGCCTGACTCCGACCTTGCAGATAGGTCAGGGTTCAATACCTTGCACTGACCCCGTATAAAGCGTCACACTCGCAATAGACTGGAATACTAATAACAAGGAGATCAGGGTTCGAATACGGGTCAAATACTTTGAAGGTGTTATTTTTACTAAATTGTTTCCAACCCTCTCTCCACTCATATCCGGGCACATTTTCTCTAAATTAAACCCTCCCCCATTAAAATAATACCGTCCACAATCATCGGATTGTTTGGTTGGTTTTTCTCTCCTCTCTCCAGACGAATACCGATTCTCCAATACAAGATATTAGCTTTGTGCTCAAGTATCATGTGAAGGTACATACATACAAACAAACATATACCGGTGGCCTCTCAGTCTAAGGCGTTAGATTGGCATTGAACTTGAGTCATCGTCAACAAGGAGAGTCTTGTTTTGAATCCCGGCTGGGTTCATTGACTGGTTTCTCATTTTCCCGAGGGAGATTGGTGGTTTATTCTCCTATAATTCCCCTACTTACTCCTGTATCCTGAGACGAGTGTAGATATAATATTAATATCAGTTGTAGCTTTAAGTACATCGGCACACGAATAACTTAACCTAGAGCTTCTATATCTAGTACACTAGAGTCGCGATTATCCGGTCTAAAGTGGCGGCATTCCCGGCCGGATAATACGGGATCCGAGTGTAAATAATGTTCAGTATTTGTTTGCCTACTTTTTTTTTAATATTCATAGAACATTTAACTTTTATTTTAATACAATCTGCCCATTTTCCGATTGCGATGTAAAATAAGAATACAGTAACTGTAGGGAGGGGGTCTGTACAAATTAAACGAGTAAAAATAATTTAAAATCTTTACTATACAGTAATTTATTTTGGAAATGTGACACCACGGCTACAAAGCAAGAACAAGTGAAAATAGAGCGTCAAATGGAACACATTATAAATTCAGTAAATGTTGGATATTTACCGGTTTGTTTATTTTTAAACGCACTTGTTAACACCGGGCCGGATAATACGGTGGGCCGGATAATCGCGACTCTAGTGTATCTGAGTAATAATAACAACAACCCATAATACAACACTTAATTATTTAGACACGAGCTGGTATTGAACCCAGGTTCTCACTCCTAGTAAATAGAGCTTTGGTCTGGAGATGGAGTTATGACCTTCTTGCCGGGTGGCTCACAAATCCTCACAGCTATTCCAATGGTTCTCACTGGATGTTTCTTTTTCTCTCGTTCTTTATTTCTGTCTCTCTTTATCACTCGCTTTATCATTTTATGCTTCGTCATTTTTTATTCCCTCCCCCCACAAAGAATACTTTTTTTTTCCCCGTCCGTCAAAGACATTTCGCGATTAATTCTTCAAATAAGGTTATTTTTATGTCAAAAAAAGTCTAAACTATAAAATTCCTATTCCAATAAAATTATATTTAATAATAATGGTAAAATAATGAAAATAAAGCTGTATGTGTAAATTAAAAAGTAAAAAATAAAAAAACCACGCACGTTAGTCTTAAGAAACTTTGTCTCCAACAGGGGTTCGAACTAAATTATCTTTTGGAAAATAAATCAACGTTTAGGAGGCACAAAACCCGCTTAAGTGGCCACATGGTCTAAGGCGCTACTCTTGCGGTAGGCTAGACCGCCTATGACGGGGATTTCGAGATTCGAATATAGTTCTTTTGGACTGAGTTTTTTCCAAAATGGTCTTCCACTCTCCCTCCACGCAAATGTGGGTACATTTCATCTAAATATATAATCTTTACTCCTAAAACCATTAGCGTAATAAGTACATAAGGGTATAACCCACACGCTGACAAAATAAATAAAAGACACAACAACTTAATTATTTTACCCCCATCCGAGACTCTTCAAGCGAAAATGACGAGTAGACTGAAATACAAGGAAAGGAACCAGCATTCCTTTTGAATGCATGTAAAAACCACACTGAAACCAGGTCTCCCGGGTAAGAAACAAGGACTCTTGCGCAGCCAACTCACTGAAGTGTTTCAATAATAGTAATTAAAAGTGTCTTAATGACTCAGTCGATCAATCAAACGGAGACTCACGGATGTATTTATTGGATTCACCAAAGATTCCTAGAAAAAAAGCTCTCTCACATTAACTGGAAATGTTTTTCCAACCATTTTCCCTTCCTCTCTCTTACATCACCTTTCTCTTCTCTCAAGTTTCCTCGCTTTGTTTGCTCTTCCCCCTCGCCCTACTATCCAAGGGGGTGAGGGGTGAAGTCATCTTGGTCCATTTCCTTGACCCGAGCAGTGTAGTGCGGCTTAGCTCCGCTTGAGAGCACTTCATGGTCCCGATACAAGGGCGCCAACCTTGCAAAGTCAAATAGAAGCAGCAGAGGTAATTGTTTCTCTTCGCTTTCACTAGGGCGGGGGAGGGGAGGGGTGAGTTGGATACACAGTCGTGAGTCGGGAACAGATCACATTACCTTGCTTGGTTCCACTATGGTGTAGCTTATAAGATAGGGTCATAGTGTAATCAGTCAAGGTAAGACTGCTACCTTGCTTGGTTCCACTATGGTGTAGCTTATAAGATAGGGTCATAGTGTAATCAGTCATGGTAAGACTGCTACCTTGCTTGGTTCCACTATGGTGTAGCTTGTAAGATAGGGTCATAGTGTAATCAGTCAAGGTAAGACTGCTACCTTGCTTGGTTCCACTATGGTGTAGCTATAAGATAGGACCATAGTGTAATCAGTCAAGGTAAGACTGCTACCTTGCTTGGTTCCACTATGGTGTAGCTTATAAGATAGGACCATAGTGTAATCAGTCAAGGTAAGACTGCTACCTTGCTTGGTTCCACTATGGTGTAGCTTGTAAGATAGGGTCATAGTGTAATCAGTCAAGGTAAGACTGCTACCTTGCTTGGTTCCACTATGGTGTAGCTTGTAAGATAGGGTCATAGTGTAATCAGTCAAGGTAAGACTGCTACCTTGCTTGGTTCCACTATGGTGTAGCTTGTAAGATAGGGTCATAGTGTAATCAGTCAAGGTAAGACTGTTACCTTGCTTGGTTCCACTATGGTGTAGCTTGTAAGATAGGACCATAGTGTAATCAGTCAAGGTAAGACTGCTATCTTGCTTGGTTCCACTATGGTGTAGCTATAAGATAGGGTCATAGTGTAATCAGTCAAGGTAAGACTGCTACCTTGCTTGGTTCCACTATGGTGTAGCTTGTAAGATAGGACCATAGTGTAATCAGTCAAGGTAAGACTGCTACCTTGCTTGGCTCCACTATGGTGTAGCTTATAAGATAGGACCATAGTGTAATCAGTCAAGGTAAGACTGCTACCTTGCTTGGTTCCACTATGGTGTAGCTTGTAAGATAGGGTCATAGTGTAATCAGTCAAGGTAAGACTGCTACCTTGCTTGGTTCCACTATGGTGTAGCTATAAGATAGGACCATAGTGTAATCAGTCAAGGTAAGACTGCTACCTTGCTTGGCTCCACTATGGTGTAGCTTATAAGATAGGACCATAGTGTAATCAGTCAAGGTAAGACTGCTACCTTGCTTGGTTCCACTATGGTGTAGCTATAAGATAGGGTCATAGTGTAATCAGTCAAGGTAAGACTGCTACCTTGCTTGGTTCCACTATGGTGTAGCTATAAGATAGGGTCATAGTGTAATCAGTCAAGGTAAGACTGCTACCTTGCTTGGTTCCACTATGGTGTAGCTTGTAAGATAGGGTCATAGTGTAATCAGTCAAGGTAAGACTGTTACCTTGCTTGGTTCCACTATGGTGTAGCTTGTAAGATAGGACCATAGTGTAATCAGTCAAGGTAAGACTGCTATCTTGCTTGGTTCCACTATGGTGTAGCTATAAGATAGGGTCATAGTGTAATCAGTCAAGGTAAGACTGCTACCTTGCTTGGTTCCACTATGGTGTAGCTTGTAAGATAGGACCATAGTGTAATCAGTCAAGGTAAGACTGCTACCTTGCTTGGCTCCACTATGGTGTAGCTTATAAGACAGTGTCATAGTGTAATCAGTCAAGGTAAGACTGCTATCTTGCTTGGTTCCACTATGGTGTAGCTATAGATAGGGTCATAGTGTAATCAGTCAAGGTAAGACTGTTACCTTGCTTGGTTCCACTATGGTGTAGCTTGTAAGATAGGACCATAGTGTAATCAGTCAAGGTAAGACTGCTACCTTGCTTGGTTCCACTATGGTGTAGCTTATAAGATAGGACCATAGTGTAATCAGTCAAGGTAAGACTGCTACCTTGCTTGGCTCCACTATGGTGTAGCTTATAAGACAGTGTCATAGTGTAATCAGTCAAGGTAAGACTGCTACCTTGCTTGGTTCCACTATGGTGTAGCTATAAGATAGGACCATAGTGTAATCAGTCAAGGTAAGACTGCTGCCTTGCTTGGTTCCACTATGGTGTAGCTATAAGATAGGACCATAGTGTAATCAGTCAAGGTAAGACTGTAAATTTCCATTGTAAAAGGAGTCAACAAAGTAAATGTTGATGAAAGATCGACAGTGGAGTTCGGGGTTCTAGCCCTGGTGTGGTGTACTGAAGGAGGTTTAATTCTAAATGTATTTACATGGAAATGCGGGTACGCCTAATCTATATTCAACCCTCCTCGTCCTTAACACATTAGCATAATTATTTCATATGTGCGTGGCCCAAACGTGTAGTAAGACGCGGGTACAAAAACTGAACATATTTTTAAAAATAAATTCTACTATCGCGTCTTATTACTGCCCGTCCAGGTTGAACTTAGAGGAAGTGTATCTGCATTTGCCTTTAAATAAAGTTGAAAACCATTTAAAAAACACTCAATACACTATATTGGGATTCGAACCCTGATCTCCCCGTCATTAGCAGTCCAATCCATTGCGAGAGTGACGCCTTAGACCATGTGGACATAGAAGTGGGTCCAACTGTTTTTGTTATTACTGGAATCTATAGATAGCGTCTCAGTCGGTCCTCCGTGCAACTGACCCGCGGGGATACTCAGAGATGACGGTTATTCCCCAGAGCAGCCCGGGGGAAAGGAGCAAGGGCCTAACGGAGCTAGTCCAGGAGAAATAAGTCGCACATCCTGTCTTTCCATTTGTATGCAGATTAGGGCCGGGTCAGCCCCTACCCCTCTCGTCAGGGTGTTGGGCAGGATAATAAGATAGCCATGGGTTACTCCGTTTGTTGAGTCATTCAAGTCCCGAGGTAACTACTATCAGGAGACGAGGCGTTGATGTTTCACGTCATATCCGTAGCGACGCATTGATACAGACCGTAGATACAGTCACTTGTCTCGCTGTTGGATAAGATTCTCCTCATGAAAATATTGTAATGTATCCTTTGATGGGAAATGATACATCCCGCAACACACAGCTGTATGACATATAGTATCATAGTCTACCTCACGGGGTTATATCGACAATTGTACCCTGTAATACTGTTTATACAACAACACACAGCTGTATGACATATAGTATCATAGTCTACCTCAGGGGGTTATATCGACAATTGTCCCCTGTAATACTGTTTATACTACAACACACAGCTGTATGACATATAGTATCATAGTCTACCTCAGGGGGTTATATCGACAATTGTCCCCTGTAATACTGTTTATACTACAACACACAACTGTATGACATATAGTATCATAGTCTACCTCAGGGGGTTATATCGACAATTGTCCCCTGTAATACTGTTTATACTACAACACACAGCTGTATGACATATAGTATCATAGTCTACCTCACGGGGTTATATCGACAATTGTCCCCTGTAATACTGTTTATACTACAACACACAGCTGTATGACATATAGTATCATAGTCTACCTCAGGGGGTTATATCGACAATTGTCCCCTGTAATACTGTTTATACTACAACACACAACTGTATGACATATAGTATCATAGTCTACCTCAGGGGGTTATATCGACAATTGTCCCCTGTAATACTGTTTATACTACAACACACAGCTGTATGACATATAGTATCATAGTCTACCTCAGGGGGTTATATCGACAATTGTCCCCTGTAATACTGTTTATACTACAACACACAACTGTATGACATATAGTATCATAGTCTACCTCACGGGGTTATATCGACAATTGTACCCTGTAATACTGTTTATACAACACATAAAGGGAGCTTGGTGTTCGAATCCCAGTCAGTTGAGGTGGATTCATCCTAAACGATTTGTCACTCTCCTTCCAAGCAAATGCGAGTATAATTCCTTATTAGTGTAATTAAGAAGCTGAGTATGGAAAAAAGCTAAATTATTATTATTATTAGGTGTCCTGTCTTACGACAGGTCCATTACTTTTGTCAGTAAACTTAGACCGCAAACGCGCCCTGTCCTGTGCCTCATTCAGCTTTCAGTTAAACCGTAGAGTAATTAAATACATTTTATCTGTCAACAACTTAATTTGTATATTTATTATTCCATGGAATACTCCCATTCCGCACACCATCACGGCTTGAACACTTTTTCAAACAAATGTTAATTATATTAAATTTCCGGTCAAAATCGTGGCTTTATAAGATATCGCCATTTAAAGGACGTTTCCATTGAGTTAATTTTTATAAAACGTTAACATTTAAATACAGTTGTATGTCCTATTGACACCTATTAAAAAATATATGTCTGAACCAATTAAAAAACTGACATTTCAACAAATTCTAAAAACAGTCCTTTTTTTTTTTAATTTAACGAATAATGTTCTACGACGTACCAATTTTTTTGTGTATTTTCTAAAAATAACAAGCTTCCAAGTGAGATGATAAAAAAATATGAACCCAACGCGACAAACTGGCTCGTCAATCGAACGGTATTAATGAAAACTGTTGGTGAACGGGCGGACAGCTTGAATGACGTAACATACTTGTTTGGGTTTTTTATTAGCACCGCGGCTTACTAACCGTTCTGGTCATGTACTAACTACGACAAAGGTTTTAGGGATTAGGAAGGTCATATATATATATATATATGAGGTGTACTTGTATTTGCGTGGAGGGAGAGTGGAAAATAATTTAGGAAACCAGCCTCAGTACACTCAGGGGCGGATTTACGACTCTGCCGCCCACTTTTCCTACCTCAATTTCTAACCTTGTAAATCCCCGTTTTACCCTGCAACCCCTCATACACCGACACATTTAGAGACTACCATACTCACAGATAAAAAGTGCTTACATTATTTTATTATTTATTATAGTGAGGTTTTAAAAGAAGAAAGGATCTAAGCAAAGACTTAAAAAACAGAGATAAATACTCTTACACTATCACAACACACAAATTCCAATATTAAATAATTTAAAAATCTAATATAAAGTCTGCATTAGTAGACTGTAGAACTTGTTAGTACAGATAAAACATTAATATTTACACAATAATAAAATAGTCTATAATATCTTTCTCCTTGATTCCTGCCGAGTGAACTGGTTGATGATGTAAGACAACCATTTTATACAACAAGTGACCTTCAATTAAGACGATTGTCAGTGGATTAAGGCGATATTCTGTCATGTTGGTTCTCAGATAGAGAAAACCACAGCAATCACACACACGATGAAGCCATCAATTATTTTAACTGACAGAAAAAGGTATGTGTTAATCCGCCCCTGAGTACACCCGACAGAGATTCGAACCTCGATCTCCCCGTCATCGCCAGTCCAGTCTACTGCGAGAGTAGCGCGTTCGACCAAACGGTCACCGAAGCGGGTAGCATTGTGATGTGACAACCCCTCCTCCCCCTCCTAACAAGCTGACAGAACAATTAACTTCCTTCCAGCACAACGTTTTGCTGGTTAATAATATTTGACAATGTTCCATCGTCGCGACCAGCGTTCCGTGCGTGTGTGTGTGTGTGTGTGTGTGTGTGTGTGTGTGTGTGTGGAGGGGGAGGGGTGGTCACGTATCAGACATATTCGTGACATTGTACAGCTACACACACACAACCCAAAGGAAAGTTCGCTAGTATTTTGGTAAGAACAGTATTTGACTGAGTTAAGGGTGTTACATGTGATGTGGATCACTAAAAGCGGTGCAGCTGTTTAGAAATTCTGGATTATTTACGAAGTGGTTTGTTATTTCTTAAAATGATTTTCAACAAAATTTAGGCGCAAGTTTTGACCAGTTAAAGAGCTTTAAGTTTAAAGTTTTTTTAAAAAATTATTACTAGCACCGCGTCTTACTACCCGTTCGGGTTATACGCACTTACACTAATGTGTAATGGTAGGGTGATTGTGAGATGAAATGGAGGACCTACAGTTTAACGTGGGATCCGAACCACGGTAGAGGCCTGGCACTCCACACATTCACAAGTTGTGATTAATACACGTCTTGTCAGAGGTGAAGGAAGGGTTTGTCAATCAGATAAATCTGTGCCGGGACCGAGGATTGAACCCCGGACCATCAGCACAGATGTCTGATGCCTTACCCCTAGACCACCAGGTCACCATTTAAAAAAAGAAGTCTGATAATATATATATAAAACCTTAAAAAACAATCCTGCATTTGCTTCAAATTGTTCTGTTGTGACCCAATCAAAACATGACTTTATTTGATATAGGAAGGCTGGTTATAGGTCTCTATCGTTTGATTTTAATCTCAGAGGTACAAATATTGGCGTAAAGCGTGGCTTAATTTTAAATATATTTAAACTTGAAATTTAAACTTAATAGCTAGATAGGGACCTGTTGATAGCACTCGCTTACATTTTGGTGGAAACCAAATTAAAAAATATAAACCACTTCTTCAAAAATGCGGGATTTCCAAACGCATAAAACGCCCTCCCCATGTAGCACCCTTAAGGAACCCTGCGTTCAATTCCTGGCAAGGCCGAATTATTATTTTTCACTGTATAAAAAATAGGGGTTTTCCCCCTTTCATAGTGATACATTAACGGTTGGGGGCTGGTTGTTGTGTCTGTTCTAGATTTAAGTTAGCTAATAAGTTGTGTGTTCATTTAATTATCAGTCGGTTCAGAAAGTGAACGTTAAAAAAAACTGGGGAAAAAGTATCTGATCGTTACAAAAATTATTATTATCATTTTAACTATTCATGATCACGTGATCTGCAGCTCTCACGTTCGATGTTATATTATCAATAGCTATAAAATTTATTTGAAATTTGAAAGGTTTTTTCTACCAGAAACAAGAGGGGCGAGGGGAAGGGAGAATAAAGGTGAAACATGAATGTGTGGAAAACCACCGCCGATGCACCCGGACGAGATTCGAACCCCAACTAATAAGTCTGACTGTTGCGAGACTGACGCCTGATGCCATGTGACCGACGGCTCGAGCTCTAGTCTTAAGGTCTGGAGCATTGAATACCTTAGAGATGGTTTACGACAAGTGAGATGAGAAGGACAACAAAGCGGAAATGCTCCAGCATTTATCCCCAGTGCATTCAGCCTGGATCTGGACTAGAGTCCCAGGTGCTAGTGACCCTGCTCAGTGTGTCAAGCGCCTAACATCCCTGTATATAAACAAAGGGAGGGGGGGGGGGCTGGCACTTTTGGTGTGAGCGCTTACAAAAAAGAGGGTTAGGGTTGTAATGAAGGGGAAAGTGCTACTTTCCATTTGGTTAAAAAACAAACATTAATGTTCAACTAACATAATACAAATATAAAAACTTTAATAGCATATTTAATGTAAATAATAACACAGGTGGCATATATCGTAAAATAAAGTAATTTTCCTTATTTTATTTTAATTAAAAGAGCTCCCATCCCCCTTTGAACAAATTAAACTTGAGGTCATAATGGATTTAATCAACTATTCCCTTGCACCCCTGGACATCATATGATGAAAAACAATTTTCCCCCACAAAGTGAGCACCCCCCCGCCCTTCTGGATCTGTTCTTATAATCAACCCCCCCCTACTGGATCAGTTCTTATAATCAACCCCCCCCCCTCTCCTTCAGTGTCTGCTCATGTGAGTCGCGCAGCGCAGGGCTGAACATTCCCACAGCTACCAGGAGACTAGGGGCATCTAAGAGGTGGCGAGAAATAATTACATCGACTGCAGCTCCTCCTGTGTAGACCCCGGACCCTCGCGAGACGGGGTACATTTAGACCTTGTAAACAACTTTTTTATGATTGATGGGTTTAAATTGACCATTGCAAGAGGAACTGTACCAGAAATCAAGTGGGATGCTGTCTTTCCGGGATCACGATCAATTTAACATTCACTTAATATTTTTATAATTGTTATTTTATATGTATTGATAATCTCTATCAAAAGTCACATGACTTGACGTGAAAGGTGATCTAATAACCTCTTAATTTATAAAAAAAAAATTGTGAAAAAATAGTTGGTCATTACAAGCCACGATTTTTCTCGATTTTTGCTAAGTTTAGTGACGCTGTCAGCGCTCCTGACTACTGCGAACAGACTGAAGGTTTCCAACTCTCTCTCCAAATAGTGCACTGATAGCCAATAGTTGAACGGCCTTATAAAGATAGCCCCTCCCCTTTCCCCGCCCTTGTTATCCGGGATAGTAGTCCCGAGGGATGAAAGGGATATTCCAGCAAGCAGTCATAACTTCCCCTGGAGACCCATTACACCCGCCCCATTAGACTAACAGCCCCATTAGACTCGACCTACTGCGCCAGGTTAATATGGCTCCTCCCGGGATACAAGGTTGGACAGGAGTTGACTTGGCGCTGTTCGCCATCTTGGTTAGGAGATAATGTTGCGCTACGCCCAGGAGGAGGAAGACATCTGATTGGTCGACATTGATAACTTTTTAATATATTCTTCATTTTCATTTATTTGAGACATTGAACGTCCAATTTGTGACCCCAACTGATTATATAACCACACGACTTACACACTAACTTAAATCTAGAACAGACACAACACCCAGCCCCCCGTTGTTAATTTATCACTGTGAAAGGGCAAACTCTTATTAACCCCATTAATAAATTTTCGAACCTGGGACCCTTAACTCAGTATATAGACACGCTACCGACTGAGCTAAGGTGTGTCGGACATTTAAATATATTATTATTATTGTTATTTTATATATATTTATATAAGCTTGTAGATCACATGACTCGACGTATTAACACGCGAAAGCAGTTTAAGTACATTTTATACCTACTATAAATTAAAAATTCTCACCTCAAATGACCAGACATGTTTTATCTTTTTAAACACTCTAATATTAGAGTTATTTTCTTAAGGCGACACAAACAAGACCGTATCGGATAAGAGAAGGTTGTGTTTTAGGGGGTTAAATCCCCCCCAAAGTATTATTAACATTTAATTTTCGCATTGTTTCTCAATACCTAGGCTAGTATATTTTTTTTGTCACCGCGTTTTATTATCCGTTCGGTTTGTACGTATGTGCATTAACTACACGAATGTGTTAGGGATAAAGAAGGTTGAATTTAGAGGAGTTGTACCTGCATTTGCACGTAGGAAAAAAAAGGTGGAAAACTATTTAGGTGTAACAAACTTGAGTACAGTAGACCGTGATTCGAACGCCGATACCCCAGTCCAATTTATGACGAGACTGACGCCTTGAACGGTAAACTGTGGTTTTTTTTGGAGCCTATAAAACTCAAAGCAGTTATAACCTCAAATATAAAAAAAGCTTTTAAATCGCTTCAAAAGGGAATACATTTAAAAAAAAAATCCTTGATATCTCTTGTCGTGAGGTTTTTATAATAGCCCCCCTTACTCCCTACCCTCCACGCCCCCCAACTGAATTAATAATATATTATTGTATTTTTTTACTTACGTAGGCTACTACTGTAAAAAGAAATTTACAATAACACGTTCGAATTAATAAAAAAAACTGTAAAACCATTGTAAAATATATCATTAAGGAATCAATAATTATTATTGTTTATATCAAAATATAATTATAGTTATCTGACTTAACCGCTTCGGTGGTCGCATGGTCTAAGTCGTCACTCTCGTATTAGATAAGACTGCCGATGTCAGGGAGATTGAGGTTTGAATCCTGGTCGGGTGTACCGAAGGTGATATTTTCCACTCTCCCTCCACGAAAACTCGGGTACATTCCTTCTAAATTCAACCTTATTCATCCCTAGCCCATTAGCGTTATTAATACATATGGGTAGTAAGGCGCGGTGATAAAAAAAAACTATCGTCATTAAATTAGGATATTGATAAAGTTGATAAATGTTGAATAAAAAATAACGAGTTAGCAAAACTTTTTTCATTTTATTAAAAAAACAACACTTAACATAAACATTACACTGAATACTGTCTTTTTTACAATAATAACTTTGTAATGTTGAGATTTGAAATAAATCCGTCCTTTACTCGCGACCAAACAAATAAACACATCGCTTCCTGTTTCCTTGTAATTATTAATTAATTAACGAGAGTCAAACAAAATAAAGCTTCAGAGCTGTCAGTGCTCGCCGCGTCATCTCATTAGCGTGTCGGTCGGTTTGTAACATCCTCTGCTGATGTGTGGACAAGCCAGGCAGGGCGAACAAACGGGTGCGGCGGGAGGGGGGAAGCCAAGAACTGTGTCGAACCAGGGACTCCCTGGGGAGGTAGAACAATGTCTTACTTACTCGACGCACAGAGAATGATGGTACAAAGTTTACTCTTTGGACCTTCTTCCGAAATGTTTGGAATCGAAACCAAAACAATTTTGATGTTACTTATGACAGAAAGTCTCACTGTTGATTGTTTTATGGTCTCTAGTGTGTTACGGTCTCAATTGTGTTACGTCTCTAGGGGGTTGCGGTCTCTAGTGCGTTACGTCTCGAGTGTGTTTTGGTCTCTAGTGCGTTCGGTCTCTACTGTGTTACGTCTCGAGTGTGTTTCGGTCTCTAGTGTGTTGCAGTCTCTAGTGCGTTCGGTCTCTACTGTGTTTCGATCTCTACTGTGTTGCGGTCTCTAGTGCTTTCGGTCTCTATTGTGTTGTGGTCTCTAGTGTATTACGTCTCGAGTGTGTTTCGGTCTCTACTGTGTTGCGGTCTCTACTGTGTTGCGGTCTTTAGTGTGCTGTTATATTGTCTGGATGCTAAGCGGGTGGAGAGTTTCTGACCCCAGGGGTAGTTTTCACCCCGCAGGGTTGAACTCCGGTATCTCCCCTCGCCGATAAACCAGTCTTACCACGAGAGTGACACCTCAGACCACACGACCACCAATGCAGGTCAACCTGATGTTCCTCTACAAGCTAACATACGAGACGAGGGGTGCGAGGGAACATAAGGGTGGTTTACTAACGTCAATCTATAGACAGTTTGTATTTTTTTTTTTTTGAAATTGACCTTGAAGAGTGAATTTGAAACGAGAAACCAGGAACAGTTTTTCATGTTAAATTAGAATGCGTTTATTTTTTACAAATAACAAATAATTTTAGGTTAATTTTCATAAAAATAATTTATTTTTGAAAATTTAAATTTCGTTAAATATATTAATTGAAGAATCTGGCTTGAAATGTATTTATATATAAAGAGTGAGTATTGTGATCAATGATATGATGTGTTTGTTTTTACTGGGATAACATACTTAGGGGTAGTTTACTTAAAACCTCTTTTTGAAAATTATTTTCGAAGCCATCATACACAATATAAGAAAGGTTGTGCGATGTTTCCGGACCACTTATTTTAATCCCAAAAGGTGTCCGATATTAAAGATATTATCTTGCACACGCGCTTTCCAGTCCTAAATGAATGAGGTTGAAACCCCGAGCCAAGCAGATTAGGAGGCGGTAATCTACGACACAGGGAAACTCAAACAAACTTCATTTACAAAGCACGTACCAGGAGTTTGTTAGGGTTTGTAAATTGATCAATTACAAACCTGGGGATACCTGCGCTGTATCTTCTTACGTCTGTCGAGATGAGGATCACATTTCACAATTCACAGATCTTCCTTAGAGCAACGGCCAGAAGAACTTTGACCTCAGCTCAGATGTGAACATTGTTTGGTATTAAACATTTATTATCAAAGTGCCAATTAGTAGTAGCTCTACCACATTTATTCTGGGTGGTAACGTCCCAATTGAACCCTCAGTCAGCCAGTATTACAACAGTAATCCCCTGGAGACCCTCAGTCAGTCAGTAATACAACAGTAATCCCCTGGAGACTCTCAGTCAGCCAGTATTACAACAGTAGTTCCCTAGATACCTTCAGTCAGCCAGTATTACAACAGTAATCCCCTGAAGACTCTCGGTCAGCCAGTATTACAACAGTAGCCCTGGAGACCTTATGTCAGCCAGTATTACAACAATAACCCCCCGGAGACCCTCTGTCAGCCAGTATTACAACAATAACCCCCCGGAGACCCTCTGTCAGCCAGTATTACAACAATAACCCCCCGGAGACCCTCTGTCAGCCAGTATTACAACAATCCCCTAGAGACCCTCTGTCAGCCAGTATTACAACAATCCCCTAGAGACCCTCAGCTCCCCAGGCTAGCTCCTTGGTGCTCTCGACCACTGCTATATTATATCTGATAACACTCCACGCAGTATTTCAGAACAAACAGCTAATTAATAAAAGTTCTAAGCTCGGTATATTTCTAGAAACACAAGACTACATCTAAATGGAATTTGTTCTTTGTGTTCCAAACGAGAAACAAAATCCCCAGCCTTTCTGAATAATGGCCGATCTATTATTTAGCCGACAATAGGAATAAACGAGAGATAATAGGGTGAGTATCCGAAGTAAGTTTCTGAGTTATTTTTCCGGTCCTCTTTCTGTGTTTGAATGTTTTATTTATAGAGTGAGGCAGTCCTCTGCTGATGTTGGACCAGAAAGAACAGCGGTACAGTCCCAGGCAGATATCTGCTGATGTTGGACCAGAAAGAACAACGGTACAGTCCCGTCAACAAACCAAGGTACCGCCCCCACAATAACCGTCTCGTATTACCGTCCGGACTGTACGTACACATTAATCACGCGGATGGAGTAGGGAGGATGAAGGGATTACTCTAGAGGAAATGTCCCCTTATTCGCCTGGAGAGAGAGTGTAAAACCACAATACAATCTATCGGGATTCAAACCTCGAACTTTCCGTCATTGGTCCAAAACGAGAGTGAAACTTTGTGTATCGATATCAAGCTCACAGTACGATCCCACACATCGCAGCAAGGTCAATCAGTGCGTCTGACCCGCTGTGTAGACTGAGGTGAGCGAGGATTGTATCAGAGAATCGAAGCCAGACCTTCAGGATAGCCAACCTGTCTACATAAATGTCTGTATACGTTAGACCACACACAACTCCCAAACCTCTGAGCGCTAGTTTAGCGGTGGTTGCGTGGTTTAAGGTTCTACTTTCACAATATACCAGAATATCGGTGACGCAGAGATCGGCGTTTGAATCCCAGTCGGGTGTACTGATGGCTTTTTAAAATGGTTTCCCACTCTCCTTCCAAGCAAATGCAGGTATATATCCGCTAAATTGTACTTTTCTAAACCCTACCAATTAGGGTAAATAAGAGGATATCCTGGGATATAGCCACATTAATTAGCGAATTATCCGACCAACTTAAGCGCTGAGCCACTCAGGGTTCGAATCCCCGCTTGGTACAGCGCAGGAGATACGACTATATCCTGTACCTAGGTGAAGTAGCGAGCCGGTTAGAGCCGCGGGCCACGGGTTGTATCCAACAGTTCTGACAAGAGCAGCCCCTGCTCTACTTGAGCTGCAACCGGCGAAACAGTTTGGACCCTCAACATCCTCTGCCTTGCTTTGTTGGAGCAATACAGCTTTACCTAGAGGAGCTTATGTCCCTCCAGAGGTGATATTCAGAGTAGATCAAAGCAGCCTCATAGTTTCGTTGTCGTGGTTAGTTCGGACTACAAGCGTTAAATGAACTAACTATACTACTGTGCTAAGAACAAAAAAGGTTGCAGTTAGTAAAAGTGTACCCGCATTTGTGTGTACAACCATCTAGGAAAAAAACAAACTTCGATACACCCAACTGGTATACGAACCCCAATCTCACCTGCTTAGGTGTCCGAATGGTTTAAGGCATCATTCTCGTGATAGACTGAACTGCCAAAGACAGGAAGATCGGGGTTCGAATCCCGCATGGGTGTGGTGAGGGTGGTTTTTCCACTTTCTCTCTCCACCTTCCTCAACCCTAACTCATCAACATAATTAGTAACTTATATGATGTGTACAACCTGAGCAGGTAGTAAGACGCGCTGATAAAAAAACATTCTCCCTGTCATCGGCGGTACAGTCTATTTAGAAAGTGACGCCTTGTACTTTTGTCCCCTTTTGAGAACCGCGCTATTTGTTGAGAAATAAAACCAAATGGACAGAATGTTTTTCATGCACATAAACAAACAAATGGTTACTCGCTCGGGTAATGTATTATTATTATTATTATTATTATTATCACCGCGTCTTACTACCCGTTCGGGTTATACGCACTTACACTAATGTGTAATGGTAGGGTGATTGTGAGATGAAATGGAGGACCTACAGTTTAACGTGGGATCCGAACCACGGTGGAGGCCTGGCATTCCACACATTCACAAGTTGTGATTAATACACATCATTTCAAAGGTGAAGGAAGGGTTTGGCAATCAGATAAATCTGTGCGGGACCGAGGATTAAACCCCGGACCCCAGAACAGAAGTCTCACACCTTACCCCCTAAACCGCCAAGGTCACCTCGGATAATGTAAAAAACGCGACCAAGTGGTGAAGTTATTACGTGATCTGTAGAAAAACCATCTTTTAACAGCCCGCCTCTAAAAAATAAAATGTAGATTGAATAAGTGTTTTTTTTACAATTTCTGGGGTCGGAGATAAAAACCTGACAACCTTCATAGATCTATGTGGGTATATTCACCATTTAAACTTCTATGAAATCCGTAATTCTATCTATACAAATAAATAAAATATTCGTCGATATTTTCTGTCCTCAAGGGTTTTACTGGCTCTAAAAACAATATGTAGTTCAAGAGGTAGGCTACCTAAATCACTGATAACACATTTTTTCATTAAAAAGAGGGCTATCATGTTTCCCCCCCTCCCAACGTGAATTGAAGTGATTGGGGCAATAATGGACTATGTCACAACAACTATAACAGTTGTATTCAACATGTAATTGTGTTTTTATATTTTCCTACATAGAACTGCAGACATGTTTGTGTTGATATTTTTTAAAGTGCAAAGTTTGTATCAAATCAGGGGGAACGAATAATAATGCAGGTTTATAAATGATTGAGGTATTAAAACCTTAAGTTAGGATGTAATTGTGAGTTAAGGTCTTTAGTAGATGTTTAGTTTAGTTTCCTACAGTTGGTAATATCAACATTTGTTGAGCAACTATCATGACTGAGAAAAGTTAAATTTGAACAGAAACTACGCCACGCTCATAACAGATATTCAACAACTGTTGATATTACCAACTGTGGGGAAATAGACTAAACATATCATGTGTATGGAGGGAATATTTCTTAGTTCTCTGTTACCTTGAAACATACTTGAGAAACATTTGTATGGAGGGAATATTTCTTAGTTCTCTGTTACCTTGAAACATACTTGAGAAACATTTGTATGGAGGAATATTTCTTAGTTCTCTGTTACCTTGAAACATACTTGAGAAATATGTGTATGAAGGGAATATTTCTTAGTTGTCTGTTACCTTGAAACATACTTGAGAAACATTTGTATGGAGGGAATATTTCTTAGTTGTCTGTTACCTTGAAACATACTTGAGAAACATTTGTATGGAGGGAATATTTCTTAGTTGTCTGTTACCTTGAAACATACTTGAGAAACATGTGTAAGGAGGGAATATTTCTTAGTTCTCTGTTACCTTGAAACATACTTGAGAAACATTTGTATGGAGGGAGCTGTATTTGATTTATTTTGTAAGTCCGACATCTTGGATTAGTCCTTAGAGTTTCTGCCCACTGAGCTAAGAGCCCTCAAATTCGATTCCCGGTATGGCCGGAAAATAACCATAATAGAAATGCTGGTTTCTCCGCTCACAGTGGGGGGGTCTGGATGTTGTGTCTGTTCAAGATTTAAGTTAATCTATAAAGAGTGTGCTGATATAATCAGTCGGTTCAGATATTGCACTTTAAATACCTCAAACTAAATTAAATAAATGAAAATTAATTTTGTTATAGAAACTGTAAAAATACTAACTAGATTTCACTCACCATCCTAACATAAATATTAATATCTCAGAATTACTATTTTGTGACATAGCACATTATTTTCCCAAGCTCTTCAATTAACAAACAAAATATATTCACGCCTACAGCAAAACGTTTCGCTACCGAGAAAATTTCGAAATATTTTTCCCCGTAACATTTTTTTTTCCGCCTGTAACGAATGCACTCAAGATATTTCAGGTTTAATTTATTCCGAGGACGCTAATAACAGAAACATCATCATATGAGTTACAATAACAGCAATAACAGTTATTTTATCACACTCACCTAACGACTACAGCGCTCGGTGATCGAATGTGACACTAACATCGGGTCTGCTGCAGACCGCGCCTTACTACCTGATCAGGTTATGTGCCTATATACTAATTACACTAATGCGTTAGGGATGAGGAAGCTCGAATTTAGAGGAAGTGTACTCGCATTTGCGTGAAAAATCATCCTCAGTACACTCTAACCGGGAATCGAACCTCTATCACCCCGTCATCGGCAATCTAATCTAACACAAGTGTGACGCCTCAAACCATGCGACCACCGAAGCATGTTTTCAAGAGTTTCAATGAGCTGAAAATGTCAGAAAAATTTTATTTTGAAAAATTTCTAATTACGAGACTGAACTTGTTAAAATATAAAAATATATATTTTTTTAAGATAAAATAAGATTTCAATATCTCTATAGTTATTGTGATTTAATTAATTTAAGGCTTTCAACATTTTGTTTTGGTGAACATAATTAAAAAATCAACATACTTAAATAAAAAAACAGTAGTTGGAGATGAGTGTGTTTTTATTCGCTTGAGGAAGTAATCCGGTTCAGAAATAAAAGTGGAGTTGATGCAGTGTATGTTAGTATGTTAGATTGGCAATGTCTTAATTAGTGAACCAAGCCGGGAGGAGTCCTTGTAAAAAAAACAGTATTCAGCTCAAAATAAAACATGACGTAATTACTAAAACCGACTCAAAATAAGGCGATGAACCCGATGTAAGGAGTTTTACATTATTTAAACCTCCGTAATATTATTATCAATAATAATAGGAATTAATTGCCAGAGCTATTATTTTTGCTTATTAGTGGGAATTACTCCGTCTAGATATCATATTCTGAAAATTGAAAAATGACACCTGGACACGGGAATAGAACCCGGGGACCTTTGGCTTAGTACGCCAATGCTCTACCCACTGAGCTATCCAGGATTCTTCCCATGCCCAGGGTTATTCTTCACTCATATTTTAAGGCAGAGTCTATGATGGACGTGCGGAAATCGTCGGCTACAAATATGTGATTATATTAATATCACGAGCTATCAGATAACGCAGCCATCTGCGACTCGGTAGTTGGCTTATTGCTGCCATTTGTACAATTATTATAATTTTAAGGGATTGCATATTAAGAATTAAATAGCCAGAGCTATTATTTTGGTGTACTAAGCCAAAGGTACCGGGTTCGATTCCCGTGTCCAGGTGTCATTTTTCAATTTCCAGAATTAATAATAATAATAATGATAAAAAAAGTTAAACAAGTAATCACGTTCTAAAAATATAAGAAAATAAGACTATATTCGTGGTGGTTTGTGGTACTGACCAAGGTTAGTTGCACGGTTAGCGTGCCTGACTCTGACCTGGAGGTTAGAGGGTCATTGTTTGTTATAAATTCCAGTGATGATCATCCTGTGCAGATCTCTGATCATCCCGTTCCCCTGGGCTAGATGAAAGGGACAAGGTAGTTGAGGTTTTCTCCCTTAGCAAGACGTCACCAGTCTGGTTATCATTTTCTTCCAGTTTTTCCCCGTCCCGCCATCCTCTCGTCTATTGTGTGTGTAGTACAAAGCTCACTTACTACCCTTGGAGACACCCTCCTACCACCCCTTACCACCCTCCACCATCAAAAAGATCCTTACAAAGTTTAGGAAGCGTGAATGCATTATTGATGAACGCATGTCCTTTACCACACAGGCGGGATATCGTGTTTCGTTCGTTAGAGGCTGTGGATGTTACTGTATGTTACTTCATGGTGCTTGAGAGGGTGGGGATGTTACTGTATAGTGCTTGAGATGGTGTGAATGTTACTGTATGGTGCTTGAGAGGGTGTGTATGTTATTGTATGGTGCTTGAGAGGGTGTGAGTGTTACTGTATGGTGCTTGAGAGGCTGTGGATGTTACTGTATGGTGCTTGAGAGGCTGTGAGTGTTACTGTTTGGTGCTTGAGAGGGTGTGGATGTTACTGTATGGTGCTTGAGAGGCTGTGGATGTTACTGTATGGTGCTTGAGAGGCTGTGGATGTTACTGTATGGTGCTTGAGAGGCTGTGAGTGTTATTGTTTGGTGCTTGAGAGGGTGTGGATGTTACTGTATGGTGCTTGAGAGGCTGTGAGTGTTACTGTTTGGTGCTTGAGAGGGTGTGGATGTTACTATATGGTGCTTGAGGGGCTGTGGATGTTACTTATTGGTGCTTGAGAGGTTGTGAGTGTTACTGTTAGGTGCTTGAGAAGGTGTGAGTGTTACTGTTTGGTGCTTGAGAGGTTGTGTATGTTATTGTATGGTGCTTGAGAGGGTGTGAGTGTTACTGTATGGTGCTTGAGAGGCTGTGGATGTTACTTCATGGTGCTTGAGAGGTTGTGGATGTTACTGTATGGTGCTTGAGAGGGTGTGGCTGTTACTTCATGGTGCTTGAGAGGCTGTGGATGTTACTGTATGGTGCTTGAGAGGTTGTGAATGTTACTTCATGGTGTTTGAGAGGTTGTGGATGTTACTGTATGGTGCTTGAGAGGGTGTGAGTGTTACTGTATGGTGCTTGAGAGGTTGTGGCTGTTACTTCATGGTGCTTGAGAGGCTGTGGATGTTACTGTATGGTGATTGAGAGGGTGTGAGTGTTACTGTATGGTGCTTGAGAGGGTGTTAGTGTTACTGCATGGTGCTTGAGAGGTTGTGGATGCTACTTCATGGTGCTTGAGAGGGTGTGTATGTTACTGCATGGTGCTTGAGAGGTTGTGGATGTTACTGTATGGTGCTTGAGAGGTTGTGGATGTTACTTCATGGTGCTTGAGAGGTTGTGGATGTTACTGTATGGTGCTTGGGAGGCTGTGGATGTTACTGTATGGTGCTTCATGTAACACAGTCTCTTACTACCCAATCTGTCCACATATTTACACCAGTAAAGAAGGGAAGATGGAAGTAGAATCTAAATTAAGTGTACCCGAATTAGCGGGGAAGAAGAGTAGAAAACTATCTATGAAAAATAACCACAAAATACCCGAAAGGATTAGATCCCCGGACTACCTATTACCTGCGTACCAGACAAGTCGAGACTAACGCCTTGTGACACATGCACACCGGTGTAGGTTTGCAAGATATTTGAACCCGGTTTCCGCCTTCGATAAACTAGATCATATAAAGTGTACTGCGCAATGGTTTTCCAGGTATCGAACCCCGACCCCAGCGATGCACGAACAGACATAGGCAAGTCTGAGCGGAAGATATGTTTGCTCATGACCATACAGTTCATAGTTAATCGCTAATAAGGAATTCTTATCGATATTAATATTTGAATGCGGGCTGTTAGTTTAATCTAATTATCTAAAGAGGCTTCCTCCCGAATTACTGGGAAACAGCTCTAGTTTTTAAAACCTATTCCTTCTGAGAATGTAACATCCCGGAACCTCGCGGTGCAAAGCCGGAGCCAGACGGGACAGTCCCCTCTCTCTCTCTCTCTCTCTCTCTAATGTTGGCGCTAAGCAGGAATTGGTTCCGACGACGGCTTTGTGGAATTTTAATGAACGCTCTCGTGAAAATAAGACTTGTGGTGTTCCGTGCTCGAGAGAGCGAAGATACACCGGTGTTTGAAACACCTTTACTCCGGGTATAACTGGCAGGTTGGTCGTGTGTACAAATCTCATAGTATTACAGGACCGATCACACTACTGTGACACTAATAGTCTCACACTACTGTGACACTATTAGTCCCTTCACACTACTGTGACACTATTAGTATCTTCACACTACTGTGACACTATTAGTCCCTTCACACTACTGTGACACTATTAGTCCCTTCACACTACTGTGACACTATTAGTATCTTCACACTACTGTGACACTATTAGTCCCTTCACACTACTGTGACACTATTAGTATCTTCACACTACTGTGACACTATTAGTCCCTTCACACTACTGTGACACTATTATTCCCTTCACACTACTGTGACACTATTAGTCCCTTCACACTACTGTGACACTATTAGTCCCTTCACACTACTGTGACACTATTAGTATCTTCACACTACTGTGACACTATTAGTCCCTTCACACTACTGTGACACTATTAGTCCCTTCACACTACTGTGACACTATTAGTCCCTTCACACTACTGTGACACTATTAGTATCTTCACACTACTGTGACACTATTAGTCCCTTCACACTACTGTGACACTATTAGTCCCTTCACACTACTGTGACACTATTAGTATCTTCACACTACTGTGACACTATTAGTCCCTTCACACTACTGTGACACTATTAGTATCTTCACACTACTGTGACACTATTAGTCCCTTCACACTACTGTGACACTATTAGTATCTTCACACTACTGTGACACTATTAGTATCTTCACACTACTGTGACACTATTAGTCCCTTCACACTACTGTGACACTATTAGTCCCTTCACACTACTGTGACACTATTAGTCCCTTCACACTACTGTGACACTATTAGTATCTTCACACTACTGTGACACTATTAGTCCCTTCACACTACTGTGACACTATTAGTATCTTCACACTACTGTGACACTATTAGTCCCTTCACACTACTGTGACACTATTAGTCCCTTCACACTACTGTGACACTATTAGTCTCTTCACACTACTGTGACACTATTAGTCCCTTCACACTACTGTGACACTATTAGTCCCTTCACACTACTGTGACACTATTAGTCTCTTCACACTACTGTGACACTATTAGTCCCTTCACACTACTGTGACACTATTAGTATCTTCACACTACTGTGACACTATTAGTCCCTTCACACTACTGTGACACTATTAGTATCTTCACACTACTGTGACACTATTAGTCCCTTCACACTACTGTGACACTATTAGTATCTTCACACTACTGTGACACTATTAGTCCCTTCACACTACTGTGACACTATTAGTCCCTTCACACTACTGTGACACTATTAGTCTCTTCACACTACTGTGACACTATTATTCCCTTCACACTACTGTGACACTAATAGTCTCTTCACACTACTGTGACACTATTAGTATCTTCACACTACTGTGACACTAATAGTCTCTTCATACTACTGTGACACTATTAGTATCTTCACACTACTGTGATACTATTAGTCTCTTCACACTACTGTGACACTATTAGTCCCTTCACACTACTGTGACACTATTATTCCCTTCACACTACTGTGACACTAATAGTCTCTTCACACTACTGTGACACTATTAGTATCTTCACACTACTGTGACACTAATAGTCTCTTCACACTACTGTGACACTATTAGTCTCTTCACACTACTGTGACACTAATAATCTCTTCACACTACTGTGACACTATTAGTCCCTTCACACTACTGTGACACTAATAGTCTCTTCACACTACTGTGACACTATTAGTCTCTTCACACTACTGTGACACTAATAATCTCTTCACACTACTGTGACACTAATAATCTCTTTACACTACTGTGACACTATTAGTTCCCCCTCAATCGACAATCCATTATATTTAAAGTCTGACGGCCGATACCACGTGACCACCATTACAACCATCAAACCTTCTATGAATAAAACTGGACTTGAGGTTTTCTGATGAAACAACAACAGCGAAAAGGAGTCTTAACTCCGGCTATCGATGCTTGGGGTTGTAACTCACGCATGCGCAATCCTAACCGCGAGATAATGAATCCTGATCATCGACTATAATTTATCGGCGAGGATGTGGGTTCGATCCCCCTCAGATGATGCGCGTGTGGTTAGCGAGACTATCGGATCAGTGGCTCGGGGATCGATCCCGCGATATTTCATCAACCGTTTGTTGGATCGTGTTGTGATCAGTTCCTGTGTGTGTGTGTGTGTGTGTGTGGTGTGTGAGGGGCGGAGTAATAGGCTCAGTGTTATACTCTTTTAGAACACACTGTTGGTAAAGCTACACGAAATGGAATGTATAATTCATGCCTAGCGAAGCATTCCCCCCTCATCATTAATCGGATGATATAATTTTGTTTGTGCGGTGTCGTGCAATAACACCCTAACTCACATCATTTAGAAATCACCTCCATTCAAACCACAGTTTTATAACTTGGCCGTTACCCTGACAGGTTCCACTATGGTGTAGCTTGTAAGATAGGGTCATAGTGTAATCAGTCAAGGTAAGACTGCTACCTTTCAGGCAAATGTAGTGGTTCAAAGTTTGGAAGTCCTGCAGTTACTGAAGAGTCCTTTATTTCCCCTTGTCTTATAGCTTGTGAGGCACCCTGTACTTGTCTAAAGTTCGTTGTCTCATGTTAATATCACATGTGATGACTGACTTAGATGTTGCTCCATCTCCCCGGGCCAGTCAAAGTATCGGAGACCCGCATCCTCTCTCGGTCGCCTGCGAGACTTGCGTGTAGAGCACCCGCGCAACAGATCTGTAGGAGAGGTTGCGTTTGAATCTATCTCACGGCGTTAACGGACCGGGACTTGACATTTCAAGAAACTACGAGAGTATTTCTACTTACAAAATAGGGTAACAGAATATCACGAATTACAGACTAGCGCTATCACTATTGCGCTAATTACCAGGACAAGATTGGCAGTTATATTGTACGACAGCCTCTGTATATCACGGTTCGAATACAGCCGGGTCCATTATAGGTTATTGTTTATACAGGCTAACGCTGGTGCAGTTACTTGAAATTTACCCTCTTTTATGTTCTCCAAGGTATGATTACTTAAGCCAATTATAGGCAGTACTATCAATATTCACCCTTCTCTCCCTGTTCCTTAGATTATTTTATTTCTATGCCCGTTCGGACAGTTAGCCTATTCATACAAATGTGTTAAGAACGAGTAAAGTATAATTTATAGGTAACGTGCCCGCATCTACGTGGAGTGTGTGTGGGAATCCGTTCAAGGAAAACCACCCTCAGTAAACCTACCCGTGATTGGAACCCTGACCTCCGTGGCACCTGCAGTCCAGGTATATCGCGAGATGTACAGGTTAATTCACCTGTCATTCTGTCCTCTCACGAAACTGGAGACTTTGATCCTTCATATGTGACGTCACAACAAACATCCCTCGTGTTCGAGACTAGCGGCGAGCGGAGGAACTAGGTTGGTGCTTTTTAAAACAACTTCTCCTACGTTAGTCTTCACTTCCCCTGATATTTATATGAAGGGCCTTCCTTATCTGACAGATAGAGAAGTACTAGATCTACCTTCACGTGTTCATACGTCAAGTCATGTGATCCACACATGTCACTTTAGATACAGTAGCCCCGTGGCTTCTTTGGTGCTGACTGACAGTTCATAGCTGACTTCTGATAGTCAAAATTTAGGTATATACCTATCAGAAGTGAAAGCTGCTAAACACATGTTTTTTGCAGATCTTATTATTCGGCGTAGGGATACATAATTTGGTCTGGTAGCTTTTCAAAGCCCTCAGCTGTGAGCGCACTCAGCACCAAAGAAGCCATGGGGCTACTGTAGATATTATCAACACATATAAACATAATAATATAGTAAAATGTTGATCAATGTTGACAGCAAATCAAGTGTTTGTTTCTTCCTACCAAAATCATATCTATCCTAAATCTCCGAACATTGATTCTGTTTAGCAGGTCGAAGGAAAAAAAAATGTTGAATAATAATAATAATAATAATAATAATAATAATAAGTCCACAAAAAATAAATCTCGTGATGTGCGCCATATTTTTGTCCAAGTACGAAAGCCAATTATACTGTCGAGCAGATAACGACAGGGATGCGGTCGTCCAGATTAGCTGTAGCCGAGCTCTGGAAGTGATCGCGGGGGGGGAGGGGGGGAAGGTTTTACGAGCAAGTAAACCACCCCTTACCCGAGTCCAACAACCCCATTAATCACCGGGTTCAACAGTACGATACAACACACAAAAAAAGAAGTAAAGATAGGCACAAAAAGTAAATTACCGAAACAATGTTTAAAAAAACATTCGTCTATCTACCTTAACACACGAGGAAGGGGGTGGGGGAGAGTTTGTAGTGGTACTACACTATAAACGTTAATTAACTTTACATTGTATGCTTAGCGAGTATGCTTATGAAAGCACAATTTTTTTTCTTGCGTAGATACTGAGATAGGATTTTTTTAAATTTGTTTGATTATATATTTTTTGAATGTGTCTTTGACAAGATTTTGAACATCCTTCTTTCGAATGTATTGAAGCAGATATACACGAAATTTATAACAAAAGCAAGAATATTTCTCAACTTAAACTGGTAATAATTAAAATGTACCTGTAGTGATCATTTCTATGAGAATTATTGTCACAAATAAATAGTAATTTATGATTTGGCTGCTACAGAATGTTTTATATACATTTTATTTTAATAATCTTAAACACTCTCATCGGGTGTAGGGGCACGCAGACTAAGACGCCAGTCTCATCTGGCCTGGTTTAACAGTGACGAGAAGGCCGCGGTTCGAATTCAGGCAGAATTTAATGATGCACTTTTTTATCTTCACGGTTTTCCACGCTCCCTCCCCACGAAAAATGTGAGTGCACTTCCTCCAAATGCCCCCTATCTCTTCCCTACCCCCATAGGTGTGGACATGCGGATATAACAAACGGGTGGTAGGACAAGAAGCTATGATGTATGTGACATGTACCCACATTTGCGTGGCGAGGGAGTGTGGGAAAACGATATATAAAAAATCACACTCGGTACATCGGACCCGACCACAGGCAAACCAGACTACATGAACCTGACATCCAGCCCCCGTGTCCACCTATGTGGGTCTTTGAAACGCAACCGGAGGATGGGAGGCTCCCACGAGTCATCTTGCGGAGGATGAAATGTTTCGTATCGACAGATCCCATCAGGACTACTCTGTCTGTCTGTCTGCTGCGGGCGGACAGCTCTTTCCGACATGTGAGGACAGTAATCCTCAGCAGAGTGTGTGTGAGAGAGAGAGAGAGCTGTAAGACGTCAAGCCCCCAACACTCCCATCAGTCTGAAGAAGGTGTGATGGGAGCCCTAACGTCTTGTACAATGTATCTATCTGTCTCTCTCTCTCACACAGGGTCTGACGTAACCAGCTGAGAGGTTTATAATACGGTTTGAATTTCAATAGAAAGACTCATAACAGGAACATAATAATAATAATACATCTTGTTATTCAGGACATCTAGGAGATTGGTTTGGTTCCGTTCATAATACACTTTACCTAAAAGCATCACCTAAAAGGTATTGAGTACAACATTCAGCCAATACCACTTAAAGACCGATACCTAGAAAATATTGAGTACGATATACCATCTACAACCTGATACCTAGAAGGTATTGAGTACAGTATTCAACCCCATACCACAATACCTGATACCTAGAAGGTATAGAGTACGGTATTCGACTCCATACCACATAATACATGATATATAGAAGATATTGATTATGGTATTCGGCTCCATACCACATAATACCTGATACCTAGAAGGTATTGAGTACGGTATTCGACATACCATATACCACAAATAGAATTGTCAACCATAATACCTGAAGGTATGAGTACGGTATTCGACCCATACCACATAATACCTGATACCTAAAGGTATTGAGTACGGTATTCGACCCATACCACATAATACGTGATACCTAGAAGGTATTGATAGGTATTCGGCTCCATACCACATAATACCTGATACCTAGAAAGGTATAGAGTACGGTATTCGACCCATACCACATAATACCTGATACATAGAAGGTATTGAGTACGGTATTCGCCTCATATCCACATAATACCTGATACCTGGTATGAGTACGGTATTCGACCCATACCACATAATACCTGATACCTAGAAGGTATTGAGTACGGTATTCGACCCCATACCACATAATACGTGATACCTAGAAGGTATTGATTATGGTATTCGGCTCCATACCACATAATACCTGATACCTAAAAGGTATAGAGTACGGTATTCGGCCCATACCTCTGAATACCTGAAGGTACACATTGAATACATACTCTCGGCAACAAGTGAAGACTTGCCACTCAAAGTTCTGGATGATTTCTCCCGACAGAGATATGGAGGGAAGCCGTTTACTGCGTTCAATATTCACAAAGTGTATATGAACGGAACCAAACCAATCTCCCAGATGTCCTGAATAACAAGATGTAGTATTATTATTATTATCCTGTTGTGAGGCTTTCTGTTGAAATTCAAACCATATTCTAAACCTCCCACAGGTTAGTACATTTGAAACAACTGGAGCACTTGTACAACTGAAGATCGTCACCAAACGAGGAGCGAGACATATTATAAAATGATAAGACGTCAACTATGTCTTAGATTAGTTTGTATCAAAGATACATATTTTATTTTATAATCAAATACAAACAATTCAGCGTTTTTCACACTTGAATTCCTTCCTTTCAGCTCAGGGCTGATGCGTTAAGCTCTATAAATATTAACACATTCAAGGAAAAGGTAGACTATTTAAACAAACTACCCTTAAGGTGGGGGATGTAGGAGCCGCGAGATAAGAGTAGTATTTTTTGTAGTTTTTATAGCTAACAATATTTTTTTTTTGAGAAATAAATCAATTATTTCTCCAGTAGAAACACGGAGTTTAATTTCCTACACTTGGTAATCAACAGTTTGTTGAATATCTTTCATCAGTATATTGGACTTGACCCGCTTCGTTGGTCACATGGTCCAAGGCGTCACTCTCGCAGTAGACTAGACTGCCGATGATGGGGAGATCGAGGTTCGAATCTCGGTCAGGTGTACTGAGGGGGGTTTAAAAAATTGTTTTCCAATCTCTCTCCAGGCAAATGCGGGTGTACTTCCTACTAATGTGACCTTCCTAATACCTGTAATCATTATAGTAATTAATACATAAGCGTCCAGGACACCCTCAACAGATATTCAACAGCTGTTGATATCACAGGGTGAAGGAAATTAAACTCCAGGTTTATACTGAAGCAGAAGTTTATTTTATTTGCCTAAAAATTGTGTTTGTTATAAAATCTGCAAAAAATACTGCCCTTAGCTCGCCATTCCTACCGTCACACCTTAAGGTCACACCTATAACTTTTGATTTAATTTTAAGGTTACCGTTTTATTCCATGTTTTGTTGGAAAAATCGCTGTTCTTTCTGAGGTTTACGACTCATAATTCTAGAACAAATATTATCAGACAACTGCCAAGATGTGTTTTTTTACGGTTATATCAAACACTTCAGCCGTTTTTATTGAAGTTTCACTACCCAAAGTCCTAAAACTTCAATAAATGTGTGAAACTTTTTATTTAACAACACAAATACCGTGGAGGTTTTTCCAGAGCTATGAACTGTTAGTTTCAGAAAGTATAATATTTTGCCCCTTAAAAAAAACAAAATATTAAAAATGATCCCTTAACCGGACGATTTAGATTCCCCCGTGCATGGCGTCGGATAATCCGCATCACGGGGAGGGGAGTAGGGTAGATTTAGAAGAAATTAACCCGCAGCATGCGTGGAAGGAAAACCACTCTCAGTAGACCCGACCTATATTCGAACCCCGGTCATCTGGCAATCCATTCTATTGCTAGAGAGAAGCCTTGAACCATGTGACCACAGGAGAGGATCTGAGAGCTTTCTTTACTAGATATATTTTATGTACACTTTAATACTCTACTAATTATATCGGTACATGATTTATAAACTAACTTAACACAACGCCCAGCCCCCAGACCGCCAATTATATCAGCACATGCCTCATAAGGTACTTGATCGCCATTTGTTTTAAGTTTTATTGCAAACTCAAAACAGAAGTTGTGTTTACATTCGAGGGAATGGATTACATCTATCTTCTTTTGTTTCCAAATTGGTATTTTATGTTTATGACTCAAGAATTTAAAATATATTCATACATTTGGTTATGAACGCAGATCATCAGATCCGTCGATCGTGCCATAATCGGCTGAAGATCAGATCGGCTCAACTCTAAAAACGTTATAGCCCCCTCTTTGTAACGCAGGAGGCTTAATAGGGATAAGATGGTCGACTTTTGGCCTATTAGATAAATCTGGGTTTGAAAACAGGGCAGCTGAAATAGTTTCTAAGGTCCTACCTGAAGTTATTACCGCCCTTAATGAAATACTTTGTTTAATGTATATTTTGTAGCGTTATCCTGTCGGCGGGCGCTTGGAATGTTTTGTTCAATATCCACCACACGCCGGCAAGAAGGGACCAAGTACAACTCTCCCTGACCTATTGATGGACTCCAAACACCTCGTCTGCGGCTAGATGAGCCGACAGTATATGTTATCTGCTCGGAGTTCAAACGTGGACTTCTAGGAGAAAATCCCTAGAAAGTCAACTGTCAGAATCTTCTCAAAATATAAATAATGTTCTTCATCATCCCCAGTGACCGTGCGGGCCATACGTCAGGCTCATACAGTCTGGTTTACACATGAAAGGAGGGTCGGGGATACAATCCTTGTCAGGTCAAATTGGGGCGGTTATTTCCTAAAAGGTTTCCCACCATAGCTCCAAGCAAATTTAGGCACACTTCTTTCAAATTATATCTTCTCGTCCCTAACACATCAGTTGAGGATAACCCAGAGGGGGATGAAATAAAAAGGGTACGTAATATTTTATCTGAGCAGTTTAGTAGTCTCTCGACTTAATTTGAGCACAACCACAACAACCAGACGCTAGAGCATTAATTTACCACTTAACAGAGAGGAAACAAATTATTATCGTTGATACAATTGTTTGACACTAGCCGGGATTATGATCCGGGCCTCTTAGAACAGGAGCCGACGAGCAGACTTGCCATTAAAGTGGACATAAGTCTTTGTTGTATAGCCAGACATGTGTGACATGAGCCCTTGTTGTATAACCAGACATGTGTGACATGAGTCTTGTATAGCCAGACAAGTGTGACATGAGCCCTTGTTGTATAGCCGGACAAGTGCATACATACCCTGCCTGCTAGACTTGCGATGCTCTTAGCACCAGGAATTAATTAAGGTTCGTAAGTTGGACGCACTCTGTCTTCCCCTCTGCGGTGCGTAACAACGATACGTGGTACGGAGCTGCTCTAAGAAATACGAAGTAATACGGTCTCGGGCCTACAGACCCTCCACTAGCAGGTTGATAAAGGCTTTAATATAGGAGTATTTCCACTATCTAGAGAAACTAAGGAGCTAGTCTGTAGCCTTGGGGGTCTCCAGGGGATTACTGTTGTAATACTGGTTGACTGAGGGTCTACAGGGGATTACTGTTGTAATACTGACTGACTGAGGGTCTTTAGGGTATTACTGTTGTAATACTAGCTGACTGAGGGTATCCAGGGATTACTGTTGTAATACTGGCTGACAGAGGGTCTCCAGGAGATTACTGTTATAATACTGGCTGACTGAGGGTCTCCAGGGGACTACTGTTGTAATACTGGCTGACTGGGGTTTCCAGGGTATTACTGTTGTAATACTGGCTGACTGAGGGTCTCCAGGAGATTACTGTTGTAATACTGGCTGACTGAGGGTCTCCAGGGGATTATTGTTGTAATACTGGCTGACTGAGGGTCTCCAGGGGATTGCTGTTGTAATACTGGCTGACTGGGAGCCACCAGGGGATTACTGTTGTAATACTGGCTGACTGAGGGTCTCCAGGAGATTACTGTTGTAATACCGGCTGACTGAGGGTCTTCAGGGGATTGCTGTTGTAATACAGTCTGACTGAGGGTTTCCAGGGTATTACTGTTGTAATACTGGCTGACTGAGGGTCTGCAGGAGATTACTGTTGTAATACTGGCTGACTGAGGGTCTCCAGGGGATTACTGTTGTAATACTGGCTGACAGAGGGTCTCCAGGAGATTACTGTTGTAATACTGGCTGACTGAGGGTCTCCAGGGGATTACAGTTGTGATACTGGCTGATTGAGGGTCTCCAGGGGATTACTGTTGTTAGTAATTGTCCTAGGCCTCTGTAAATCTGAATGTTAGAGTGGCTACTACATGTGTCTGTGTCATCTGTTATAGCTCACATCTGTCCACACAGGGACACACTGAGCCAGCATATTCAAGTGGATGTAAATGGTCTCATGAATAAAATACAGCAGAGGGACAAATATTATGATGGAGATAGATCAGCTATAGTCTACTTCAACAAAACGTCAAAGTTCGAAAATAATATTTGCAGAAGCTCAAGTTTAAATGTCAACAGTTCGTGGAAAAGAGGAGTTTTAATTTAAAGCTGCCTTAAGGTTTTGTTGCTTTTTCATATAGATAAAGTATTGTTATGGATGTTGACGTTTTATTTACCTCGAATACAAAAATCTGTGTCTTGTACTTCTGTCTGTCCCTGGACCTACAGCCGAAATGGTTCGATGGATTCCCTTCAAATCTGATAGTTAGTTGTTAAATGGTCATACCTCGGGTATTTTTTATTATTATTTTGAGTCTAGCTTTCAAATGAATACCAACACAGTGATAACAGTTTTTTGAAAGTTTTGTCACAAACATATAACAAACTATTATAGTGTTCAGAGTAATAATACTAGGGACGCGCTTCAATGGTCGCATGGTCTAAGGCGTCACTCTTGAAATACAGGGTGTTTCTAAACTCTCTGGCCCAAAACTTAGCATCTGTGGTCGGGAACAAACAGAAAATAATAGAAAGGAAAAGTCACTTCATGTAAGTTAGACGCAACAACGCCCCGGAGTACGTATGTGAAGAACAAGTTGCCTATCCATTAGGCGTACACATCACAGCAGGTGTTCCAAGACTCCCTACCGTCACAGCAGTATCCGTCGGCTGCATTTGACGCGGGCAACTTCGGCAACGTTGCTCGCGGCTGAACACTTCCCGCCTAACGGTAGGCAACTTGTTGTACACTTACGTACTCCCAGCGTTTTATTTTAGCACCGTGTCTTACTACCCGTTCGGGTTGTACACTTACAGGTTTAATTACACTAATAGGTTTAGGGATCAGGAAGGTTATATTTAGAGAAAGTGTTCCCGAATTTGCGTGAAAGGAGAGTGGGGAAACCGTTTTGGAAAAACCTCCCTCAGTACCCCCGACCGAGATTCGAAACTCGATCTCCCAGTTATCAGCATTGTAGTCTACTGCGAGAGTAGCGCGTTAGACCATGCGGCAACCAAAGCGGGTCTAGAAGAGTTACTGGATCTGTTTTCACGTATTCATACGTCAAGCCATGTGATCTTCGGCTGTCACTTTTGAAAGTGATTAGCAATCCATGTACAGTAATATAATATAATAATATAATAATAATATAGTTGCATGTTCTCAATGTTTGTTTTCCCAAAGTCTCTTCATATGAAAATTGGTCTGTAGATAGGACAGTAATAGCAACTGCCTGTGTGGGTAGCGCGCCTGTCTCACATAACGTCCATGAAAAGGAGCCGTTGCTTGTGATCCATCAGGTGATATTTTATCACTACCGGAGCAGTGATCTCATCCATCACCAGCCGTGAATGTTAAACTACTACCCCCCCACACAAAAACTGCCGTGGCCAAGATAAGGTAACCACCCCCCTCCCCCTTGTTTACATCCACACGCTGTACCCAGCCTTAAGATTATACGGTGTGGATGTAGGGGAAGCGAGATAAGGGCGGCGTTTTATACGGAAACATTTTGTTGACCAAAATAAATCTAATATTTCTTCAGTACAAACATAAAGAGTTTAATTTTCTTCACACGGTGATATCAACAGTGGTTGAATATCTGTCACAAGCACGGCGGCCTTAGATGACAAAGGTGACCTGGTGGTCTAGGGGTAAGGTGTCAGACTTCTGTGTTAGGGGTCCGGGGTTCAATCCTAGGTCCCGGCACAGATTTATCAGATTGCCAAACCCTTCCTTCACCTCTGACAAGACGTGTATTAATCACAACTTGTGAATGTGTGGAATTCCGGCCTCCACCGTGGTTCGGATCCACGTTAAACTGTAGGTCCTCCACTTCATCTCACAATCACTCTACCATTACACATTAGCGTAAGTGGTACAACCCGAACGGGTAGTAAGACGCGGTGATAATAGTAATAAAAATAATTTAGATGACAAACTTTTTATATGAAGATAAAAAGTTGTCATTAAATTTTCCATGACACCCTCGACAGGTATTCAACACCTGTTGATATCACCGGGTGAAGAAAATATAACTCTATGTTTCTACTGGTACTGATACTCAGGATTGCTGTAAGAGCGACTGAAGATGGCCGACAACTGATTTAAGTTTACTTCGTTTATAATAAGTAAAAACCAACCTTCTTCGGTGGCAACATGGTTTAAGGCATCACTCTCATGTTAAACTAGACTTCCGATGACAGGGACATCGAGGTTCGAATCCCGGTTGATTGTACTGAGAGTATTATTTCCAAAATGGTTTTACAATCTCTCTCCACGCAAATTCTTGAACACTTCCTCTGAATTTAACCTTCCTCATCCCTAACTCGTCAGTGTAATCCCTATCACATTATGGTAACTAGTAAACAGACGTTTAACCTGAACAGGTATTCAGACACGGTGTTAAAAACCAGATCATAAGACTTGGAATACAATCCTCGGCCTGGATGGTTTGTAAGGCATGGGGGTGTTAGTGGAGGAGGGGGGGACACGTCCCTCAAAATATTATGGTCAAATGGGAAACACTTAATCCTGTAAAAGAAACAATGATTATTGTTTTACTCAGAAAATTAAAAATCCACATTTGAATCAACGCATAAATAATTAGTGAGAAAAGTTTTTATGAGACTTGTAAAGTTAATTCATTATTATTATTATTATTATTATTATTATTATTACATTTGTTTTGTTCATTTGAAAATAAGTATATTTTTTAAAATTTTCTGATTTAAATGAAAATAGGTTAGTTCTTTCCCCTTCCTCCATTAAGTGTCAACGACTCCTGCGTTAGTCCGTGATGTGATCTCCCACCCTCCCTCGTGGCGAATACTGGCCTCCTACTCTCATTTCCTCAAAGTCAGAAGGTAACGGCGCTAGAGAGTGAAACACAAAAGGTGTGACGTCACCTCTGAACAACTTTTTATCCACCGACACATAACCGCCAATCAAGGCGGGCGGTTTGACGAGGGGAGATAATCCAGTTATCTTGCTGTTGGTAACACTGGTTTACCTGGGAGGGGGGTGTGACGTCAATTAGAGGGAGGGGGTGGTACGAACAATACCAGAGATAAAACAACAGTCGACACTAGGGGGTGTCCAAGATGAGGGAGCCATTTCCTGCGCTTCTGATGCAGGCCCGTATCTACCCCCCCAAGAGTGTTTTAAAAACATAATTGGTGTTGAAGAGGATATCAATTTTATGACTACAATAAGTTACAAGTCTAAGCGTTGAAAGTAAAAAAAAAATACTTTAGTAGTAAAAATAGTAATAATTTTAAAACCAGCTGTGTTCGACAGATTTTTCTTAGGTGATAAAATCCGTAGCACAACTTCCTTCGGAGGAGATGTGAGACGTCTGTCCCAGTCAATTGTGGCGGGTAAGAGAACCATGGAAGATATGGGGGAATACCTTTACCGGCAAAATTGGTATGTCCTTTCAATCTCGCTCATAGAAATTCTCGTGTGTTGATATAATCAGTCGGTTCAGAAAATGCACGTTAAATACCTTTAAAAAAAAGCAATAGCAAAAAAAATAGTTCCCCAGGTTGAGAGTGGATTCCCGGTCTACTTACCAGCGTTGTAAATTCCCAGCTAGAAGTCCCAGCTAGAAAACTACGGTAGTCCCAGCTAGAAGACCCCAGGAGTCCAAGCTAGAGGATAGACCCCAGAAGTCCCAGCTAAGAGATCCCCAGGAAGTCCCAAGCTAGAAGACCCCAGAGTCCCAGCTAGAGACCCAGAAGTCCCAGCTAGGAGACCCCAGGAGTCCCCAGCTAGAAGTCCAATAGACCGGTCAAGTAACCCAGATAGTGAAGCCCAAAGTCCCAGCTAGGAGACCCCAGGAGTCCCAGCTAGAGACCCCAGAAGTCCCAGCTAGAAGTCCCAACTAGAAGACCCCTAGAAGTCCCAACTAGGAGACCCCAGGAGTACTGTATTCAGGAAGTCACTATCACGGGAAACGGCTGGCGATAACGGTTTGTTACCAGGAAGTTATAATTGCCTGCCTTTATCATCCCACTGTAATGCACTGTTATAACAGCTCTGTTATCACTATGGTCGGGGACACTGGTTCCATACCAGCTGTTGTACTGCTATACAATTATAACCAACGTATCAGGTGTGGTCTTTATAATGATTACTTAGCCGGGGTCGTATCTGGACTCTGTCGTTAACAGTGCAACAATAGAGCCAAATAGACACCGGCTCAACAGAGAACGCCCGGTCTTGGAACATCGCGTTGCAAATACTAGAGCCTAATAGCAAATTATGCATAGGAAAAGGCCTCAAAGAACATACATACAAACATATTTCTTTGCTGTCAACAGTTGCAAACATTTTAACAATAACTAGTAATTGGTTATTTTTAGGTATTTATAATATTTATCAGAATGACAGCTGAGATCACATGACTTGACGTATGAACACGTAAAGTATATCTTGAGTGCTTCACGTCAGATAAGTTATTACCTACGAAGATCGGACTGTAATTCCTGCTATCTGGTATTCAAAGTTGTGTCAGTGACGCTCGTGAACTTAGAATAAAGTGTGATAGACTCACGTGAGTATTGTTCCTGAAAGCAGTGAGACTCAAAATCCTCACGTGAGTGTTGTTCCCTGAGCTGTGAGACACTGACATTCACTGAGTGTTGGTTCCTCAGCTGTGTACACAACATCTCACGTGAGTGTTGTTCCTGAGTGTGAGACACGGGACTCTCACGTGAGTGTTGTTCCCTGCAGCTGGAGACACAGACATCTCATGTGAGTGTTGTTCCCTGCAGCTGTGAGACACAAACATCTCACGTGAGTGTTGTTCCATGCAGCTGTGAGACACAACATCTCACGTGAGTGTTGTTCCCTGCAGCTGTGAGACACAGACATCTCACGTGAGTGTCAGTGATGGTGCTCTTCTCGCTTGGGAACAGAATGAGGAGGATGAATGGCGCAAGGATATAAAATCATTTAACCTACGCGATTTGAACGAAGAGGATGATTTTCAAGAACTATATCGACATTATCTCGAAGTAGAGATAGTAAACCACATTGCTGGTAGCAATAGTACACAATCTATCACGTGTTATTGTAATTAGGGACAGCATTTAAAAGATATGTTATTAGTAAATTACCCTAAAACAATATTTCCCATAAGAGAATTATACTACTTCGATAATAATATAAAAAATACCTCAGATATAAATGTTGGAAAAAACTGTTACAGCCACTTTTGTAAATGCATTCAATTTTCAAAAATATTCATTAGCAGGGCCCGGACTTTTATGACTTTTTAAAAAATAACATAAAAGTATGAACAAAAACTCGTAATAAATTCACACGACTAATCCAAACACTTACTTTACAAATGTAAAATGAATTAAAAACCTTTAGCAGCTAAATAAACTCTTGAATTTTGCTGAATATAATATTGATTCACAAATATTGCTTGAGAAGTAATAGTTTAACCCCTCCCAGTCTAGTTACAGTCTCACCAGGAATGTGTAATACCTCCTTCAGAAGTAATAGCTACCCTCTCCAGTCTAGTTACAGTATCACCAGGAATGTGTAATACCTCCTTCAGAAGTAATAGCTACCCTCTCCAGTCTAGTTACAGTCTCACCAGGAATGTGTAATACCTCCTTCAGAAGTAATAGTTACCCTCTCCAGCTAGTTACAGTCTCACCAGGAATGTGTAATACCTCCTTCAGAAGTAATAGTTACCCTCTCCAGCCTAGTTACAGTCTCACCAGGAATGTGTAATACCTCCTTCAGAAGTAATAGCTTACCCTCTCCAGTCTAGTTACAGTCTCACCAGAATGTGTAATACCTCCTTCAGAAGTAATAGCTACCCTCTCCAGTCTAGTTACAGTCTCACCAGGAATGTGTAATACCTCCTTCAGAAGTAATAGCTACCCTCTCCAGTCTAGTTAACAGTCTCACCAGGAATGTGTAATACCTCCTTCAGAAGTAATAGTTACCCTCTCCAGTCTAGTTACAGTCTCACCAGAATGTGTAATACCTCCTTCAGAAGTAATAGCTACCCTCTCCAGTCTAGTTACAGTCTCACCAGGAATGTGTAATACCTCCTTCAGAAGTAATAGCTCCCTCTCCAGTCTAGTTACATGTCTCACCAGGAATGTGTAATACCTCCTTCAGAAGTAATAGCTGCCTAACCAACCCTCCAGTCTAGTTGTGTATTTTACAACCAGACAAGTAAAGAAGATACAAAGTTCATTACCTACATTATCTTCTCATTCAGAACCCTTTGGGAAATTAAAAACTGTTTAAGTATTTATAAAGTTATAAAATATCAGTAGTGTTTGAAAACATACTTATTCAACACGAATGCTTAAACTTATTTAATGCAACAATCAACTAAAATGACCCAATAAGGATGCAAACCAAGTTAATATTACATGAAAGCGACCATAAAATGACCGATAAATAAACGTTTCCACAACCAAGCATCATGAACAGAATTTATCAACACATGAACAGTGTCTCTGATGAACAAAAAAAAAAAAAAAAAAGATGACATGTCATAAAAATCCGAGTCCTGTCCGTCAGTAAACTAACATAATAATCACGATTACAATATTGTCTCATATAGAAACAAGTCAGAGTCAGGAGTCCTAGCCGCTCTGCTAATCCTGTTTCCCTCATGTTAATCGGGAGGTAATATTTCCCCTCTCAGTTAATAGTTGTCGCTAGCGCCTCCAGCGGAGAAGAAAACCGACAAAGTTCACCCAAGGCACACGTCGCCCCAAATTAACTCGCCCCGTGAATTGGGGGAGGGTAAACGTATCTAAAGATAAGGAGGGGTAGGAGGAGGTAGGAGGGTTTGTTAAGGAGTGCGTTCCTTTGTCAACAACTCGACTGTTTCCGGGTCAACTTTGACAGACTGCGTTGTTGACACCTTGGTCGGTTATTGGCGGTCTAGTTCTATCAGACGAGAATGAGGAGGCTGAATTGTAGGAAGTGCACCTGCATCAAGGGAAGAGGAGGTGTAAAAACCCACACGAAGAGCCACATCGGAGGTCGTCACTCTCATTTTAAACTGGACTGTCAATAATGATATCGGGATTCGAATCTCGGTTGGATGTATTTAGGATGTGTTTTTTCTCCCTCTCCGCAAATGCGTGGTACATTTTCTCTAACAATTTAACCTTAGTTATCCCTATCCTAGAAAACAACTTAAGACGTAGTAACTCTGTAAACGAGAAATTGCCGCGCAGACGTTCAGCTCTGACGCAATATTTAATTCTACGATGAGTTATTTCAAAATATGGTCGAAATATTCCAAAAGGGCTCTTTTCCCTCAACAACCCGATAGCTAGAGTTTTATTACTATAAACAAATGTGTTAGAATGTGACATTTTCAACGACCCTTTTAATCAGCGGAGCTACGAGACCAGGATTAATGGAAAGAACTCTAGATTTAACAGAGAGCTTTCCTCTCTACCTTGAGATAACAAACTTAGTAGTTTTCTTTACCCTTTACCTTGAGATAACAAACTTAGTAGTTTTCTTTACCTTCTTTCTGATTGACGTGACAAAGGGCGGCTGTGGGGGAACGGCGAAAGGGACTATAAACCTAGATATGATATAGTAGTAGTTCCATTGTATTCCAAGCCATGTGGCCTGTCAGCGACTGATACTTCTCGCCTTGAACTAAGACAGCTTCACCTCTCACTACGTGTCTGACTCTAACCACGCGTACTCACCCTTGTGAAGCTTTCTGTTCCTTGCCTCTGCATTCAGCAACAGGATCAGCAAGACGCTCACCACCGCGGCGCCTGTGAAGAGCAGAACTACAGAACACGGGCTGTCGAAACGGCTCATGGTATCAGCTGCAACAATAGACAGACGGGATCAGCAAGACGACGACCACCGCGACGCCTGTGAAGAGCAGGATCAGCAAGACGCCAACCACCTTTACGCCTGTGAAGAGCAGAATCAGCAAGACGCTTACCACTTCGACGCCTGTTAAAAGCAGGATCAGCAAGACGCCCACCACCATGACGCCTGTGAAGAGCAGGATCAGCAAGACGCACACCACCGCGACGCCTGCGAAGAGCAGGATCAGCAAGACGCCCACCACCGCGACGCCTGTGAAGAGCAGGATCAGCAAGACGCACACCACCGCGACGCCTGCGAAGAGCAGGATCAGCAAGACGCCAACCACCTTTACGCCTGTGAAGAGCAGAATCAGCAAGACGCTTACCACTTCGACGCCTGTTAAAAGCAGGATCAGCAAGACGCCCACCACCGTGACGCCTGTGAAGAGCAGGATCAGCAAGACGCTTACCACTACGACGCCTGTTAAGAGTAGGATCAGTAAGACGCCCACCACCGTGACGCCTGTGAATAGCAGAATCAGCAAGACGCTTACCACCGCGACGCCTGTGAATAGCAGATCAGCAGACGCTTACCACCGTGACGCCTGTGAAGAGCAAGATCAGCTAGACGCCCACCACCGTGCGCCTGTGAAGAGCAGGGTCAGAAAGACGCTTAGCGCAGTATGCATTAGCGAGCTAGTTTAGAGAAATCAAATTAACTAAGTTTTATTTCAACAAAATGTTTAAAAGAAGATCTTATATCCTTTAGTTATATTATCATTTTAAAACATATTTGAAAATTAAAAACCGTTGTTAATAACCAAATTTCTAATTTATATAGTTATAATTCTATCTCACGCAAATAAATAATCCCATTTTATGTGAAACCAATAAAATGTTAATTTAAACGCAACCAAACATTCACGAGGTTGGTTATTGGATCGATGTAATTTGGTAGATGATCTGCGGTTCCCTTTTATTTCGTATCTGAAGCTGCCAGCCAAACAAAATAGCCAGGATCACAACCCAAACCACAGATATGCAGTAATTCCTATTTACTTCAGTTTGTGAATATATCCGTGATGAATCTCGCTGAGGGAAACATATAGAGTTGTTGAACCGTTTTTACGGGGTAGATCTGCCCTCATATGTACGACGAAAACATCCAGGAGTGTCGATATCGCGAGTAGGTAGAGTAAGTCGTAAAGTTCTACGGTTTAGTTTTCATGTTAATATTCAACTATTACCTCACACGCGCTATAAATACATGTATTTGTTTTATTGGTAGTTCGTGAAAAACATGTTTGGCAACAAAAAGAGTGTATTATAGAATGAGTTCATTTATTTGGGTGAATGTATTGTGGTTGGTTTTTTTTTATCGAGCTGGGTGACCTGGCGGTATAGGGGTAAGGTGTTGGACTTCTTTGCTCGGGGTCCGGGTTCAATCCTCGGTCCCTGACACAAATTTATCTGATTGCCAAACCCCTTCCTTCACCTCTGACAAGACGTGTATTAATTACAACTTGTGAATGTGTGGAATGCCAGGCCTCCACCGTGGTTCGGAGTCCACGTTAAACTGTAGGTCCTCCATTTCATCTCACAATCACCCTACGTAAAACCCGAACGGGTAGTAAGAAGCGGTGCTAAAATCTAAACTGGCCTAAGTGTTACTCGACACTGACAATCTATTTAATTGGACACACGTCAGATCAAATTAACAAACTTTTTAAAATAATTAAAAGTATTAGTCGCAAGTCGGTGAGTCCTTTTGTGAATTATAAAAGCATCCATGTATGTGTAGTTAGTTAGTAATCCTCATTTAAGCCCGGCGTCTTCTATATCGACGCTTAACACCGCGTCGCGATGCATCACTCAATAAATTCCATTCTCCTCCTACTTTTGTTTTTAATTAGTATAGAATCACTCCTATTTTAATTTTTTAATTACTAATTGCTTTGTATTGTAACGTTAATTTGGTCAGAGGCCCGGAAAGATCGATCTCATGATTAGCGTGATTTGTCGCTGTCGCGTGTAATTGGAACACAGGGGCGGGGGGGGACATTCCTTTGTTGAGAGTTCTTGAGGGACAGAGTGGGCTTGTCCAGGGCTTGGATTTACTAAAGATGCACCTTTATCTTTTGCTCCTTTTTCTATCAGCTAAACAAGGAGCATCTCTAGACATTGGGACGTATGCGAGGACCAGACACCCTACCCACACGGCCACTTGAGTATATACTTCTAATACTATTACTGTTACAACTCACATCTTATTTACAGTCCAATTTTCATGGAAGGAAAGCTGAGAAAATACAACAGATATTATTGTGGTCCACATTAATAACATTCTATTACAGGCCTATATTTTTTAAGCACCACATTTACTACCTGTTCAGGTTATTCGTCTGTGTACTATTACATTAATATGTCAGTAGAAATACAACACATCCTGACAACCTTAAGCCAACATAAAGGTAGCTAAGGGCTGATGACAAATGGGTTAGAGATTAGGAAGGCTTAATTTAGAGGAAGCGCACCCTATTTGAGTGGAGGGAGAATGGAAAACCATTTATGAAATAAAACCTCTCAGCACACCCGTCTAGCCCCGGTACTTTCAATCGAATCTGTCCTGAGACACATTATGAACACACCCTGTATAGTACCACGTGATCACCAAACCACATGCTGGGACTGGTGAATAATTCAAGTCTCGTATTAGTGGCATACGGGCGGGTGGTCCTCGTTGTTTTCAAGATGGCGTGGCCCGCAGTATTGACGTCATCCGACCCAACAGGTGGTGGCGGGCAGATAAGCCCCTTGTGTCTGATAAGGGAAGAGTCATTATCAATCTCGTCTTATTGATCCTTACGTGCATCCAGAGGCGAGACAAGGATGGAAGATCTAGATGTGATAGTTACACGGGGCTCAGTGAGAGACTGACTCACTGACTCTTGTCACCCTAGAGAGACTCACTGACTCTTGTCATCTATAGAGAGACTCACTGACTCTTGTCATCTTAGAGAGACTCACTGACTCTTGTTATCTATAGAGAGACTCACTGACTCTTGTCACCCTAAGAGAGACTCACTGACTCTTGTCATCTATAGAGAGACTCACTGACTCTTGTTATCTATAGAGAGACTCACTGACTCTTGTCACCCCTAGAGAGACTCACTGACTCTTGTCATCTATAGAGAGAATCACTGACTCTTGTCATCTATAGAGAGACTCACTGACTCTTGTTATCTATAGAGAGACTCACTGACTCTTGTTATCTTAGAGAGACTCACTGACTCTTGTCACCCCTAGAGAGACTCACTGACTCTTGTTATCTATAGAGAGACTCACTGACTCTTGTAATCTATAGAGAGACTCACTGACTCTTGTCACCTAAGAGAGACTCACTGACTCTTGTTATCTATAGAGAGACTCACTGACTCTTGTAATCTATAGAGAGACTCACTGACTCTTGTTATCTATAGAGAGACTCACTGACTCTTGTTATCTATAGAGAGACTCACTGACTCTTGTTATCTATAGAGAGACTCACTGACTCTTGTATCTATAGAGAGACTCACTGACTCTTGTCACCCTAGAGGACTCACTGACTCTTGTTATCTATAGAGAGACTCACTGACTCTTGTATCTATAGAGAGACTCACTGACTCTTGTCACCCCTAGAGAGACTCACTGACTCTTGTTATCTATAGAGAGACTCACTGACTCTTGTTAATCTATAGAGAGACTCACTGACTCTTGTTATCTAAGAAGACTCACTGACTCTTGTTATCTATAGAGAGACTCACTGACTCTTGTTATCTATAGAGAGACTCACTGACTCTTGTCACCCTAGAGAGACTCACTGACTCTTGTCATCTATAGAGAGACTCACTGACTCTTGTCATCTATAGAGAGACTCACTGACTCTTGTTATCTATAGAGAGACTCACTGACTCTTGTTATCTATAGAGAGACTCACCGACTCTTGTCACCCTAGAGAGACTCACTGACTCTTGTTATCTGTTAGGAGACTCACTGACTCTTGTAATCTATATGGAGGACTCAACTGACTCTTGTGTATCAAGAGAGACTCACTGACTCTTGTAAACTATAGAGAGACTCGTGACTCTTGTTATCTATAGAGAGACTCACTGACTCTTGTCACCCCTAGAGATACTCACTGATCTTGTTATCTAATAGAGAGACTCACTGACTCTTGTCATCTATAGAAAGACTCACTGACTCTTATTATTACCAAACTACACCTATTTACCTAGAATGTCGGGTTCGATTCCTGGACCGGACATGAACTATGATTTGTGCTCTCTCCATTGTTTGGTAACTGCGAGGAATGGAGTGTTCAAGTTGTATTTGGTAGAGTGTAGGTCGACAGGAAACAACTAACTACCCCTGTCTACTTGGAGCTGGGCTTGGTACGCTTAGGGAGGTTTAGTGGCAAGGCGGGAGATGCAGTCGTGTTTTGTCACCCCCTCGGTTGGAGGGCATCGTCAGTTGAAGAGCAAGGGGGGGAGAGTACTCGATATAAACCACCCTCGATCGAGCACCAAATGTACCCTCGACACACTATTCTCGATAACAGTAGTAGAGTGGTACTCCAGGGAAGAGCGGCACAAGTAACATCAAACATTATAGTATTATCTTAAAAGTACAACAATTGTTTGTATTATAGTAATATTATTATTATTTGTAGTTATTTAACAAACAAGTACAGTCATATTAAAATAAGAAGGAACTATTTTTTTTGAAATTACAAAATTAAATAAGACAATTTTAATATGTTCACACGTCAAGCCATGTGATCTGTGGTTGTCAATTTTGATATAATTATACTATCAATACGTATAAAAATATCAATAATATATTTTTAATGTTATCAATGTCAACTATAAAAAAATATGTTTGTATTTTATAAAAGACCCTTATGATAGTTTTACAACAACAAAAAGTATGTACATACACCCACCTCGGTGGTCGAGTGGTCTAAGGCGTCATCGTCGCAACAAACTAAACTGCCAGTAACGGGGAGATCAGGGGTTCGAATCACATTCAGGTGTAAATATGAAGGTGTTTTCCTGAATCGTTTTCCACTTTTTCCTTCAAGCAAAAATGCGGGAAACACTTCCTCTAAATTAAACCTTTCTAATCACTAACACATTAGCGAAATATGTGTGGACGGGTAGTAAGACTTGGGGATGAAATAAAATAAACTTTGCATATCCTGGAAACATATTTCGACACGCCACTGATCTCTTCTATTATAGTGGTAAACACAGCGAGGAATGAATAATTCTGGGATCATCCTGTATACAATATTTTTCAAGGTATAAAAGTGAAAATGTACTCTTTTTAGAAATGTGATACAAATAAACACGGAACTGACAGAGACAACAACATAACAGACGGGGGGGGGGGGGAGGGGGGGGAGACGACGACGTCGTGCACGATCCAATTACACCGTGGGTCATTAAAAGCGTCGCGGCGCTCTAGCTTAGAGGTTCGAGTCCCACCAAGACCAGACCAAGAACATTCTAGTGTCTCGGTAAGAAAACAACTTACCGTATCTTACCACCCGTCAGGGGTTGTCCGCATATCTTATTAATTACACTCTATGTGTTAAGGTTGATAAGGATTGACTTTATAGGAAAAGTATCTACATTTGCGTGGAAAACAATTTAGGAATACACCCGACCTGTATTCGAACCCCGATCTCCCCCTGTCATCGGCAACCCAGTCCTATTGCGAGAGTGATGCCTTAAAAGACGTGGCCACCGAAGTGGGTCCATTTAGAACATAAACGTTGCGTCACAACCGTACGTGAAATGTAACGACATTTTCTAAAACCTGTTATCACTAAACAACCTTAATAATTGTTTTACTTAAAAAAAAAAAAGACATAATTTTGATAATATTATAATATGTAACAAACAATCTTCAGATAATTTTGAACAAATTGGTATAGTTTTTTTTTTGTAAAACCTTCAAATTTTCAAAAAAATCCGTTATCAGTAAACTATCCTTTATTTTATGAGTAGAATCAAAATCCCGACTGATGTCTCAAACCGGTGTATTTCAAATGTAACTCTCGCAATATTATTATTATTATTATTTTTTTTTTGAAATGTTTGGTGGGTAGGGAAGTTATTATTATTATTACTAGCATCGCGTCTTACTACCCGTTAGGGTTGTACGCTCTTACGCTAATGTGTAATGGTAGGGTGATTGCGAGATGAAATGGAGGACCTACAGTTTAACGTGGGATCCGAACCACGGTGGAGGCCTGGCATTACACACATTCACAAATTGTGATTAATACACGTCTTGTCAGAGGTGAAGGAAGGGTTTGGCAATCAGATAAATCCGTGCCGGGACCGAGGATTGAACCCCGGAGCCCTAGCACAGAAGTCCTGACACCTTACCCCTAGACCATAAGGTCACCTGGATAGGGAAGGGGAGGGGTGTTTATACCCCGGTAGGCCCCCCCTACCCTACCCCACTGACTGAATACCTGCCCCATGTTATGTATTACCATCATGTTACATAGCATTTTATTCCTTCAGATTATAGCTAGTTTAGGTAAATATTGACTCCTGTTGGGATCGAACTAATAACTTCAACCTTCGCACACACCATGTGCTGTATTTAATTTAATGAGCAAGTGCGTATAACCCGAACGGGTAGTAAGACGCGGTGCTAATAATAATAATAATAATAATAATAATAATAATAATAATTTAATACCCCCTCTCATCATCCCGTCCACCCCCTAACCACCGGGTTTCCTAATCCCCCCCCCTTTTCTTCAAAAACATATCCACCACTTGAGTATTTATTTCAATCAGCGCTAGAAAATAACCCAGAGTATCTACTACAGTAGCCCCGTGGCTTCTTTGGTGCTTACTGACAGTCAACAGTTAGGTATATACCTGAATTTTGATTGTCAGAAGTGACAGCTGCTAAACACATGTTTTTTGCAGCTCATATGGTTCGGCGTAGGGATACATAATTTGGTCTGGTAACTTTTCAGAGCTGTCAGTCAGCACCAAAGAAGCCATGTGGCTACTGTATGTATAGCTACAGTACAATTTTCATAGAACGAGCCTTTTACAATGTACAAATATGTTTTGTTGCGGTCAACATTGATTACATATTACTGTACTATTATTGTTATTGTTATTTTATATCAAAAGTGACAGCTGTAGATCACACGACTTGACGTATGAACACGCGAGAGTAGCTATAGTAACTTTACTAGTTGTCAGATAAGTTCCTTAATATGAAAACTGGACTACAATCCATCAAGCTATACCACCAGGAAAGAAAGCGGTTGTCCCATTCATACAGACACTATCTCGTGTCGGCTGAAGCCGGCAATTTTCCTGTCCTGTGATATCACGAACCGTACAGCACCGCATGAGTGAATAATCTGCTCCTCGCTTGATTGTGTTCGAGTCCGGGGTAGGGTGAAATATGACATGGCGAGGACTTCACGATGAGGTTCCCGGTTCAAACCCGGTGTGAAGTTAATAATAGTATTCTAATTAACTCTATTAATCCATCTTTATAGACAAGAGAAAATAACCTATATTGACGGAACTTTAGGACCTAACATTAGGATTATCCAGATAAGGACTTAAATACAATAAATTATAATCATGTGAATTAATTTTAGAAATAAACTGTGAAAGAAAACAAAGATGGTATATTTTTTACGTGAGCTATGTTCAAAACTGTGTGTACATAAATAAATATAACATTTTGCCACCGAATTTAAGCTCCGGACAGAAATAAACCTAAACACATTGTTGATACTTTTGATTCATGTTTATGATGATACCACTCTTGGTTTAGATCCCGGTGAGAATTAAGACGTTATCCTAAATATTATTTCTGTTGTCAACATCCCTTTTTCTCAACTAATACAAAGTCTACAGCGATGAATGAGATATCAGTGGATGGGATTTCTGACATAGCATACTCAGTCAACGATAAAACACATTGTTTGTTTAAAATTTAAGTTAAAAGAAAAATCTAACAATATTTTTGTAATCAATTACCAAAAATAAACTCTCTTTGCTATTTTGTATATATAATTCGCTGATTATTTAATTTCAACAACCCAACAAAAGACTAAAGCATTTTTGGGGGGGTGAGGGGAAGGTTGAATGTGCGAAAGTTTCGCAAGGGTTTACTGTTTTTACTTTATAACTACTATAATTTAGCATTTAAGATTATTCACCTTTAAAACAAAAAAACAAAAAAAGGAAGCACCCAATAGTATTATCTATTTGTAACAAGTGTATGTTCCGGAGATATTCGATCACGAGTCTTGGAACATTCTGGATCGAGATATGAAAGTAATGTTGTACATGTTTGCGATCCTACTGAGCTTGTTCTAGGATGGTACAATATAAAATGTTGTGGGAGAAAACATTAGTTTTTACAAAGCAATTTATATATTTACAAATTTGACATGCACGATAAATCAACCAAATAAAACCTTTTAAACACATACGTTTATATTATAATAGATTTCATCATGGACGTAGGGAGAAATTAATTTTGGGGGAAGGGGGGTTTTCAAAATCGTAAGTTTATGACATGACTTATTATTAAATCCTAAGAAATAGGACAATTTTTATTTGATGCAGTAGGGGTTAAACTTTACTTAGGTTGGAAGGGGGGCGGGTTAGTAACAAAAAAGTTTGTACAGACTTCCTACCGTCCTCAACCAGATAATATTAGAAAATTGGATGTTCCTAGAAGCTATTTATAGTGGTCCTCGTTTGGAGCATTTTTGAAAATTTATTATACTCTTTTAACAGCCATTTAGAATAGTGCTCCCTTATAATTTTTATTAAATTTGGCTACTCCTAGAGGCTGAGTAGCCTTAGTCTTGCTTAGGCAAATTTTTGAAAATGTTGATATTTTTAAAAGCTATTTTATAAAGGGCTCGCCAAAATTTTTGTTTTAAATTATACTGACTATTTGAAGTGTTCCTCAATCAGGATTTATTTTAAATTCCCTAGAAGATAATAATTTAGAGTGTTCTTCGTTTGATCTTTCCCCCCCAAAATTAGATGCCTCTAAAAGATATTTGAAGTTGTTTCTACCAGAAAATATTAAAATGGGATGTTCTTATTTGATATTGAAAGGGGTCTTTCTCCAACACATTTTAAAAATTGAATGTTTTTCGAAGTCAATTGGACGGGTCCTCGCTTGCATTAAAAAAAATGCATATAGAAGTTATTTGGAGTGGCTCCCTACGAGTATTTATTTTAAAAATCAGATGCCTCTAGAAGCAATTTAGACTGATATTCACCTGGCAAAAAATTTGAAAATTAAATGCTTCTATATAATTGTTGAAGTTTAATACAAGGCCATTTTTAAGCTTCAAATAAAAAAAACTTCATAAAATTTCGGGCGGTTGAGCCCCATAAACCCCCCTTGCCTTCGCCCATGGATTTCATTCTAAATCTACTGAGATAGTTAAATTTATTTCTCACCTTCACAAATAGTTGAAAGTTTGTACTTTCTTCACTTGGTCCTACATTGTGATAGCTAAATAATGTTTAAAGTTTAATCAATAAATTCGACATTTTATTCGATACTTTATCGTAAATTATGAATAAGAGTAAATATTTGTCGCCCACGAAAATCACCCGCCGCGACTTACAGGGCAACTGTTGACATTTTAGCAAGATAACCTCGTTTTGTTCCCGCTTTGTGATATGAAAATTTGCGCATGCTCGACTCACTGCAGTTATGATAAGCGCCGCAACACTCAATTGCTTCACCCGTGACATCTATCGTGAGTTTATGTAAGTTATAAATGCGTCTTGCCTCGGTGACTCAATTGATTATAATGAATAAAAGAACAAGTATATATTCAATTAATTATTGCATTGAATAGTTATATGCTTAATACCTTTAAATTAAGATATAATAGTGTTTGATAATATATTATAAATACATACAATGCAATTTTTGGAACAATAATGACGTATTTTAAATATAATATTTACAGGAAATGCTCAAGTTGGCAGTGACAATATTCTCAACGTGCTGCCATCTGAGGACGACCAAAGCCACGTCACATTGAAGAATATTTGCCAAATTTGCAAATTCCTTCTAAAATGAATATATTCCGGCTTCTTGGGGATTTATCTCATCTTCTTGCTATCATAGTTTTACTCCTGAAAATATGGAAAACGCGCTCATGTGCAGGTATGTACTGAATTTAATGTATAATGTTATCTTTCGGAGCTTTACTTCTAACCGGCGGTTGTTGTTTGAAGAGAATTGTATACGTTCCCCCTCCTTATTGGACGTAGGCCTATGTATCCTCAGATTTTATTCACATTAAGCGATTACTTTCATTAAATATAAATGAATTATAACATGTATCCAAAGAGTGACTGATTAAAAACCTAAATATTTTGAGTGTTTGAAACTGAGTCGTGTTATTAGATGGAACTAAAACACAAATTGTGGAATGTGACAGATCATAGTTCACTTTTCGTTTGGTATTTTTTTTCTCCCGCACCATTCTGTTCTTTCCTTCAGATATGATTATTAAAACGTGGCACTATATAAACTGCGTCTTGTAGCTGTTTTTTATTATTAAATATTGTAAACAACTCGTGTAATTGAGAACCCTAGGGCCTATTAGGAAATGTATTATAGGCAGTTCTCTCCTAGCAAATCACTTTTGTCTTACTCGTAATAAATGGCCATAGTTTCTTGTCCTCACGAATGGTATGTTTGAAAGATAACGCACATCAAAGGTCTTATGATAGCTTTGGGTTTTAATTGTGGGTTGGAATGTCGGAGGAGGGGTGGGGGGTAAAACCCAAGAACTCTGCCTTTTAGGCAAAGTCCATTTTTTTAAAGCCCAAAAACCACAAAATGTATACTAATACTACACTAAAAATATCTAATTATAGTATCATATTATAAGGTAGAGTCTTTGTTGAATGTTCGGAAATTGTCAGCTACATATGAGTAATTATTTAAGATAATGAGTTATCAGATAACGCAGCCACCTTCGACTCAAAAAGGGTTTTTACTGCCAATAGTTTAATTACGAATGTGCGTATCGTGATGTATTTAAATATCCAAACTATTATATTTATTAGCTACAGTTATAGCAGCATCTAAATATCTAATATTTAAATTTAAAAATAACACCTGACCCAACTCCTGGATAGCTCATTGGTTAGAGCATCGTTGGCATACTAAGCCAAAGGTCTCGGGTTCGATTCCTGTGTCCGGGTGTCTTTTTTTTTTTTTTTTTTTTTTCCAATTTAAGGGATATGATATTTAAATCACAATACACTGAAATATATGATAAGACGCTCAAGCAACTTCCCGATGCCGGATACACTTGCGGATAAACATGTTGCGTACCCGGATATTTCCCGGACAATTTTACTACGACTCCTGATTTAATGTTATTAAATTGGTAGTTCTCGCAACCTTTAAAATTTGTTGGTAGCCATCGTTAATAATGTTGTTCCTCTCTTAGGTATCTCCGGGAAGTCGCAGATCCTGTTTGCGATAGTGTACACGACAAGATACCTGGATCTTCTCACGACTTACGTCTCGGCTTACAACACGTTCATGAAGGTGGTCTTCATCGGGGCTTCGTATGCGACCATTTACTTGATGTACCTCAAGTTCAAAGCTACTTACGATCATAACCACGACACCTTCAGGTGCGTACCTGCGCTCGTTAGGGTCCACTCCTCCGTTTGTCACATCTTACTACCCATCCATATCTTACTATCTATTGGGGTTATACACTACATGTACTAATTACACTAATAGTTTTAGGAATCGGGAAGGTTATATTTAAAGGAAGTGTAACCAATTTGTGTGGAGCGCGAGTGGAGACACCATTTTGGGGAAAAAACACCCTCAGTACGGTACACCCGACCAAGATTCGACACCTCGCTCTCCTTTCTCCTTGTCGTCGGCAGTATAGTCTACTGCGAGAGTAGCGCCCTAGACCATGCGGCCACTGGAGCAGGTATTAATGTAATTAATGTATGCTTACAAACCCACCCAGGTATCAGGACACGTTGAAAGATAAAATCTCCTTTTATTAAAGTACCTGCGTGTTGTGGGGGTCAAAGGTTGGATTCTTTGACCCCGGTGTTGTTTTTACGCATGAAATCTATCACGCGCTGAATAATGTTCCGATATTTTGTGTTCCAGAATTGAGTTTTTGATCATCCCGGCCGTGGCGCTGTCTCTTCTCATCAACCACGACTTCTCCGTGCTCGAGGTCAGTGGTCAACAACGGTCACGTCCTGTCCTGCTCGGCTCTAGACTAGATTTCAGTGCAGGGATTCACAACCGGCGGCCCACTGGGCCTTTTTTTCTTTGCGGCCCGTCAAGTTTCTTGGGGAAAATAATCTAGACCCCATTGAAGTACCAAGTGATGTTTTTTAGTTGAGAAAAGGAAATTTTGAATTGCATAGGAAAAAAACCCAGGAAAGTTCCAAATGATGTTCATTCAGTGATAAACTTAATTGTGCTCTATTTTTATAATAACTTGTGTATCCATGCGAGTCGTATCACCTACCACACTTCAGCCGATTATGTGCGGCCCGCCACTAGACTTGTGGGTAGCCCTGGGCACTGTTAAGTTGGAAATCCTTGCTCTAGAATGTTTTAAAAGCGTGGTTACCACTTTGTTCCACGCAGGTTTTGTGCTGATAGTGTCAGTTTTATTGTTTAGATTAATGTAAAGAGTTGGTAATCTCTGCCTACAGTGAAGTGTGATTTGTTATTTGGTTTTTAAAAACTAGGGGTGTTAGAGTATGCGAAAATTCGAGTTGCATTTGTGTTTTAGTAGCTGCTTAAACTGACTTGAAGATTTTTCATGACTACTTGAAATTTTTAGTTTTTTCTAGAAAATTCAGTGTGTCATTAATTTTACTCAATTTTCAGATATAATTTCATAGCAAGCAGAATCCCTAATTATTCCCTTTTGTTCGATTTAAAAAATGTTACAATTATCCTAAATATATATAAAATGTTGAATTTGTATGATTAGGCCCTATAACTTTTTTCACAAAAAAAAAAGTTTATACTATTAATGGATCTATTCAGAAATTCACTTGATATTGTAGTATAATTTCTCCATATTATCTCGAACCAAGATAAAACTAGATGTTTTCATTCAAACTAAACTCAAAATGAATAATGCCTACTCGAGCACCCTTAGTTTGAATGCAAAAAAAATGTCCATCCTAAAGACATTCATCTTGAAATTATGGCCGTGCGTGGTGGGGGTGTATTATATCAATAATCTGTGAGACAGAGCTGTCGAATATTTAATGAGGAAGACAAATGTTCCACGGCGCGATGAGCGATCTGGGCATCCATCTCTCATAAACAAAGACTGAAGCAGTGTAACGACAATTCATTAAAACAGGATGGACGCTTTACTCTTTTTAAGACCTCTCTGAGAAATTTTCTGAACTTTCTATCTCACTTCTCCAGAATGCACTTCATCTGGGTCAACAATTGTACAGAAGGTGCACGGATGCTGACTGATAACAAAAAAAAAAGGTATGGGGGTGCCGCTGACATCTCGGAACGTTACTCATGGCAGATTTCTTACCACATTGTCACGAGGATGAAACTCGGGTTCCCATTTCACCCCCTCGAGAGCAAGCGCCAGTCAATTAAACGGCACCATTCTTAATCGTCAACAAAACCGAGAAAATTAACAGACACCAAAGAGGCGTCTTGGTTGTTAATTGTTGCCCAAAGGCATAAGAATCGTGTGGATGCCTATCACTCCAACTAAGAGGGACATTCAAAACCGGCGGTGAAGCCTTTAGCTATTGTCACTATTGTCACTAGCTATTGTCACTTGTCACTAGCTATGGCACATTGTCTAGCTATGTCACATTCGCACTACAATGCGCTCCCGAATACTGCTACTAAGATGCCAAAACTGCTCAAGATTTGGCCGGGAAGTTTTGGATCATCCAGACTTGGTGCCAAGTGATTCACACTTATTGGGCAGTGTATGATTTGAAAGGGATGAGAACAGGAAGGATGCAGTCGAAGAAAGGTTAAATGATCTGGCGGCAGATATGTCCACGACGATAGCATAAAAAAAACTCGTCTCACGATATGACAAGTGTCTAAATCTTGTTGGGGACTAAGTAGAAAAGTAGGTAAGGTATGTCATGAGAAAAAAAACATTTAAAAATGGATGTTTTAATTTAAAAAAACAAACTCAAATGGGTATTACTTTCTGGACGCCCCTCATAACAGCTCATAAATTGAGTATTTTAGCCGTCGATATTTATTTTGGCGAAACTTCGTAGTTGTTGAATTTGGAAGTTTTTTTCTATGTAGTGAAGCTAATAGTTTTTCAAAGCTTGTGACACCCCTAGTCTATACAGTATACACCATTTAAATGTCCTAAAATTAGTTCGGCTTTAGTTACTTTACGTGTCGTCCTTTATCTTGTTCTGTACCAGATCCTGTGGACCTTCAGCATCTACCTGGAGTCCGTGGCCATCTTACCGCAGCTGTTCCTTGTGTCCAAGACGGGCGAGGCTGAGAGTATCACGTCTCACTACTTGTTCGCCCTGGGCTCATACCGAGCGCTCTATTTGCTCAACTGGATCTACCGCTACTACGTTGAGGTGCACTACGACCTGATAGCCATCGTCGCTGGTGTGGTGCAGACTGTACTTTACTGTGACTTCTTCTACCTCTACATCACGAAAGGTGAGTCCGACACTTTAGTCATAAGGTTTTCTGGGAAAGCTACAGCACGCTTTTCATAGGAAGGACCTTATCTCATCATCAGCATCCTCTGGCCGGGCCGATTTTGTAAAATGCCTTCATCTTCCTCTAATCCTTGAACCGTTCTCCTTCTCTCACTTGCACACTTTGTTATCTGCTCCTCCCATCTTTCTACTATCTCATGTACTCACTGTACCCCCACTCCTTCCCAGATAACTTCATTCCCATGGCCTTAATTTTCTCTCTCTTACATTCAATGTCCTTGTTTCTGCTCATGTGTACAACACTTCCTTACACTTCTACTCTCCATGCAGGTCTCTTACACACCTATAGAACAACTCTCCTCTGTCCTCTCTACTACATCCAACTTTACAGTCTTATCCTCTTCCTTGTCACTACCATCACTTCACACTTTGTCTATGCTAAGTTTCATTCCACTCTCTTTCACTTCCTCATTCTATTCTTGTAGTTGTTCCTGTACTTCCTCTTCTCCTGCAGCTCTTGTTTCCACAGTCAGTTCGCCTCCTTGATTCCTCCTCCACCTCTTCCCATGTTTGTTCCACTCCCCCCTCTTTAGTTCCTTTTCTTCTTCATCCATCATTCTACTTGTCTTTTCTCTTTCCTCCAGTTTCTTACCTGGCTTTATAACTAACACCTTCTTTCTTACTTCTACATCCCTTCTCATTCTCCTTGTCTCCTATTCCTCTCACCACATTCCTCCCACCAACCTTTCTTCTCCATCTACTCTCATGTGTTCATACGTCAAGTCATGTCACTTTTGATTGATATTATCGATACATATAAAATAACAATAATATAAGAATTGTAACCCGCCTCGGTGGCGTAGTTGGCTAACGCCCCAGTCGTGTTGAGCTAGACCACGAGGACGGGGAGATCGAGGTTCGAATCTCGGTCGAGTGAACTGTGGGGTGGGTTTTCCACTCTCCCTGCATGCAAATGTGAGTTCACTTTCTCTAAATTCAACCTTCCTAATCCATTAGTGTAATTAGTACTTAAGCGTATAACCCTGAACTGGCAGTAAGACGCGGTGCTAAATAATAAAAAAAAGAATTGTAGTGTTGGGGGTAAGTGAAGGGTACATATTAAATGTTGCGCCCCTGACACGAAACTACCCCATCTTGTATTGTTTTGTTTCAGTGCTGAAAGGGAAGAAATTGCAACTGCCGGCTTAAGCACATTAATCATCTCCTCAACTTGACGGAAGAAGAGTTTTAAACACGAGCAAGAGTCAATGATTGCGCGCATTTACAAGTGCAATGTAAAGAGACACATTCGCGGGGGTGATCCGTTGGAGAGTGTTTTATTGTAAGAGGGGGGGGGGCTATATAATTTTTTAGAGGGGGAACATGGTTGCATTTATAGATGCTGAATGATTGCAATAAATATGAGAGACTTTGTTAGTTTATTTTTTATGTTTTAGAGAAGAAAAAGTCCCTCAACATTTATTTAATCAGTTATCTTGTTTTCATTGACAAAAACAATGTTTGTTTTTTCCCTTGCAGTGGTGAATTAGAATGCTGTGTGTTCATTTTGTCATTATTTAAAAAAAAAAAAGAAAAAAAGGTGAATATTAAACACAGTAATTTAGGCAGGAGTTAAATCTCTGTTAAATATCTCGATTTATTTTTCTGCCCTAACCCCGACTTTGAGAATTATGTAAACTCATTTTTAGAACAAATACATTAAAAATAAGTATGTTACCCTATTGGCAAATTAAATACTAAATGTGAACAAAAATGAGATAATTGCTACATTTATTTATTTTTTTGATTTCGAAACAATCATTTTAAGCATTTTAGTTTGAATAATTAACAAATTTTACGCACATTTTTTTTTTTTTTGTTTTGGTTTGATTTTTGAATGCACATGCAAGTAATTTAAAAAGTGGTTGTTAGTACAAAATGGGGCGCGCAGTTCATTAAGGTATCTCGACTAAAGTCATAACGGGGTTGTGTTTCTTTTTGACACCGCACGTCGCGGGCTATTTTCCAAATAATACCGATTTTTCACTATGGCTTCCATACCCTGTACTTTTACTTTTTTATTAAATGACTTTTATTAATATAATAATAATAATTTGATTGCTAGGTTTGTAATATTTTAGTTTAAATACTTCTAATTGGAAAAAAATTTGCCTGCATGACAAAAAAGAGGATTACAAAATTACTTTCCACCATCAAGTTGCTATTTATATTTTTGTATTAAACATTTTCACATCTCTTTTTATTAATAAAGGCGCAGTATCACTAATCATATTAAACTGGGGACTTGAACACTTGTTTTGATTTCTTAATAACGAATGTTTTAACGTGAGGTCATACCAAAACCAATAGTTCTAATCTAACTCTGTATCTAATTACTTCAGATGTCAGTCATATATATCGATGAATACATTACATGAATTTAATATTAGCGTAAACTGTAAAGTTAAATTAGTAAATTGTAAAAATATTATACATGAAAGAATGTACAGTAACTAATAAAAGGAACAAAATTGTGAAAAAGATAAATCATTGTCGGTCAAGTATACTGAGTGATTGTGTGTTAATGTATGCTATCACAGCTAATTTGGTTTCGGCTGTTTTAAGAGGGGTCTTTACTTATATTTCTAGTATTTTACTTAGATGAATCTAATATAATAAGGTATGAAGTGTTTTGTTTATTTAACCTTTACACTGCTATAGCCGTTTATAAACGTTCGTGGCATTCAGCATTGCCCACGCTATTAACGTTTATAAACATACACCTCTCTAACTTTTTGTACTGCTAGCACCATCTTTTGGCTTCACTATGGAACTATTACGAAGTCTGTATTATATTCTTGTATACATTTCCCGTCGAACTGATGGATTGATATTCATCGCCTATCACACAACTGTTTACTCTGTAACGCATTTTCGGTTGTTTTTTTCTTTGTGTTGTTTTGTTCAAATTAATAGTTTAGGAGTTATTTATTAATCCTTTCATTTATATTTATTATAAATATATTTCAAATAGTTACATAGTTTAAACTTAGGGGAATATTTATAATCATAAAAATAGTTGACAGTTAAGCAAAAAAATTACTGCAGTTCAAAGAGTTTTCCTAATTCAGCACAAACATGTATACAGGTACTTGACTAATTTAACAGCGAAAAGGTTAAAACTAGGGACAATTTAGTCTCACTAGTCGTTCTCTAAGGCCGTGTTTATAATAATTCTTGATAAATACATACAGGGAACTATATAAAGCTTGATTCACACACTGTATGTTAACCCACGATGCATCGCAATGCAAACTTATATATGATTATCAACATATATATGTTCTAGTGTGTAAACATATATTTTAGATCATTCTCCCGATGTTTTGAAATTATAACGCTGTGTCATGGCACGATCCAATACATTGAAACACAGGCTATTTTCAAATCTCCTTACAACGGCCAACGAAGCTGTCTGCTTGTTTCTAGCGCACGCGCACTGATTTGATTGGTTCTCCCGCGCTGAAGATCTCGGGCAGAGCGGACAAAGATAGAGATGAGTTGAACTTTAGCGGAACAGTTCGCGCCGATGAGGTGGAAATCTTGTGATTGGTTTATCATGTGACCACACTTTAGTTCTGCGCTTGTTTTTTGGTAAATGTATGTATCCACAGTAACACTGACTGAATTAATTTATCGTTTCCAGAACACAACTTCTCTGCGGTTCTTTGTGCTTACCGTCTACAGGTTGATGCATTTCATGGTCTTCTGTTAATACAGCGGTTTACAATTGTTCACTATGTTTTGTTCTTGTCTCACTCTTAAGGCGTTTTTCGGCCACCATTTTATTTCGATAATTCAATGTTCACAGTAATGATGGGCATTCGATAGTTTTATTTGCTTGTTTTCTTTTGTAGCTGCTGTGTATCGTTATCCCCATAACAAAGCTGACTGCTCAAGATCATGTTATTAGCATTTTATATGAATTTGAAAGTTAAAAAAGGCTATGCTCTGTTTACAGTGAGGTTCTGGAACCTGAGTGGGGTCCTACTATATTATAACAGTCAATGTTCTTCACTCGGGCGCCATCAGTGGAATACTTAGCAATATTTGATGATGTGGCGATAACATTGATTTTAGACGGGCGGCGCACCCTCTCCGGGAAGAACCAGGGAGCCGGATCGAAACATAAATTAAGCCATTTTTAAGGAACCAGAACTGAATTGATATGTATTTTTAGGTCTATAAAGGTTATTTTTGTTCTTAAAAGGTTCCTAAGTTTTTATAAATCTTTAAAATGCCTTCTTTCACTTAAACTTATTTCAAAACTCTCAATTTTTTGGGGGGTGTCAAGTTATGTTGTATTTGAAAGAACTGAAAAGAACATGAACTTTTCTTTTTCTATAACTGAACCCAGTACTGGAACCTTAAATGTTGGATTGGAGAACAAGAATCATAACAGATAAATATTTGGTTTCAACTCCTGGGGAGAACACTTCTTGGTGATTTTATAATAATGGAAATAAACTACTAAGAGTAAATTTGATGAAGAAAGCCCACCTAGGGAAAGAGGAAAAATGTGTGAAGAATCCAATGCACAAAGGTGATATCTTCTTCCTTTCTTCTGTCTTCTATAGTAGAAATAGTCACACACATTTAACACAAATAGAATAATATTTCAACATTGTTGCCTTTATCAAACAAAATGAGAAGCGGGAATGTGCTTAACATAAACACTAAATTATACCATTTTGAATTCCAGATGGAATATCTTGGGTAGACTTTCTCATTAAATTTGCACTTATTAGTTATTTAGGTTTGTTATATTGGTAAGAAGGTACAGGAAAGGTGGACAGAAACATATGAAAGGACAACACAGTTCACACTTTACACTGCTGCCATTGGACAAAGAGGTAATGGCTGCCTCTTGAAGACAATTTGATTGTTGCCACCCAATCCCCTGACCTAGGTTTCATTCTATCATTACTCTAAATAAGTTTCAAAATGATCCATTTATGTGAACAAATGTAAGATATCCAAATAAGAATATGTTTTAACACGCTACGTGAAGAAAGAAAAGATCATTCTCTAGTTCATTGTTTAGCTTCAGCATTGTATATATACCTAATTACCGTACTTGCCAAACTTAGTTGTGTAATTTAATAAAAAATAAAAACAAATTTTATGGGCATTTTATTTTGTTTAAAACAAAAAAAAAAGTAGCACAATACATTTTTTGGGAATGGCATTACAAGGTGTTTAAATGTCTTCATTTATGTTAAAAATATGCGAGGCTTCTGTGAAAGTTTTTATGAAATAAAATTATGTAATTAAAGTTGAGTTATTTCTTTGTATTGTTAGAGATGGGTCAAATACAAATTTTAATCTACCTACAAATATAAAATTTTTGTAATTTATATATATTTACACAAAATAAATATCAACTAGATGCTACCCGCTTCGGTGGCTGCACGGTATAAGGCATCATCCTCGCAATAGACTAAACTGCTGATGATGAGGAGCTAGGAGTTCAAATCCCAGTCGGGTGGTTTTCCTTAAATGGGTTTCCACTCTCCATACAAATGTGGGTACACTTCCTCTAAATTAAACCTTCCTAACTCCAACCCTATTAGCATGAATAGTAAATAGGCGTATAAACCCAACCGGGTAGTAAGATGTGGTGATAAAATTAACCTCCTACGCTCGTCTCGTTTTCTTGGACTCCGATTCGACCCAGCTCTAAATAATATTCAACCGTAACTAATTTCAAAAATAGTATCTTGCACTGAAGAGCCGTGCGGCCATCAAACAACATTTTCAAAATCAGTAGTTTCTTAGAAGTAGTCCCACGTGGTTCTCCAGTTCGGAAACGTGCACTTGCTCCTGTGGACAAGACAACACTCGTTAAAACAACACTTTGGGGGGTACACTTTAAAAAAAAATATAATTTCTTAATAAATAATTATTGATGGTAACAGGTTACAAGAAGAAGGACACTTTTATCAGAACAAGTGTCAAAATGTCTATGTAGATGTAACTGATGGAAAGTTATTTAATAGATAGAAATAATTAGTAATATATTTTATGTCCAATCTTTTTTGTACCCTTTTTTAACCATGGTAAACACTTGATCCAAGCATGTATCACGATATAAAAAAAGTTGTTTCTTTCATACCAGGAGTGCGAGTACTAATATCAGTAAAAGTTTCGGGGAAAAAAAATTATCGAGTAAAAAAATACTAGTATCGAAAGGCAAATATCGATATTAATAAAGTATAAATTTTTTTCACATTCCTAGATGGGAGGATCAGATAACAGAAAGTGTGCAAGTGAGAGGAGAAAAATGGTGGAAGGACGGAGGAAGATGGAGGAATTTTACTAAACTGACCCGGCCACAGGCTGGAAACGGTCGATGTGCCGTGGGGGGTGAATATGTTGTTTGTTTAGTTTCCCTTCTATTGCACCTGTCCAGGTAAGGTAATATCCGCGCACCCCACACAGGTAGTCTGACCTTGAGTGTGGTCTCGCGGCTCCTCAGCCCCAGGATACCCGTCTTGAGGGTGTTGTCGTTGAGCACCGCAGTGTAAGGGACCCCCATCTCTCGTTGCGGAGGAAGTGGGACTCTTGAGATCTCTTGGCCACGTCACAGGTAGAAACCCCGCCAAGTGTGGATACCCGACTGCCATTCCCCCTGAGACTGCCTTCGGTCAAGACTTACCGGCTGGAGTTTGGGCTCATCAAGGTAGCTGCTACCTACGCTTTTTTCGTCGAACGCTATGGAGGAGAAAATCGCCGAATTAATCACCTGGCACGTTTGTATTCAATTATCTATAGACTGCTACCTTGCTTGGTTCCACTATGGGCTTGAGTCTGTGTAATCATTGGATGCAGTATAGGTCTGTAAAAATCAGTCAAGGTAAGACTGCTACCTTGCAAAGTTATCAGGGGGTACACAAGTTGAACTCACAGGAAGAGGAAGCAGAGAAGGCGAGCTTGTAAGGGGCCAACTTCCTGTGGAACCTCATGACCTCCTTGGGGACACCGACAGTCGCACCTCGTCGTGAGAGTCGCACAAGAACGTGAACACGGCACACTCAGGGTGGTCCAGCTCTCGATGACGTGCGGGGTCACCCTCTTTCGACCGTCCTGGCCTGGACGCGAACAAGGACAGAGCATCAACATGATCTGCTTCGCAGGGGGGCACTGTAGTGTTTCACTAACTGTGGTATGTGTACCCCCGAGGGTACACCAGGGATTTCTTGGGGGCAAGCCACCACTCATACAAATTAATTGTAATTAGCAGCAAAGCTCAGAAGATTTAAATGCGGATATTAACGCATCAAACATCCACACAGAGTCTGCCCCTTAAAACTATGAGTGAGAATGACCTTGACACGGGACAGACACGATAGCTAGTGGTAGAACACTTGCACTCTATGAAAAGGGTCCCGTGCTCGATTCCCAGTGTCTATCATTTTTCAAATTTACAAATATAATAGGTCTGGTAAATTGGTGGAGATCTTGACATGACATCATCGATTTGTATAATACTTTCTTTCTCTGTGTCATGGTTTTATTAGTTTACCACCGAGATTTATTAAATATGAAACGCTGATTATTACTGTGTGTTTATTATAATAATTATATAACTGATAAATTAATGATCTGGTTATGGTTGTTGAGTGGCTTCAATAAATATGTAAGACTAAATCACGACAAGTAAAATAATATGTCTAAAACAAATTCTGTCCAAATTTGGTGAATATTATAATTCTTTTGGATCTTTTTTTTTTTTTTACTATTATTTTATCCAGGATGTTTTTCAGGATCTCTCGGCCCTCCCAGTAGGTTTTAAAAAACCCTTTTTCCGTGTTTAAACGGACTAGCATTTCAAAACAAACAAACAAAACAACAAGGATATTGAATAAACGTTACATAAAAGTCCCTGCGATTCACCTCAAAGCTCTGCCTGCACGCGTTGTCCAACTTGTCGAATGGTGCGGATCCCCTCAGCGTGACACACTCGACACTTTGGGAGCCCCAGGGGAACTCTGCGCATATCTCCGCCCTTTGCCCCCCTCCACGCTCTGGACATCCTGTCACCGAGAACCGGCCAGGTGACGCTGAGAACTTACAAATGTTGGTTTGAATGTAATCATTTACAAATAAATACAAATTTGTACATTTTAATGAAGAGTTTCATTCTGCACAGGAGTTATTGAGTATGATTTTGTTTTTCACTATGTCTTACTTCCCATTTAGGTATAGGTTTATGTACTAACTATGCTAATGCGTTTGAGATGAGTAAGGTTGAATTTAGAAGAAGTGTATACAAATTGCGTGGAAAACCATTTAGAAAAAAAACCCACCCTCAATACACCTGACCAGGATTCAAATGCCGACCTCCACACACTAGTCCAGTCTAATTGCGAGAGTGACTCCTTAAACCATTCGAGCAGAGAAGCGAGAAAGCGACTCGACTACAACCAAGCTTACCTTTCTCCACCACATTTTGCGACGTTTTTGCCACTGATAGAACGCCTGACTGGAATCGATCGGCCGCACAAAAGCACACGACCTCATGACTGTGCGATGACTGGGTGTAAAGTATCTGCCGTCCCTGTATCCTCCGCGACACCACAGCGATCGACCTCGGCTCTCATCTCCGTGAGTCCGAACGGGAGCTGACCGCCGCTCATGTCCTTCATGTACCGATAGTGCTCACTGAAATCTTCATCATACACCTTTGTTACAACACTTTGGCGCAGTTCCTAGGAGCGTCATGTTTCTTTAAGAGCCTGCCTCGCGGGTGAATAACCGGATATTACGTTCAAGATGACGCTTCAAACCAGAATACGGATCAAAGCTCAGAAGTTATCTGCATCCTTCACTTGACAACAGTGGATCCGTGAAATAGTTTTTTTTTCATTTTAAAATAATTGTATTTTTTTAAAATTTGGTAAAATGGTTCTATTGGTCTCAATTCCACTGCCTTTTAGTGAGACTATATAAAACTGCCCTGCACCTAGTTTGAGATGTATATTGACATAATTATGTGTTATTTGTGGGGCGAGACGTGCTCTTAAGGGAGGTTATTAATAGCTAAATTAAGAGATAAAACGTAGCCTGTTGAATATATATTTTTTTTTAGCAAAAGCGTCTTATATACTGAAGGAGTGATGTTTGAAAGGAATCCAATAGGTCATTGTGAAAAAAGCGTCTTACGTTGGTTTGGAATGTTGAGAGAATGAATGTGTATCGAGTGACGAAGCAAATATATGAAGGTAGAGAGTGTGGATCGAAAGGAGTGTGTAGACCATGTAAGACGTAGCTAAATGTTGTATAGGAATGTGTGAAAAAGAGAAACATTAAGAGTTCTAAGTATAAAAGAGCATGTGTGACTCGGTGTATGGATGTTGTTGAAGAGAAGGGAGTATGTAAGGATAGGGAAGTTTGGAGAAAGTTAGTGAGGTGGATTAAGTACGGAGTTGTTGTGTTTTGAGCTGTATGTACAGTTTCTTGCCTACCCTGTAAGGGAATGGCTGGTTTAGGCATCTATGTATGTTAGGGGATAGTAAGGATGGAATTTAGAGGATGTGTACCCACATTTGCACGTAGAGAGAGAGTGGAAAGCCATTTAGTGAGTAAAACCTCAGTAACTTACACCTGACTGGTATTCAAACCTCAACCTCCCCGTCATTGACAGTCAAGTCTATTGCGAGAGTGACGCCTTAGACCATGTAGCCACGAAAGCGGGTGTTGACTATGTTCACATTGTACAGTGAAAAGGTGGATCTTATGTTTTATTAATCTCGTTTCTAAATAATTTGACCGATGAGATGAGTCAAAGATGAAGAAATGAGATGGACGACAATAAAGCAAGAGGATCACAAGAAGGGTGAGTGTCTTCCCTTAAGGTCAAGGTCAACCAGATATGCCAAATAATTATTAATTTAACATTCAAAGGAGTTAGAATGAACATACTAGTTGAGCTGTCACCGATATTTAATGACTATGAATACAGGTATTTTTATAAGACTTTACGGTCGTTAATAAACAAAAATTATGTTCTAAAGCAGGGGTCTTCAACCCACTTATGGCCGTGCTAACATTTATAGCGGTCCGCTGTCTCGTGAAAATTTAAAATTATTTCAAGAGAAAAAAATGACAAATACAGATATATATTTTACATAATCAACTAATAAAATAAATATCTATTATATTTACTTTTGTTGTGTTATTTTATAAACAATTTTTTGCTTTTTGCGCGAAGAAAAGTATTGTATTAATCCACAAGCACTTTGAATCGGCAAATGACAACTCAAGTAGAAGAGACAAATCAGATCACGCTATCTCGTGCTATGAACTATCTAAAATAGGAAAAAAACAACAAAAAAAACATACTGGATAAGAAATCCTAGTACTAGAGTCAGTATAAGAATGAGCTAATTGGAATTTTCTAGTATTTATTCAATTGCGAGCCAAGAAGTGACAGAAACTTTGGCGTTGACATAAAAAGGTTGAAGACCTCTAGTCTAGAGCATATTTATTGATAAATTGTGCAGTTACATACCATACGCTTTTAAACCTCTTTGAGTGGGTTTATTTAGAAATTTATATTTTTTATATCAGTAATTTATTATTTTAAATAACTTAAAGTAGCAATATCTATATAAAATTTTCAGAAATCTATTTATCAATAATTTGAAGAATATAGCAAAGAGCTAAATAATTACATAAAAACACAGCATTCTTAAGTCGCTATAACTGGAATCGAAACCATTAAAATGTTGGTTTAAAGAAATTTGGATCAGAACTGATAAATATTTCAATCCCTGAGTTTGTCCTCAACAAATGTCAATCTTATGTTTTTAAAAAAGATCTAGATTTTACTATAACAAAGTGTTATTACCTTGTGTGATATTCCGGTGCTCTGCCCCCCGCCCCAATAAGGGAACACGCTATGATCAGTGTTTACAACATTGCTTAGAAACCACTCATGTCCGACATTATGTTTCAGTAGCTCGCCGCTCGGACCAAACTTGAAGAAGTCCAATATGGCTCCAGAAAAACCTTCAGACTTGAAAACCGGCATCACGAACGCGTGCCTCTCGCACAGCTGCAAGATTCTGTGTACCCCCCCAGACATTCTGGTGTTAATTCCGGTAGTACTAGAAACTATATGAACTATTCCATCACTAGGTCACTGTCCTGGTAGCGAAATGTCGTGCTACAACTGCTCAGCAAGTTCCTCCTCTTCACGTAATTTCTCCCTGGGAGTCAACGGGATGTTCCCTGGAGGGGCCACGAAGTATTCCTCTTCGGTGACAGCAGCGTTCGCCAGGACTTCCTTCCGGCAGTTGCCATCAGTCACCAAGTCATATCGTAAGTACAGTGAGCTGCAGTGGGAGAATAGACATAAAACTAGAGCTTAATCACTATTAGGTAGTGATGGGTTGCTCGTGAGCGAGTCATTCAAATTGAACGACTCTTGAACGAGAGCTGTGAACGAACGACTCTTTCTTCTCGAGCGAGTCGTTCACGCCGTCATTACGCACTACATTAGAAAGAGTCAGGAGTGTTTGTCATTCACGACTCTTCTGTCATTCTTCGTTCGTTTCTACGAAAAAATCAACTATAAATGCCTACTATCGTTACTAGATAGCAGCACTGCCTACAATATTAAAATAACTATTTTTCTTAACATCAATAGACATAATTCTGTGAATTAGACACTAATGGCTATATGCTAAGGTTAGTTATTATAAGTAATATGCGTAAATAATAAAACTAAAGAATCAAACGCAATAGGCTTCGGATAAATTACACATAAATCTCAATTTGTTCATAAGTTGAAAGGGAAGGGACAGATTTGCACGCTCGGGACGGGAACTGTGATAACTGGTTAGCGCTCGCTCATCAAGTTAGGGGTGAAGGGATCGGGATCGAGCCATCCATGCGGGAACTATATGACTCATATGAACAACTCTTTCGAGCGAGTGAGCTTATGTGAGTCAGCTCGCGTCAACGAGCTGGTTCGACCCATCACTACTATCAGGGGCTCAGTAAATACGGTTAGTTAAATTTCCTACACATGGTAGTAATATCTTTTTTATTTTTCTAAATTTAACCGAGGTATTTAATATGCACAAGTTTTCTAAACCGACTGATTATATCAGCACACGAGAACTTCTATGAGCGAGAGCGAAAGGGATTACCAATTTTGCCGAGAGAGGTATTTCCACATACCTTCCAGGGTTCTTTTACAAGCCACAATCAACATGGGACCGACGGCTTTACTTCTCCCCCCTAAGGAAGTTGTGCTACATATTTTTATCACTCAATAAAAATCTGTCGATCACGACTGGGTTTGAACCCACGAACATCGGGTCCTGAGGTGAGCTCTTTACACCAAGATCATCGGGGTTGACCAGGTAGTGATATCAACAGTTGTTGAATATCTCTTGTGAACAGGAACTGTTGATATCAGGTGTAGGAAATTAAACAGAACATATCTACTGGAGCAGTATTGGAGCTTTGTGGTTTAAAAAAAAATGTTTTGTTAAAAAAGATTTTAAAAACAAGGACCCTAACAAGAGTTCTCTTCATTCTTCACCCCAATCTTAGGTGGATGTTTATCTGCCCTTAAAAATTATAATAATAAAATTGATACTCTGAAGGAAAATATGTATTTTCTACTAATAATAATAATAATAATAAACTGCATAAATGAAGGTTTTCTTTTATCCTCCTCCAACTTTGACTATCAAAACTATATAATCAAAAAGCACTTCCGTTGTGCCCTGATTTTAATTAGTTAAATTATAGAAAGGAGTTTCAAAACTAAGGAATTTGTAACTGTTAAAAATATTTCTCTAACAATAATACAGTAGTTAATATGATTAGTAATTTATTGTAACTATATTTTATGTTAAGTTAGTATGTAAGTCATGAGTTTATATAGCTTTGTGTGCATACAAGGTTTGTATTAAATAGCCAAAAGTACATTTTTATTTTCTATTTTTTTGCATACTACCCGTTTGATGCCTATGTACTAATTACACTAATGTGTTAGAGATTAGGAAGGTTGAGTTTTTTTTAAAGGATGTGTACTTGTATTTGCATGGAAGGAGAGTGGAAAACCACCCTAAGTACACCCAACTGAGATCAAACCTCGATCTCTCAGTCTTTGGCAATCTAGTCTAATTGCCAGAGTAGCGCCTTAGACCATGCGGTCACCAAAGTGGGTCAAAAATTAATTTAATCGGTTTATGTACCTGTCTTGTAGGACTGAGAACATCGGTTCAACTCCGGTCGTATCCACCAAGTGAATCTGGTCCGCGAACCTGATTGCGTCCTCCAACGTCTCGATACCTTTCTCAGTGCCAAAGTCAACCAGGGACAACCGTTCGAGCGTCTCCACAGTATTCTGGTCGATCCTCGTGCGGGGAGGCAGTTTACTCTCGTCCACCGGCGTCGTGACGGGATACCGCGGAATCTTCGTGTTCAGGCACCGAGTGATTACAGGCCGACCAACTCGCAAGTGTCTTAGTAGCGGTCGAGAGATTTCCGATAGAACTTTCATGTCAAGTTCGTTTCACTGGAATTAAAACAATCACAAGGTTTTCATATTTAAATTATCAAGGCAAGAATTTGAGTTTGTGATTACCGAACTTGCCGGCGCATTATTCAACTGGTTTACTTGATTCTAAGTAGGCTCTAGTGTACCGGTAGTGTAGTCAGGAGTAAACTTTGGGGGAAGCCATTCCGTTACTCTTCCCATAAGGTTTGGTTCGGCCCCAAAAAATTCACATTTAACAGGCAAGTAAACCAGCTTCAATGGTCGAATGGTCTAATGCATATCTCTCGCGATAGACTTAAATGTCAATGGGTGGAACAGGCCGGAGGTGCCTTTACCTAAATGGTTTTCCACAATACCAACATGCAAATGCGGGTACACTTCATTTAAAGTCAACCTTCTGAATCGCTAGTATGTTGGGCTTGAGGACAGCCTCATTCACATCTTTTGACGAAACAATTTGTGCTTCTAAATTGGCTATAAAGAGGCTGGTGGTTGGAAACGGGGTTCAGGTGAAATAAAATATAGGGGTTACCAGTACTTTACCTTTATTTAGCATCTAAAATATATAACTTAGGCCTACCTTTTATAAATATTTTTAAATTACCGCGACTATTCGCTCTGTTACCGTATCCTGAGCGTGAAAACTAACCTTCAAAATACCTGGGTCATCTCTTATTTGGTTACTTAGCCCCATGGATTAATTGACAAGAAGCCCAAACACCAAGCCGGTAGATTGCAAGCTTGCGCAATACACTTAGGCCCGAACTATTTATAAAAAAAACAACTGTTTTGACGGTGTTATCCTTTATCTATGGTGTTATTAACTGCAGTAATCTCAAACAAACATGGGGCATGGACAATAATAACTAAAGCTCTGGGCGTGGTTTTGAGGTTAAAGATAGCAACTGCTTCAGATTTTTGCAAATATAGTATTATAAGGGAAAGGGGATATCGTGACTAGGTATATTTAGTTAGACGCTGACCAATAGAAAAATGAAATTGTTGGAATAATCATAAATTAGCGAAAAGGAATGCATGGGAGAATTTGATCATTTATGTGATTATTTTTAAAAGGGGATAAAAATGAAAACTTGTCGATTACTATCGAATGAATCACGAGACTTTAGAATATATTTTAAACACATTTAGAGACTACCATATTCACAGATAAAAAGTGTTACATTATTTTATTATTTATTATAGTAAGGATCTAAGCAAAGACTTAAAAAATAGAGATAAATACTCTTTCACTATCACAACACACAAATTTACAATATTAAATAATTTAAAAATATAATATAAAGTCTGCATTAGTAGACTCTAGAACTTGTTAGTACAGATAAAACATTAATATTTACACAATAATAAAATAGTCTATAATATCTTTCTCCTTGATTCCTGCCGAGTGAACTGGTTGATGATGTAAGACAACCATTTTATACAACAAGTGACCTTCAATTAAGACGATTGTCAGTGGATTAAGGTCGATATTCTGTCATGTTGGTACTCAGATAGAGAAAATCACAGCAATCACATACACGATGAAGCCATCAAATTATTTTAACTTGACAGAAAAAGGTATGTATTATTTTTTTCGTCATTCAAAATTTGCCGCCCCTAAAATCCACCACTGGAAGACAAGTTCCTACTAAGCCTGTGCGTAAATCCGCCCCTGGGTGCACTTCCTCTAAATATAACCTTCTTAATCCCTAAAACCATTAGCGTAATTCAGCATTGAGGCGTATGAGCCGAAGTGTAGTAAATACACATTTGGCGCGAGAAATTTGTCACAGACGATACGAAAACGAATGGGAATGGCTGCGTCATGTCAGCAATACTTCTTTCTGGATACTGAAACAACAATTCATGTTTCTGTCACGAATTTTAATTTTCAAAACCCTCCTTAGATGTCGGGCGGATCTGGTCCAGAGCGGTAGTTTCCCAGCCTCTCTCTACTCTATAGTAAATATATTTTTATCGATAAAAGAAATCGTTTAAAACCAAATTATTAGCCTTGAAGTTTGTTTTGAGATGTACTCCTATTATCTTTTAAGTTTGTCTCTGTTTCACGATGACTGTCGAATAACTCATGTGTACTTTACTCTTTATGTTATGAGAGATGATTGACGATATGTGATAACATGCGGTCTCACCGTGAGTTCACAAGGTCAACAATATATATCTCAGCACACTACAGAAGTGTTTCAGAGCACAGTGGCTATCATACACCTACTGGGGAGGTAAGTTACTACTTTCAAACAGCATATACATTTATATATCACTATGTTTAGAGCACGTGGATCATTACATCTATGGGAGTAATTACTCTACATTTAGTTTAATCATTTGGAGTTTGGACTGCATTTAATAATATAACTTTTTGTCACCATTTGGGTTTATGATACCAACTATCACGCAATAGTAAGGAAGAGGAAGTTTGAATAAGAAGAATGACCTAGTTGCGTAGAGAGAGATAAGAGGATAAACAAGTTAGGAAAACCATCTCCCGCCACCCCCTCCCAACATCCAGTATATTGCGACCCGCTTTTGTGCCGCGTGCCCTAACGCGCTACCCTCGCAGTAGACTAGACTGCCGATGACGGGGAGATTGTGGTTCGAATCTCGGTCGAGTGTACTGAGGGTGGTTTTTTCTTCCAATTGTTTTCCACTCCTCCTCCATGCAAATGCGGGTACACTTCCTATAAATACAGCCTTCTTAATCCCAAAAACCACTAGTGTAATTAGTACATAAGTGTAAAACCCGAATGAGTAAGGATCTATTTTATTAAGATAATGAAGAAATTCGCGCACGTAATGAATACCACACAACATTGGTGGACTATTTTCAACAACAATAATTACTTCGGGCAAGAGAATTTGCCATTCAATATTAATTGGGCAAGAAGGGGCCATTTATCTATAAAATATTTGACCATAGAGTTAATTTTTAAACATTAATTAATCGTTCCATTAAAATATTTTGAGTTATTTAGAGTAGTTACATTTTTTGAGGGGAAAATTTATTTGTCTATGTTACATATTTTACAATTCTAGGTTTTAAAATAAGGTTTGTTGGACTATTTTTAAAACGACGTTAAAAAGTGTCCGTACTTAGGGTCTATATGACGTTTTTAAGGCTTGGTTGGCCAAACGTCAACAAAATAATGTTAAGATTACTTTCGAGTAGGGTTGTGCGAAGTCCACTTTTTCAATTCGAAGCGATCTCGGGAATAGAATTTTATGAAATATTCTCGAAGACGAATCCAAGTTCGAATATTTTTTTTGTGTGTTAGTTGTTTTACGCTCGAAAAAATATATTGTGGTTATTTATAAAATTACTTGGAGAATGTTTTATTTCACAATTATTATTTATAATATTTTGTTTCAATCTGATAAATCAAGTTCTTATCACAACATGCAATTTAATTACTCATGATTTTCTTCATGTGGATATATATATATATATATATATATATATATATATATATATATATATTTGTGTAATGTATGAAACAAAAATGGTGTATTTTAACTTTTATTATCGAAGCTTCCAAGCAGGATTTTTTTTTTTCAAAGCGAAGACGAAGCTGATGTTTGTTTAGAAGTGAAGTCGAGGTTTCGAAGCTTTACGCACCCCTACTTTCTGACATGGAAATATTATAAAAGGTTTAAAATCACGTTAAAAAAAGATTATATGACACGTAATTTTAGTAAATTATTTGATGGTTTCTTAAAAAAACGAGAACGTTAAAAAGGTTAAATATACCATCTTACTACCCGATCGAGTTATACACTTATGCACTAATAACACTAATTGGCTAGGGATGAGAAAGGTAGAATTTAGAGGAAGTGTACCCGCATTTGGCTGGAGAGAGTGGGAACGCATTTAGGGGAAAAAACCAGCAACGATACACCCAACCGGGATCGAACCTCTGTCTCCCCGTCATCGGCAGTCTAGTCTATCACGGGAGTAGCGCCTTAGACCATTCGACCACTAGTGATAAATTATATCACTGGTGATTTCCCAAAGAAACTATTATTATTGTAGAAAATAGTGATATAAACTATTTGTTCATTGGTTATATGGTTTGAAAATTGTTGGTACCCACAGCGGTGGACAGGCAGTATAAGGCGTTAGGGAAGACATTTTAATAGTTCATTGTTGACGGGGACGTTAGGGTTCGATATCTGTTCAGGTGCATTCCAGGGGTGTAATGGAGCGGGAACGCCGTTACGTCACAGCTTTTTGTGGAGAAATAATAAATGTAATCATGCCAAGCCGAGTATTAAAATGTTCTCGTGTTAAATATATTCAAAATATACTTTTTTAGTAAAACTTTTTTACTATACAATTATAAGTTAAATAATTGATTTTATATCAATATTATGTTAAAACTTTTTTTTTTTCATACTATGAATCAATAGATTCTGGGGGAAGTGCGCTAAGTAAGTTTCTGTCTTAGTAACCATTGCTCGTAAAAATGCTCCAAATATCTTCTGTGGAGGCACTTATGTTTGTGACTTTTTTCACCTCCAGCGGTTGCCCCCCCCCCCCCCCCCCCCGGCCCGTCAACTTTGGGGTGACCACGGCCTTGCGTTCCGGCACTGATAAATTTACGACTTCACCACTGGTGCATTCTGAGTGTTTTTTTTAATATGAGGCTTTATCAGGGGATTCCCCATTATTTTTTATAATAATAGGATATTATTTCCTATGAACTAAATATTCTTCATGTAACCGGTAGATTATTTATTATTATAACTAGCCCTTGTACTAAAGTTAATATTAAAATTTTCATCCCGAATTCAATCAAAGCTTATTAATTTAGTTATTGAATGTAGTGATGTAAAAATAAGGCTAAAATTATCTATTCTTATCTCTCCACAGTAGATTAGAAGCTACAACGAATCCAATGTTTGGTAAACAACTTCACACCCGGCATGAACAGATTTAAAAATGGTAATAAAGGTCTCATTGATAAAACTGTCAACATCTTGTTGTTTTAGGTTCAGACAGAACCAGCCATTCATCATGAGTGTTATAATACCCTGATACTATCATCATACTGTTGTTTAAGGTTGTACGCTACATCTCAGACAGAACCAGCCATCATGAGTGTGATAATACCCTGAAACTATCATAATACTGTTGTTTAAGGTTGTACGCTACATATCTCATACAGAACCAGCCATCATGAGTGTGATAATACCCTGAAACTATCATAATATTGTTGTTTAAGGTTGTACGCTACATATCTCAGACAGAACCAGCCAACATGAGTGTGATAATACCCTGAAACTATCATAATACTGTTGTTTAAGGTTGTACGCTACATATCTCAGACAGAACCAGCCATCATGAGTGTGATAATACCCTGATACTATCATAATACTGTTGTTTAAGGTTGCACGCTACATATCTCATACAGAACCAGCCATCATGAGTGTGATAATACCCTGATACTATCATAATACTGTTGTTTAAGGTTGTACGCTACATCTCTCAGACAGAACCAGCCATCATGAGTGTGATAATACCCTGATACTATCATAATACTGTTGTTTAAGGTTGCACGCTACATATCTCATACAGAACCAGCCATCATGAGTGTGATAATACCCTGATACTATCATAATACTGTTGTTTAAGGTTGTACGCTACATCTCTCAGACAGAACCAGCCATCATGAGTGTGATAATACCCTGATACTATCATAATACTGTTGTTTAAGGTTGCACGCTACATATCTCATACAGAACCAGCCATCATGAGTGTGATAATACCCTGATACTATCATAATACTGTTGTTTAAGGTTGTACGCTACATCTCTCAGACAGAACCAGCCATCATGAGTGTGATAATACCCTGATACTATCATAATACTGTTGTTTAAGGTTGTACGCTACATCTCTCAGACAGAACCAGCCATCATGAGTCTCCTGGAGGTTGTGTGGTCGTACTCCGACTGGATCCTGGTAGCAGTTCTCTTGGTGAGCGCAATTTACATCCTGGGAACCTGGAACTACAACCACTTCTCCAAACAGAACATCCCATACGTCAAACCCGTCCCCTTCTTGGGCAACATGGCGCCTGTATTCTTCGGGAAGATGTCCTACACGGACAACGTCAACCGGTTGTATCGGGCACACCGAGGCCAGAGAGTTACCGGGACATTCCACTACGGTCAACCGAGCACTTACATCAATGATCCTGAACTGATCAAGACGATCACAATCAAGGACTTTGATCACTTCACTGATCATCACTTCGGCGTCCCGCCCGAGAGGGACGAACTTTTCACCGAGACTCTAATTTTTCTCAGAGGTTGGTGCAACCTACATAATCCCCTCTCATTTAAATGGATGGTTGAATATGTGTGATATATATGTTAAGATTATTATAATAGTATGCAGTGTGAAGGATCCTTCACTCGGGTTCGCTAGAATCAAAGTAGAATAGGGTTCTTCCATAACTGACAGAGAAGGCCTTTGTTCAACCATCTTCTCACATAACTGCTCATCCGAGATGCCTGTCTATACTTACAATCTTATACAAGTCAGAAACTTCACAAGAGGAAAGCCACCCAGTTCAGTAATCGACGGAACAGCTGGCCCTCATTGGTGAGGAACCGTCCCAGGATTCCTTAATCCACAATGGCCTTATCCTCAGGTATATCCGACATAGAACAGCCCATAATACCTCCCACACTCCCCGCCCCGTCCGGGCTAAAGGGACCTGAGTAGTTTGCCCCTCCATGTTTACTGCCCAGTGGTACAGAGTAAGTACTGGACTCTGACGTAAGGATCCTCCAAATGTAAACCTGTTTACCGATGTGGACCTAGATGAGGTGATTCAGCATCCCACTCGATTGACCATCTCAGGGCGAACGCCCTCCTGGGTTCAGCAACGTTGATAGGTGCCCTGTACGGCTTTTATTGGAGCAAATCTTTCGAGATTAGTTCATACGACCAACATGAACATATTGGGTGGGCCTCGATCCAGGAAAAGATATACATCAGACCCACGGTCTTCAGGTTAAAATGTCTGGGCTCCATAGGAGAGCTTGAGTCCTTCGACACGGGTATCGCTAGGTGTCATTAGAGGGGCATTAAAATAACTCATTTTCAACATGGTTTCATGAGATAAAGAACACAAATATCCATTTCGAGTCAGTGGGCCGACTTCCAAAAAGCTAGGTTCCGGTGGTTACCCCGCCCACTTTTCACATAATCCTACCTCATAAAGAGCTCACTCAGGCTGAACATCACGATTACAGTGGTCTATTTATGATGGACATGTTAAAAGTAAGTCAACTGCTCATTTGTAAGTGCTTTTATCACTGAGCATTGACACTAGCGACCCCAGTGTTGATGGACTCAATATGGCTCAAGGACAAACCTCCATAAGGCTGAGGATCTCGTATATCCTTGTCTGTGTCCTTAGCGTAAATGCTACTGTCACTGGGAAGGTCACATCCAGACACTAAGAGCGGTCCAACACCCACTCCACGAGAAGATCAATCAAAGTATTTATAGAAAATTCTGTTAGGAGAATGAAAAAACAAACCCACGACGATTCTGGCGGATGGATACAACGCAAGATTTAGATGTGAGGCTAAAGCCAAAGTGTGTCAGTAAAAAAACTCCCGGCGGGTATTCCTGTTGTTGATATGTTTGAGTGAATTTCAGAGCTCAAGGAGTTGGTCCCGAGTGCTTGAGCGGATCAATTTTAAACTGGCGGAGGTGACCTTCTACTACCAATGTGTTCATCCATGAAAGGGAGATCAAGTGTTTGTGCTGTCGATTGTAGCAGGGTCCCACTATATTTAAAATATTAACTTGTGTCTCACCAACTATTTGATTATTTGGTGATGTGTAGTTTCCAACTGCGCAGGTAGACTCTACCAGAGCAGTTGGGCTGTGATCATGACGACAATTTGGTTGAGAGTATGATCTGGTGGACATTTTTGTTGTTCCTGCATATAAAGTTGTATGAATATTGTTCAGGACAACGCTGGAGGGAGATGAGAGCTCTATTAACACAAACCTTCACCTCAAGCAAGATGAAGAACATGTTTGGCCTGGTCTTGCATTGCGGCCAACAGATGTCTCAATTCTTGGAAGGAAAACTTAGTAAACATGGTAAATAAATAATACTTAATAATCAATGATTTTATATATATATATCCAGTGCTTAGCTTCTGACGGAACGCGGTGGAACGGCGTTCCATACCTCTATTAAGGCAAACACGAAATCCAGAAAAAATTTCTTAAGATAGACGTGATTAGCAAATCAATTACATACATAAGTGCGTTGTTTTATTTAAAAATGAGCTACTTAGGCGAACAGTAGTTTATGTGACCAACATTGACGGATACGTTCCATAACCCTGACACGCAGTCTTGTTTTCTCTTACCATAAGGGGCAAGGCCGTAGCCAGCCAATAATTTCAGGGGGGTTTGGTGGGCACATCACCCAATTGCTGGAAGCTAGAAAAAATTCTAAATGATAAACAGTTCTAGAAGCTCTCTGAAGTGGTTCTTTTTCATGGTAAAATAACTCACTAACTGCCGAAGGCTTGAAAAATTTCTGAATATTAAACACTTTTTGAAGCTCTGTGAAGTTTTTTTTATGGTAAAATAACCCCCAAAATGCCGAAGGCTAGGAAAATTTCGAAATATTTAACACCTCTAGAAGCTCTCTGAAGTGCTTTTTATGGTAACATAGCCTCCTAAAATTTGTATCTTAATTTTAATATTGTTTGAACCATAAATAAAGCCATATATATTCTGTTCATAAAATTTCGCGGGGGGTTTGAACCCCCAAAACCCATCCCTGGCTACGGCCTTGATAAGGGGTATCAGTGGCAGAGACGCGACCTTGAGAGAGTTTCAGAAGGAGTTCAAAGGGGGGTGAAATGTTATGTCAGGTGGCATGAATTCCTATGACTCATCCTACCTATCCCCTTTTCATGCATTTGCATTAAATTTAATTGAAAAACATTCAAACACGATCACATTATGATAAATTTTAAACATTTTCTTTGTTTTTGGAATAAAATAATGAATGGCTTAAAAATACGTCTTTTGAAGCTTAAATTTAAAAAAAAATCTAGGAGAGAGTTAGACCCCCCCAATAGTGCGTTCCGGTATCTAAAATTTTAGAAATCAGCCACTGTATATATCTGTATCTTGAGTTCACGTTCCCATAGTATATCCCACTGTGATACCGTTGATAAATAATCAAGTAGGACTTGTATATATTAATTATATTATTACATAATAAATGTTAAATGTAACTGTTCTAAAAATAACAAGAGAAGGTGTAACAGCTCTGTAATTTTTTGTTCACCTATCTTACTGATGGCATGAATTGTTACTAGGCTCGTAAAAACAAGCAATCGAATCGTATGATTTACTGCTTATATCTAAGCACTTAGAACCTGGTGAATGTCGAGGCCAGATGGAATTACATTGATAATATTAAGTTTTTGGGTGAGTTCTAAGTAATAAGGAGTAAAATATTCAGGTGGATATTAAAATATATGGACCTAGGAAGATTATTTATGTATTTTTAAACCGATGTTTGAGTTCTATTTAGCCTGTTCTCATAACCTTACAGACAATAATGTATACACTCTGGAAATGAAGGACTTCTTCTCAAGATATGCCAACGACATCATAGCCACGTCGGCATTCGGAATCAGCGTCGATTCTTTCAACAACCCGAAAAACGAGTTCTACCTGGTCGGCAAGCAGCTCACCGATTTTGGGAGCTGGCGATTTTTGGTGAATGTAATGTTCACTAGTCTTTCAAATGTAAGTTTTCTCTAAGATTGTCAGCAGCTCCGATTTGGGAAACATAGCTACTACAAACCTCCCAAGATACATTGAGGCAACGGGGTTTCAATTAGTGTCTTAAGGCAAATTCTAGTTTAGTTCCATAAAATTCACCCTTCAATTCATATTTAAAAGCTTTAAATTAACTATGCTTGGTCTTTATATTTTATCAAAGTGTGTATCATAAAGCATATCACTCACTACACCTAGAAAGCTGAAATTTGACACATTTAATAAAATGTATTATGTGAGATAAACCAGGCCACACGTTTAAACTACAGTGAGGTGCGCATATTTATTGTATAATCATGTTTATTTATGTATATAAATAATACGATATATTATCAGTTGCTGAAAATATCGTTCCTCCCACCATCCATCTGCAAGTTCATATATGAGTTAGTGGACGACACCCTCCGGACAAGAGAACGGGAAGGGATCATTCGTCCAGATATGATACATCTACTGATGAACGCCAGAAAGGGGGAACTTGATGAGGCGACAGAGGATGGCGTCGACACCTCCAACAATGGTAGCATCCTTGGCAGGAGCAGTAAAATTGGTTCGTAGACTCAGTCAACTACAAATATGGTACTTCACTCAATCCAACAACTTGAGGACTTAGATTTGCCTTCAAGCCAAGATGTTCTATCTATAATTATTGCCGCTATAGTCCAGCTGGTATCCCTTCAAATAATATTTTTTCCTCTGAGCATCGTAGTAGCATAAATCTAACAACATATATGTTTTACACAGATCTGACGGATAAAGACATCGCAGCGCAAGTGACGCAGTTCTTCTTTGCCGGATTTGACACGTCTTCCAACTTGCTTAGCTTCTCGTCATACCTTCTGGCCGTTCATCAGGAAGTCCAGGGTAGACTCCAGGAAGAGATAGATACCATGCTGATAAAATCTGGAGGGAAGATTCTCTACGAAGAGCTGCAAGCCCAGAAGTACCTTGATATGGTCGTCTCAGGTGAGAGGACCGTGAAAAGATACAAATTTCAGATCTTGTTGATATAGATCACCAATTTAATTATTACTTTTGATTAAGAGAAAAAACCAAAATGATGTAAAGCATGAGTATTAATAATTTTGAGCCGTTGCTAATTTCCCAAACTCTGCCATTTTTTTTTTCCAGAGGTTCTTCGAATTTATCCTCCTTTCGATTCTATAGACCGCATGTGCACGAAACCGTATACAATCCCCGCCTCTGGTGACCAGCCCGCTGTGACATTCAGGAAAGGTGACATGTTGGAATTCCCCTATTACGGCATTCAAAGAGACGAGGAGTTCTTCCCTGACCCGGACAGATTCGACCCTGAGAGGTTCAGCGATGAGAACAAGCACAAGATCAAGCCTTTCACGTTACTAGCGTTCGGAGCTGGACCAAGATCCTGCATCGGTAAGTCGGGGTTGAGACTAAGACGGAGCCATTTGACTCTCTACCTTTGGAGGGAATCCTCTAATGTTGGAGCTACCATTGCTATAAATATTGTCCCTGGACAACTGTGATGGAAATATTCTGTAACTTCATGACGTGGGTTATTTTCAGGAAACCGTTTCGCTCTGATGAGTGCCAAGATCGCCCTGGCAGTCCTCCTCTCCAAGTTTAATTTCAAGGTCGTAGAAAAGACTTCGATACCTCTCCGTCCTGAGCAACAAACTAGGTTCTTTGGACCCCAAGGGGGGCATTTGGTTAGGTCTCGAGCTGAGGAACAAGTAAGGAGTACGCACAATCTTCAAGACATCTGATTCGTCGCGTTAACAATATTTAAGATTTAACATTACGCAATTTTAAAATGGTTTTATCTGTATTAATAAAATGAAGCGTTTGTTTTTCTGTCTTTCTGTTTGTCATGAGCATTGTGCGATATCTATCGCAAGCAAAGGTTTTAAATTTTAAGATTAATTGCCCTCTTGCACGAACATGTGTACTTCAAATCCAATATTCAACCATTTTGATTATTTTTAAATTAATTAAAAACCAGTTGTGAATCAATAAAATGAAGTGATTTTTTTTCTGTTTTCTTAAGAAAATTAAAGCGTTTCTCAGAGTAACCACGCAATACATTTAGCAGTTACCATGGGAAACACCGGCACTTCTGCTAGTTTTAAATAGACATTACCATAAGCTATTTAAAAGAAAAATCACAAATATCTAAATAATTATAAAGCCGTTCGAAATATATAAACAAACTTAAGTCAGAGTTACAATATTAAATAAAAAGGATACATTAATTTATTGCAACATTTGCATAACATTTGATATTTACTTTGATGAAAAACACATCCTATTTACACTCTTTATGTCACCATTATAGTCAAATAAATCAATTTTTTGTCACTTTTTTTTTGTGATGGCTTACTCATTTAAAAAATAACCCATACATAGGTAATTACAATAACTATAAATAAGGTTTTGACAATTTTTAGGGTTACAAATTTAAGCATTTTAATAAAAGGTCTATTAACTTATCTGATAAACCAAAATTGGATGATTTCAAGATAATTCGAACACACTGATAGTTATATAACTTCAAATTAGGGTTTCTGTGAACATATAATTAATGATTTGACAAATTAATAGTAAAAATTGATTAACTAAAACAATTATAAATATAAAATGTATTTTTTATTAATTATTTATTTATCAAAATTGAATAAAGTTTTCCTCACAGTTTGATCGTAACCTTACCTTTCGTTTCACCCTGAAAGGTAACCAACTTACCTTACAATGTCGCACTAGGGCCCAGCCTACATGATAGGGCCTTGGTGTAATCTATCAAGGTAGGACTGATAACTCTTCAAGATAAACGGAGGTGTATACAAAACACAAAACACAAAACACTACATATGGACCCAATAAAGTGAACATGAATACATTTTCAGGCGGTTCTAGCGATGTCGTCATTCCTTAACATTGCACTGTAGATTTTGTAGGAACAGGTCTCGTTACAGCAGAGGAAAGCTACAAAAATATTACTTTCTTTTTTTCCCTTTTAGTTAAATTTCGTTCAGACCAATGCTGAACCAATCAGATACATATAAAATAATCATACACTTTTAAAATTGTACACAGATAACAATCATAAATAGTTGTCTACGTCTCTTACGCCAAAGTGGCTGCGGTTATTAATTTGATTTGACAATGAACTGCTGTATTTGTGAGAAAAGAAAGGGGAGGGGGGTTGGAGGAGGAGATTGAGGGGGAGACGCTCTTTGACTTGACGAGCAAGACTGACCTAAGTGCGTGTGGGTCTAGAATTTGTCTTTCTCCTCTACTCGTTGTGCAAGTTCTATCCGTAGGCTGGATATTCATCGGTGATTTAGGCAACGCGATTTATTTTTCCGAAGCAGAGGCGCACCTGAATTTTGAGGTAGATTAATGTTCTCACAAAGATCTTATAAAAAACAATAAATATTAGTCTAAAATCGGAAGTTCCATAAAAGTTTACAAACAAAAATCCAAATTTTTCTGAACGAAGCTCATATTAATATATAAATAAATATGTTTGATCTCCTCAAAAAATAACTTAACTTAAAATTTATTTAAATTACTATTGAATAAGATGCGTTAAAAACATTTATCTCCCTGGACAACCAAACACCATTTTCCATGACAAATTAGGAAATTTCTTGGTAATTTATTTCCTTGATTACTATCCGTTCGGGTTGTACGCAAATGTACTAATTAAGTTAATATAATTATGTTTACGAACGAGTAAGATTGAATTAGGAGGAAGTATACCCACATATGCGTGGAAGGAGAGTGGAAAATCATTGATGAAAAAACCACACCCGACCGGTATTCGAACCCCGATTTGCAGTCGAGTCTTTGCGAGAGTGACGCCTTAGACCACGTGGCCACCGTATCGGTTCGACAGTCAGGTAACTTGGGCAATCCCGGTCGCGCCTCTGTTTCAAGAAAATGTTTTTAATTCACAATATAAACTCGAAACTCTCTACTAGAATATAAATGTTTCGTTATTATAATTTTCCCCGCACTTTCGGGTTATTAAATAGGCCATTTATTATTTATTATTCTGTAAAGAACGCTGATGATTAAAGTTTATTAATTTGTTGTACTGGATCTGTAATATGAAGCAGTTTGTTGGTTAAACATAGTCTTGGAACAACTATTATAGGCCTGCGTCATAATATAATGTTTAATCTTAATAAAATATAATATAATATTCACATGGAAGACATGTTGGCCTTGATGATGTTGTTAGGAAACCTCATTGGTTTGTTTACAAGTCGGGACAGGAATGGGGGTGGCGGGAATCTCAATTTTCTACACTTATTATCATTATTATAATATTACTATTAGTAACTCGTCTTACTAACCGTTCGGGCTATACCACTTACGCTAATGTGTAATGGTAGGGTGATTGTGAGATGAAATGGAGGACCTAAGTTTAACGTGGAATCCGAACCACGGTGGAGGCCTGGCATTCCACACATTCACAAGTTGTGATTAATACACGTCTTGTAAGAGGTGAAGGAAGGGTTTGGCAATCAGATAAATCTGTGCCGGGACCGAGGATTGAACCCCGGACTCCCAGCACAGAAGTTTCTACACTTGAATTACGGTTTAATCTTCAGGCGAATTCTTATATTAGGTTATTACTTTTTTATAATGGAAACTATTATTCACCGTGGTGCTTGAACATATGGATCTATTATTCACCGTGGTGCTTGAACATATGGATCTATTATTCACCGTGGTGCTTGAACATATGGAGCTGTTCTTCACCGTGGTGCTTGAACATATGGATCTATTATTCACCGTGGTGCTTGAACATATGGATATATTATTCGCCGTGGTGCTTGAACATATGGATCTATTATTCACCGTGGTGCTTGAACATATGGAGCTATATCACACCGTGGTGCTTGTCTTGTAGAAATGCTATACTGTTCACATGGAAGATGGAGTTATTGATATGTTTATCGGGGGCCATGCTGTCCAGTATACTTGGAAGAATGGGGTTGGAGTCCACCACGAAGAGGCACCTGGTCTACACAGAGCCTAGCAGTACTGGTCGGGTGGTAGCCAGGCTCCAGCGACAGCAGGTGGTTGTGGTAGCTGGTAGGTCTACACAAAGCCTAGCAGTACTGGTCGGGTGGTAGCCAGGCTCCAGCGACAGCAGGTGTTTGTGGTAGCTGGTAGGTCTACACAGAGCCTAGCAGTACTGGTCGGGTGGTAGCCAGGCTCCAGCGACAGCAGGTGTTTGTGGTAGCTGGTAGGTCTACACAGAGCCTAGCAGTACTGGTCGGGTGGTAGCCAGGCTCCAGCGACAGCAGGTGTTTGTGGTAGCTGGTAGGTCTACACAGAGCCTAGCAGTACTGGTCGGATGGTAGCCAGGCTCCAGCGACAGCAGGTGTTTGTGGAAGCTGGTAGGTCTACACAGAGCCTAGCAGTACTGGTCGGGTGGTAGCCAGGCTCCAGCGACAGCAGGTGTTTGTGGTAGCTGGTAGGTCTACACAGAGCCTAGCAGTACTGGTCGGGTGGTAGCCAGGCTCCAGCGACAGCAGGTGTTTGTGGTAGCTGGTAGGTCTACACAGAGCCTAGCAGTACTGTTCGGTTGGTAGCCAGGCTCCAGCGACAGCAGGTGTTTGTGGTAGCTGGTAGGTCTACACAGAGCCTAGCAGTACTGGTCGGTTGGTAGCCAGGCTCCAGCGACAGCAGGTGGTTGTGTCAGCTGGCAGGTCTACACAGAGCCTAGCAGTACTGGTCGGGTGGTAGCCAGGCTCCAGCGAAAGCAGGTGGTTTTGGTAGTTGGTAGGTCTACACAGAGGCTCTCTTGACCTTGACGACAGTCCTGGTCGGGTGGTAGCCAGGCTCCAGCGACAGCAGGTGGTTGTGGCAGCTGGCTGGACCAAGACACGTGCACGAACACACAGACACCTGGTCCTCCTGGTCGTTACAGCCGATAAGGACGTGTCCGGCCAGCAGCTTGCCGTTCAGCGTCAGCACCTCCCCGTCCAGGGTGAGCACGTGATGAGACGCCGACTGGAGCTCATTGTCTTCGCGGCGGACGTCCTCAGCGTTCCTGAAACAGCCGGGCCAGGGGAAGGTGGTGAGCCGATCCGATATCTGCTAGCGTAAGATACTGAGAGCATGACGCTCTCTCCCCCGTCAGGGTCTTTGGAAATGAATGTGTGTGTGCACCCCCTGGACCTTTAGTTGCATCGAGATCTGGAGATGCCTACATTCAAGGACCACTCCCGGAAGATGGCGCAGTCCTTCTACGACAGGCTTCCCAGTGCCACCAATCCTCTTAACCAGGAGCTTGGGAATTAGTCATCAACCCCTAGAGGGTGTCACCGACGTTCCTAAGCGCTGCTCGGAGGAACAAGGCGTGTAAACCAGTGGTCAGCGAGAGAATCTCACCCAGTCCCCCCCATAGAGTAGTGTCTTCACATGTATTAAAAACCCTTATTCGGTTTACCTCTTTATTTTCCCCCTACTACTGATATGAATCTGTCTTTTTTTTTATCTTGTTATAGAATCTTAGATGAATGCGACATCTCGTTATTAATTCCGTCAATAACACGGTGTTACCAGTTGGTCGGTACGTGTTATAATTTGTTCTCTGGCCCCCATTCAGGGAGCATTAGAGCATGCCAACATGAGTCTGCTTTGGTTGACTGTAACTTTAGTGGCTCGATAAAAGAGAGGCAAGCCCAAGAGCTTTTAACGGAACAGGAGGCTGCTAACACGCCCGCCACGACTTGGTCTGCATTCATCTACGGACAAAGGTAGTGAAGCTACCTTGATCCTGACGTAATGTATCTCCAACCTCCATCAACTCACATTGTCATGAACCGTAGCACCAGGAGGTTGATGCTGGCTGCCACCACTGCCAGACCGAACAGGATGAACACTAGACTCAGGGCGACGTACCCCGGCTTGTTGATCAGTGCCTGGTCGTTCTGGAACAACACGCTCATTACTGAGGGTAATATTCCTTTTACCCTGGGAGGTAGCAAGATTACCTTGTTTTGGTTCCACTATGGTGTATCTGATAAAACGGGGCCATGGTGTAGACAGTCAAGGTAAGACTGACACTTTTCAGGGTGAATGGAATGTACGTTGGGATCGTTAGAATGAAAGTTTCAATAAATTATAGTAACGAATCAACACACAGGCTGCTGCAAATCATTGTAAATACAGCACTGTCCATGTGGAGGGGAGAACAATACAATTCAGCTAATCTTTCAACTAATTTAGGTTGATCAAATAAGAATACGATGTCTTACAGTTAGGTTAGTAGTTTTCTCCCAAACTTGTGGAAACAAACATTTCAATGCCTTGGCTGGGAAATCTATAAATTCTATATCTTTTGGATTAAATATCGCAAATCACCTTTGTGTCTTCAGTGTTCCTGTGTACCACCAAAAAACAGAGGAGACTTTGTTATTTAAGGTCTTCCGGTTGCTGGGATGAATAAAACGACCTTGAAGTTGATCAAAGATCCTGTGTTTCGACTTTATTTGGGTGGTTCTGAAATTTAGACTGAGGGAACTTTCCTTCCTTATCCCTAGAAACGTTTAACAACACCCCTTCCTGGATACAAACTGTCTCAAGTGTATCCTGACAAGTCCCTTGGTCCAGATGAGGTTGGGGATGCACGAGGTACGACTCACCTGTAGAGCGACGTAGTCCCCAAACCCGATGGTGGTGAGGGTAACGAAGCAGTAGTAGAAGCTGTCGAAGTAGCTCCAGCCCTCGTACTTGGAGAAGACAGCGGCGCCCGTCGTGATGATGATGGACGACAGCATCCCCGTGGCGAGCATCAGGTTGATCTCCGTGGCCTCTGTCCTTTGACACCTCAGGTACCTCTTGGCGCGACGGATAACCACTGACGCGAACTTGTTGAGACGCTCCCCGATGCTCTGGAACATTACCAGGCCGAGGGGGATCCCCACCATTGCGTACGCCATGCAGAACGCCTTCCCCCCTATCGTCACCGGGGTTGAGTGGCCGTAACCTGTGTAAAGGTGGTAGAGCGAGGTTAGTGGGGTAAACATTCTGTATGAGAGGAACCTGTCCAGACTTTCTAGGGAACCAAGGAGCTGTTTTCAATACCAAACATGCTGTGTGATAGGAACCTGTCCAGACTTTCTAGGAAGCCAAGGAGCTGTTTTCAATACCAAACATTCTGTATGAGAGGAACCTACCCCAACCTTTCTAGGGAAACCAAGGAGCTGTTTTCAATACCAAACATGCTGTGTGATAGGAACCAGTCCAGACTTTCTAGGGAACCAAGGAGCTGTTTTCAATACCAAACATGCTGTGTGATAGGAACCTGTCCAGACTTTCTAGGAAGCCAAGGAGCTGTTTTCAATACCAAACATTCTGTATGAGAGGAACCTGTCCAACCTTTCTAGGGAACCAAGGAGCTGTTTTCAATACCAAACATGCTGTGGGATAGGAACCTGTACAGACTTTCCCTAGGAAGCCAGGAGCTGTTTTTCAATCCAAACATGCTGTGTGATAGGAACCTGCCCAGACTTTCTAGGAAGCCAAGGAGCTGTTCCTATCACCATCACGACGGAGCCTACCTATCATGGCCAGAACGACAGTGGCAAAGTAGAAGGCGCCCGCGAACTTCCACTGGGGTCCTGCCTTGTGAGGTTTGTTCTCGATGATGACAATCTCGATCATGTGGTAGTCTTCGTGGGAGATGTTGTACTTCCGTAGGAGGTTGTCCTTGACGTCTGCAAAGGTCACAGAGAAAAGTTACTCACGACACGATACTTATATTCACACGAGGATTCATTTGACTGAGACGGTTGACGTATAAGAAGCTTGAGCCTCACACAATCCGGCAAGGTCCTTTACGCCGGTAATGTCCTTCACTTTGGGGGTATTTTTCTCTGGTAAGGTCCTTAGCCCTGAATTTATAGTATGTTTTATATATATGTATACCATATTAAAATATAGTTTTGTACACGGATTCCCTATCCATAAGTATCCGCGTGATTTGATCAACTTTGACTTTAAAAAAAATCATTTATACGGAATATACGGACTACCCAATCACAGGTAAACAACTAAATGAACACCTATGTGCAAATCGAAACGAAAGAGACAAATAACAGGAAAGAAAACCATCACCATTTTAATTTTATTCCACCTACCATTTGTATAAATTTCTAGATGACTTTACTAAATTAAGGCTATCATTATTTTTAAATAAATACTAAAATCAGTAAAATGTTAATTGTGATTACAGAATTTTTTTTAAAATGTTTTTCTTTCAATGAGTTTGATTGGACAATTTATAATAGCGCTCCGTTAGTTGACACAATACCACGTGATTATGGACTCTAAAAGTGCACAAGATTTAAATATCATAAGGACTATAACAACGTAAATAAAAGGAGTTATAGATTTTATCGACCACGCTTTAATCATTGAAAAGAATGGTCTTTGTGTCGAACACAATGGGGTCAAACAATGTTGATTTTTATCAGCAGTCATCATTTGAGACAATAGCGCTAGGGTATACTTCGTCTACCATGAAAAGTAGCAGTCTTACCTTGACGAAATATACTATGGCTCTATCTTATAAACTATAACATAGTGGAAACGCGCAATGCTACTTTTCAAGGTTAAACCCGTATCACACGATACTAGCCCGTACTTGAAATCCAGTGTGATAGCTAGCTAGCTAGCTAGCACGTCATCATCTAGCGTCGTGTGAATCAGAAAAAGTATACCGGTTCTGCCTCTTGGTACTGGCTACTATAAAGTCTGTTCAGCGAAGGAATTGTTTTCTGAAAGGCCTTTTTCCCTACCAGAAAGCTATTAATAGTAGGATAATGGTAGGAAAAAAGACCTTTCAGAGAGTAATTACTACCGTGAATGGAGTATACTAGTAGTGAGGATAGAACAGGCGCTATTTTCGTACTAGTTCCGACACTTGTCTGTATAATTCGACCAATCAATGCGCGCTGAGACTGTGTGTAAAGAAACAATAGAAATGGCGCCAACATGGTCATCGGATGTGATTTTGTTGTTGGCATAAAATTATTCTAAGCGTCTTTGTTTATATAATACCAAATTGCCACAATATGACAATATATTTAATATATATTTAATTAAAAACATGTCATCTAAAAACGACAAATTGTGTTCCAGACCCAATTTTAATCTAAATAAACTTGATAGTATGTCAACCTTGGACGGTTGCATTTTTAGAATATAAAGTGTGCGTAGGCCTAAAAAAGAACATGTATGTATCAAGGATACTGTACTTGGACATCCATGAGCTCAGGATCCTCTGACCACATCGTAAATAAATGAATACAAATCTAGGGAGATACTAAACGTTAATGTCACCCCGAATGTATTTTACCTAACCTCCGATTGTATCATTTTCAGCATCCCGCGATCATTATTTCGTCTTTCCAGCCAGTCCCGTGTCCATATTCTTTCCCTGCGCTCCCTCTTATAATTTTCAATATCATTATTAATAATTAATGCAGCTGCTTCACCCAAAATTAATAGCTGACGTTTCATAAATATTTGCACTAGAACCTAGTACCAAACTATCAGCGTGTGAATACTCTAGTCCCGTTTCTATTGTACTAGCTAGTATACAGATATCTAGGCGCTAGCTAGCACACTTGATTTCTAGTACAAGCAAGTGTCGTGTGATAGTAGCTTTAGCTAAGAGTCCATGGTGGTAAATGCCAACTTACTGGATAGGAACTCCCATCGCTTTCTTTCAGTTTCCGACTCGAGGGCGTCAAAGACAGCTGCTCCTATGAGCAGGTAGGTGAAGGTGCAGACTACCAAGGACAGCGTCCTAACGTTCTGGCGTTTCATCGCAATGATGGCTGATTGTGGGTCAACATGATCACAACTTTGGCTGTGAACAAGAGTTTCATCGCAATGATGGCTGATTATTGGTCAACATGATCACAACTTTGACTGTAAACAAGAGTTTCATCGCAATGATGGCTGATTGTGGGTCAACATGATCACAACTTTGGCTGTGAACAAGAGTTTCATCGCAATGATGGCTGATTATTGGTCAACATGATCACAACTTTGACTGTAAACAAGAGTTTCATCGCAATGATGGCTGATTATTGGTCAACATGATCACAACTTTGACTGTAAACAAGAGTTTCATCGCAATGATGGCTGATTATTGGTCAACATGATCACAACTTTGGCTGTAAACAAGAGTTTCATCGCAATGATGGCTGATTGTGGGTCAACATGATCACAACTTTGACTGTAAACAAGAGTTTCATCGCAATGATGGCTGATTATTGGTCAACATGATCACAACTTTGACTGTAAACAGGAGTTTCATCGCAATGATGGCTGATTATTGGTCAACATGATCACAACTTTGGCTGTAAACAAGAGTTTCATCGCAATGATGGCTGATTATTGGTCAACATGATCACAACTTTGGCTGTAAACAAGAGTTTCATCGCAATGATGGCTGATTATTGGTCAACATGATCACAACTTTGACTGTAAACAGGAGTTTCATCGCAATGATGGCTGATTATTGGTCAACATAATCACAACTTTGGCTGTAAACAAGAGTTTCATCGCAATGATGGCTGATTATTGGTCAACATGATCACAACTTTGGCTGTAAACAAGAGTTTCATCGCAATGATGGCTGATTATTGGTCAACATGATCACAACTTTGACTGTAAACAAGAGTTTCATCGCAATAATGGCTGATTGTGGGTCAACATGATCACAACTTTGACTGTAAACAAGAGTTTCATCGCAATGATGGCTGATTATTGGTCAACATGATCACAACTTTGACTGTAAACAAGAGTTTCATCGCAATGATGGCTGATTATTGGTCAACATGATCACAACTTTGACTGTAAACAAGAGTTTCATCGCAATGATGGCTGATTGTGGGTCAACATGATCACAACTTTGACTGTAAACAAGAGTTTCATCGCAATGATGGCTGATTATTGGTCAACATGATCACAACTTTGGCTGTAAACAAGAGTTTCATCGCAATGATGGCTGATTGTGGGTCAACATGATCACAACTTTGACTGTAAACAAGAGTTTCATCGCAATGATGGCTGATTATTGGTCAACATGATCACAACTTTGACTGTAAACAAGAGTTTCATCGCAATGATGGCTGATTATTGGTCAACATGATCACAACTTTGACTGTAAATAAGAGTTTCATCAGCAGCCTACATTAAAGGATCAAAACTAGACTCACAAACAATAAGTCAATTCTTTATACCAACGAAGGAAATATTTAATTAGTATTATTATTTTATTGAAGATGTTTTGGGGTCACACGAATAGTGTGTCGGACTCTCTCCTCCTTAATATTGACCAACTGCATTGAAATTCTGTTCTTGGCTACACGTGTCCTACTGCTGTAAACTCAAGTTTATTTCAGCCCTGTGTTATGAAATGTCACAAAATGGTGATAGGTGTGGTAGCCTAACTCTGGAAAAACTTTGCCACTCAAACCTATAATTTAGGGCAGAGGTTCCCAATTTTTTTTGGCCACGGAACCCTAATTGATCATACTTTTTTTGGCGGAACCCCATTTTGATAATAATGAAAGTGATTGTACCTTGTAGTGTAGTTTGAATATTTTCAAGTTTGACATGAAAAGAAAGAATAATTATAAATAAAAAATAATTATTATAAGTATTATAAAACATTTATCGTACAAAAAAAATGTAACTATTTAATGTGAAGAATGAAAGTTTTTCATCTATTTACTTATAATAGCACTAAAATTAGGCTTAATGTCTGACAATTGAACGCAAAGATCTGAACTCGGAACCCCTTTGACCCTTCCACGGAACCCAGGGTTCCGCGGAACACCTTTTGGGAAACGCTGATTTAGGGTATCAAATGTTAACAAATGTTGTAAATTTAACCGAAGACGAATGAAGATGTATTAAATATTTTTGTAGTGACCATGGAATTTAAAAGAAATAGAAATTGAAGTATTTTATGTTGATATGGAGGGAACTTTTTATGATTGTATAATCGTGGTACTTATTTTAGTATTTTGTAGTAGCAAGAAGCAAGACTGAGATGGTATGGGCATGTAATGAGGATGGCAAAGGAGAGGGTGGAAATAAAGTGTGTAGGAAAAATGCCGCAAGGGAGGCGAAGAGCAAATAACAGAAAATGTGCAAGTGAGAGAAAAAGAATGGAAGCAATTAAAGGAGGAAGAATGGTGGAAGGATAGAGTAAGATGGAGGCATTTTACTATACTGACCCGGCCACACATTGTTACTTTAAAATATATTTATATAGCTTCTGCAAAATAATTTAAAAATCAACATAATTTGCAATCAAAATTTTAGATTCAAAATGTATCGAGTAGCGCATAATATCCGAGTAGTCGATATATTTTTGTGTGGACTGTACACAAAACTGAGTTTAGCACTAGTAAACAAATTATTGTTAATTTTCTTTTCATGTTTAGGGGTGACCTGTTGGTCTAGGGGTAAGGTGTCAGATTCTGTGCTGAAGGTCCGGGGTTCAATCCTCGGTCCCGGCACAGATTTATCTGATTGCCAAACCCTTCCTTCACTTCTGACAAGACGTGTATTAATCACAACTTGTGAATGTGAGGAATGCCAGGCCTCCACCGTGGTTCGGATCCCACGTTAAACTGTAGGTCCTCCATTTCATCTCACAATCAACCTACCATTACACATTAGCGTAAGTGCGTATAACCCGAACGGTTAGTAAGACGTGGTACTAATAATAATAATAATAATAATAATAATAATAATAAATGTTTAGATTATAGGCCTACGAAGATCGTTAATTAATTATTCTTTTTCTAATTTAACAAAACATGAAGATATCAAGTAATTTTTTTAGAGATAGCATGCTGTTCATTATTGGTATTAGTGAAAAATAACATTAAGCAAATTACCGTAATGTTTAAAATCAGCTGCAGTTTGAATCCCTTCAGTGAATACAAGTAATTGTATTTGAATATCCTACAATTTGTCACTTACTACCCCCTCCACCATCAATATCATGATATTTATTCCAATAAACATTTCACCTCAGGTGGTAATAATCATGTTTAACACAACACATACCTTTAAAGCTGGTTCTCCACACAGACACATTGTAGGATATATTTAAGAAACTAATTTCACATTGTACCTCCTTCTCCGATATTTAAATGGTCGACTAAACCACTAATTCAAACTGTTCTCAGTAAACCTGACGAATCTACCGTATTCCACGTCAGTATTGATCGGATAATGTGATGTTTTGACGTGATCGAATACAATTGTGTTTTGAAATGAAACCACTCTCATTTATTGATTTCAACGCTCGGCCTGAAAGGCGTGTCACTAACCACAGCTTCTGCTCATGCGCGTTAACATTCACATTTTTTTGTTTAGTCGAAATTACCGTTAATTTACCTAATAGACTGATTCGTTTTAATATAACCTACTTCGATGGGAACGTGGACTAATAATTGAAATGATCATCAATTTCGGCTAGTGGAAAGGTGTTGGTTTGAATACCGGATGCTGTATATAAAAGTTTTAAAACAATAATGTTTTCCAACTCTCTCTCCACGCAGATGCGGGTACATTTACTCTAACTTCATCATAATAAAATTAGCATTAAATGTAAATTTTAAAGGTTCCTAAATGCTATGTTCTAAAAACATGGCAATAAAAGCGCTTGTCGGAACGGCAAAGATTTACGTGTCGTGTTAGTGTCATTTGAAACTGTTTGGAGCGCCACCTGTACTGTTGTATTATTCTATTTTCAACTATTACCTCTCTCTGAAGATTTAAAACAAGATCAATAAGGAAATAATGAGATATGAAATACTCGGCAATTGGCTGAATAGAGGAACTGCCAAAACAGGACCTTTTAAAGATATCAGTTCAATAAACTTGAAAAAAAAAAAGTTGAAATCGTTATTTAAATGTTAATTAAATTTCACAACCTTTTCAATAGTATGAATTAAAATCAATCATATTTAATACAAATAAGACTTGAAGACTAAAATTATAATCTAAAATTAAGAATCACAAACGCATGTAGACTAATAATTAAAAATATTATATAATATTTAATAATATAACAACATGTTATATATCTATCTATTAATGACTTACCTTTTGGTAGCTTAGTTTTATTAGCATAGTTTGATTTCACTGCTCGACAGAAGAGAAAGTAAACAAATGCATGATTTTATTATGTTAAACATGGCTGCTATCAATATTTTCGTGGTTGTTTCAGGGATAATATTTGTTTTATTTTTAATAGGTCTTCATAATTTTTTGACACATCACGAAGAAAATAAATGCCAAATGACATACATGTTCGAGTATCCTCAGTTCGTTGTAAGTTTAGTCATTCATTAATAATTAATATATTTTTCTTTTCAAGTGTCTACTCTGCAGAACACTCCCTGAAGTGCCCGGTTTTTTCAAACAACTCTATTTTTAAGGATACGGCCTTAACTCTGTTTTGATTATCAGATTGATATTTTGAGTGTTATCTGCAAATTTCAGTGTTTTATACCCGTGCTATGGACAATGGAGGGCACGACACTAGTACCAATAAATATTAATTGTGCCCATGAACAAATTTTATAAGTGCTTTAAAAAAAAACCAGTGGAATCTGATATTTGCAAGGTCTTATTAAAAATTGTTCTAACACTTATATGGCTATCAAAATCTTGCTACTTGACAGTTTAAATGAAAATAGACCTAAAACTTTTTCTTTTAGGCATTGCAATTTTATCTTTAGAATCTAGGTATAGGATATTCGTAAAATTGACAAATTACAGTTGGTAGCGCTACCACCGAGCTATCTAGGATTCGTCTCGTGCTTGAGGTGATTCTTCCAAGGCCGTAGCCAGCCAATAATTTCAGGGGGGGTTTGGTGGGCCCATCCCCCAATTGACGGAGGCTAGAAAAAATTATTAATAAAAAAACTGTTCTAGAAGCTATCTGAAGTGTTTTTTATGGCAACATAAACCCCCCTTTCTGCTAAAAGCTAGAAAAAATTCTAAATTAAAAACTGTTCTAGAAGCTATCTGAAGTGGTTTTTTTATGGTACCATAACCCCCTAACTGCCGGAGGCTAGGAAAATTCTATATATTTAAACACCTCTAGATGCTCTCTAAAAATAACTTTTTATAGTAGCATAGCTATTGAAGTTAAGGAAAAATTATAAATATTAAACACCTCTAGAAGCTATTTGAAATTTTTTTTACGACAACATAGCACCATAACTGCCGAAGGTTAGAAAAATTTATAAATAATAAATACCTCTGGAAGCTCTCTGAAGTGCTTTTTATGGTAACACAGCCCCCGAATTTGTACTTGTACCTTAATTTTGATATTGTTTGAACCATAAATACAGCCATATATATTTTATTCATAAAATTTCGGGGGGGTTTGAACCCCGAAAACCCCCCCTGACTACGGCCTTGGATTCTTCATTCCTATTTTAAAACAGATTCTGTGATAGACGTGTAGAAATCATTGGTTATTATGAGCTATCCTAATTGACAATATTTTATATGAGAATAATTCACTGTAATGTACAATAATTGTGATTGTAGTAGTGGCAACAGAAGCCCCTCCCAGTCCACCGGTGGCTGTGGTATCAATGATAACACACGTCCATCACAGACTATGCCTTAAAATGGGAGTGAAGAATGACCCTGAGCACAAGACAGGATATCTCAGTGGTATAACATTGGCGCTCTGAGCCAAATGTCCCTGGTTTAATTCCCGTGTCAAGGTGTAATTTTTTTTTAATTTACTAAATTATACTGGATGTGGCTATTTCTCTGTAACCTTAAGATCATTTTGAATTTATAAGATTTGTTATTAATGTAGCCTACAATTAACTGTGACCTGCTTCAGTGGCCGCATGGTCTAAGTTGTTATTCTCGTGTTAGACTAGACGGCCAATTACAGGGAGATTGTGGTTCGAATCCTGGTTGTGTGGTACTGGGGGTGGTTTTTCCAAAATTGTTTTCCACTCTCTATCTCTATTCTCACACAAATGCAGGTACACTTCCTATAAATTCAACCTTCCTCATCCCTAACTCACTAGTGTAATTAGTAGGACTACAGACACGCTCTGGTGGCCGCATGCTCTAACACACTACTCTTGCAGTAGACTAGACTGTCGATGACGAGAAGATCGAGGTTCGAATCTATGTCGGGTGTACTGAGGTGTTTTTTTTCCCCAAAAATTGTTTTCCACTCTCCCTCCACGAAAATGCAGGTATACTTCTTATTAAAATAACCTTCCTAATCCCTAAACCATTAGCGTAGTTAGTACATCCACGCGTACAAACTGAACAGGTTGTGAGACGCGGTGCTATAAGAACATGTGCAAGTGTTAGTTATCTCAGTATTAGATAAGAGTTGAGTAATTGGTCCAGTTAATAAAAAACTAGAGTTAAGTGAATTCCAGAAGCAATGACATCCACCTAACATCCAATACTTTTTTGTCTTGTTTTTTCAGAAAATCTCATTCCCTCCAGATGTTTTGGACGACTATCCCCGATACGGTTTGTACGCGTACGGCGAGGGACAACACACGGAGAAGTTGAGGAAGTTGAGTTTCAGTGGTATACCTGTCCTGTTCATACCTGGCAACAGTGGCTCTTACAAACAAGGTAGTACACCTGTCCTGTTCATACCTGGCAACAGTGGCTCTTATAAACAAGGTAGTACACCTGTCCTGTTCATACCTGGCAACAGTGGCTCTTACAAACAAGGTAGTACACCTGTCCTGTTCATACCTGGCAACAGTGGCTCTTATAAACAAGGTAGTACACCTGTCCTGTTCATACCTGGCAACAGTGGCTCTTATAAACAAGGTAGTACACCTATCCTGTTCATACCTAGCAACAGTGGCTCTTATAAACAAGGTAGTACACCTGTCCTGTTCATACCTGGCAACAGTGGCTCTTATAAACAAGGTAGTACACCTGTCCTGTTCATACCTGGCAACAGTGGCTCTTATAAACAAGGTAGTACACCTTTCCTGTTCATACCTGGCAACAGTGGCTCTTACAAACAAGGTAGTACACCTGTCCTGTTCATACCTGGCAACAGTGGCTCTTATAAACAAGGTAGTACACCTGTCCTGTTCATACCTAGCAACAGTGGCTCTTATAAACAAGGTAGTACACCTGTCCTGTTCATACCTGGCAACAGTGGCTCTTATAAACAAGGTAGTACACCTGTCCTGTTCATACCTAGCAACAGTGGCTCTTATAAACAAGGTAGTACACCTGTCCTGTTCATACCTGGCAACAGTGGCTCTTACAAACAAGGTAGTACACCTGTCCTGTTCATACCTGGCAACAGTGGCTCTTATAAACAAGGTAGTACACCTGTCCTGTTCATACCTGGCAACAGTGGCTCTTATAAACAAGGTAGTACACCTGTCCTGTTCATACCTGGCAACAGTGGCTCTTATAAACAAGGTAGTACACCTGTCCTGTTCATACCTGGCAACAGTGGCTCTTACAAACAAGGTAGTACACCTGTCCTGTTCATACCTGGCAACAGTGGCTCTTATAAACAAGGTAGTACACCTGTCCTGTTCATACCTGGCAACAGTGGCTCTTATAAACAAGGTAGTACACCTGTCCTGTTCATACCTGGCAACAGTGGCTCTTATAAACAAGGTAGTACCTTGGAGCATCATCGTATCGAGCCGGTGTGACCAGGATAACTTATAAACAATGTTCAAACTATTATTATAACTGGGGATATGTTACCTCCTCCTCCTTTCTACAGTCTTGATACGTTTCATTGCTCCACCAGCCTATCAATGCAATAGCTTTTAGGAAGGTCAAATTTATATGAAATGTACCCACGGCGAAGAAAGAGAAAGAAAATATTCAGAGGTGAGGAAAAAAGCCACTCTCGTTATACCTGGATGGGATTCCGACCTCTCCCTCCAAGTAATCGGCAAACCTGACTAGGTAGGCCTGACGTATAGTCCTCGTGACTTATCAATGGTCTGGGCTTGGGTGGTTGTATTTGGCCTATATATAATTTTTTTTTAGCACCGCGTCCTACTAACCGCTTGGGTTGTACGTCTTTGTGCTAATTACTCTGATGTGTTAGGGATGGGGAAGGTTTAATTTAGAGGAAGTGTATCCACATTTGCGAGTAGGGAGATTGGAGAACCATCTAGTAAAAACCAGCCTCAGTACATCCAACCGGGATTGAACCACAGACTCCTTGTCATCAATAGTCTAATCTACTGTGAAAGTAGCGCCTTAGACCATGCAGCCATTGAAGCAGGCTTGGCCTACAGTAAGTCACTAATAACCTCTGCAGGTATAAATTGTTATTTTTTAAAATACTTCTTTAATTAGGAGCAAGTGTTAAGATTGGTCCAGACATATATTTAAAATTTGGAGCGATTCCTTTGGACGACGATTCTTGGAGTCGGATTAAACCGATCTTTCATCATTTACTTTTTTAATGAAAACTTATAAGCCAAGAATGTGCCCAAAAATGTTTGGTTTCAAAAATATTCATTGGGGGAAGGGGGAGTTTTTAATTTGGATTTGAAATTATAATATAGAAATATGTATTCTTTTTAGATTAATTGATTTTGCAGTTTGCTTTTCTAAAATCCTCTTCGGTTGGTGCATCGAGTCTAAAGCGCTACTTTTGCGATGACGGGGAGATTAAGGTCTAATACCAGTCGAGTGTAGTGAGAGTGGTTTTTAACAAAATGGTTACTCTTCACACAAATGTAGGTACACTTCCTCTATAGTAAACCTTCCTTAGTCTTAACCCATTAGAGTAATTAGTACATAAACATATGATTATAAACCGAATGGGTAGTAAGACACGATGCTAAAAAAAAAATCTTAGGTCTACAATTATGAACTGTCATTGCATAGTTGACACACATTGCGTCAACAGGCAGGCTAGGAATGTTAGAAGCCACACCAAACCCAACAATAACAAGTCATAAGATAGGACCATAGTGTAATCAGTCAAGGTAAGACTGCTACATTTCAGGCTGAACGTCAGTGTACGTTGTTCCCGCTCTCGTACACAAGTGTTGTTTGCTCCCGTACACAGTTCGCTCTCTGGCGTCGGTGAGCCTCCGTAAAGCTATCAGCGCTCACACTCCTTACCACTTTGACTACTTCTCTGTGGACCTGAACGACGAATACTCGGCCCTGTTCGGAGGAGTGCTCAAGGAGCAGACGGAGTTTGTCCATCTCGGCATCAAGAGGATCCTGGAGCTCTACAATAATGGCTCCGTCCCGCGCTCAGTCGTGCTCGTCGGACATTCCATGGTGAGTGACGATGGGGCCTAGCTATTTTTTTAAGGTACATGCCTAATAACGCCATTTTCTTATGGGATGGACAAGAAAATATGCATTTAGCTCTAAAAACAACTCGGTACTTAATCCATCCTCACTAACTCTCTCCACACTTCCCTATCCTTGCATACTCCCTTTGCTTCAACAACATCCATACACCGAGCCATACATTCTTCAACAACATCCATACACCGAGTCATGCATGCTTCAACAACATCCATACACCGAGCCATACATTCTTCAACAACATCCATACACCGAGTCAATCATGCTTCAACAACATCCATATACCGAGTCATACATGCTTCAACAACATCCATATACCGAGTCATACATGCTTCAACAACATCCATACACCGAGTCATACATTCTTCAACAACATCCATACACTGAGTCATACATGCTTCAACAACATCCATATACCGAGTCATACATTCTTCAACAACATCCATACACTGAGTCATACATGCTTCAACAACATCCATATACCAAGTCATACATGCTTCAACAACATCCATACACCGAGTCATACATGCTTCAACAACATCCATACACTGAGTCATACATGCTTCAACAACATCCATACACTGAGTCATACATGCTTCAACAACATCCATACACCGAGTCATACATGCTTCAACAACATCCATATACCGAGTCATACATGCTTCAACAACATCCATACACCGAGTCATACATGCTTCAACAACATCCATATACCGAGTCATACATGCTTCAACAACATCCATACACCGAGTCATACATGCTTCAACAACATCCATACACCGAGCCATACATTCTTCAACAACATCCATACACCGAGTCATACATGCTTCAACAACATCCATATACTGAGTCATACATGCTTCAACAACATCCATACACCGAGCCATACATTCTTCAACAACATCCATACACCGAGTCATACATTCTTCAACAACATCCATACACTGAGTCATACATGCTTCAACAACATCCATACACCGAGTCATACATGCTCTTTTATTATTAAAACTATTAATGTTTCCCTTTTCCACACATTCGTCTACAACGTTTAATCACGTTTTACACGGCCTACCCCTTCCTTTTGATCCACACACTCTACCTTCATATATTTCGCTTCATCACTCTTCTTTAGTAACGGATTAAATAAACAAGCATTATAGTTTTTTATTCACCACGGCTTACTGCCCGTTCAGGTTATACGCTTTGGTGCTAATTATGCTAATGGTGCTAGGGATAATGAAACTTATATTTAGGACGCGTATCCGCATTTACGTGGAAAGTGTGTGAAATTATTTATTTTAAACCAGCCTTAGTACATACGACTGAGATTGATCCACGATCACCTTATTATCAGCAGTCTAGTCTGCTGCGAAAGTGACGCCTTAGACCATGCGGCCACCAGAGCGTATAGTACAATTATTGTCATGGTACTCTTGGCAGCCTAAGGCCCTCCCGAGTCGAGGTTGGCTGCGTTATCCGATAGTTTGTGATCTTACTTGGTCAACCATATGTAGCAGGATGATTTCCACACATCCATCACACCCTCTACCTTAAAATATGAGTGAAGAATGACCCTGGGCACGGGACGATCCCGGGATAGCTCAATGGTTAGAGCATTGGCGTACTGAGCCAAGGGTCCCGGGTTCAATTACCGTGTGTCCAGGTGTCATTTTTCACTTTAAAGAACTTAATATTTAGATGCGGAGCTATAACCGTAATTATAAAATATAATAGCTTGACTATTTAATCCATCATTAAAGTATATTAATTAGTAGGATAAATAAAGCTTGGATGTTTATGACCTTAAAAATGGTGAAATATGCCCTTAAAAATACCACTATAATATGACCTCTAAATTAACAAATTTGCTTTTAAAATGTTTATTGATAGTGAATATAATTAAGAATATGTCTTAAATCTAGAAAGTAACTGGCCCCCACCCCCAGCCCCCCACCCCGAAGGCTAAGCTCCCCAAGTTCTTATTACCTGGTTCGATTGAACCCATGGTGTTGAGTGTATCAATTGAAATAAGACTAGAAACTGATGTGCATGCAAGATAGACGCGCCGACCCTTGGACTATACTCGGCCATGTTGTGTTGCCAGGGCGGGATGGTAGCCAAGGGCCTGTTCCTACAACCTGCGTTCAATAGCCGTCTGGTGAACGTGATTATCACGCTTGCGACGCCGCACAAACAGCCCGTGCTGGCTGTGGATCCTCATATTGTGGCGTACTACCGCCGAGTAAACGCCTTCTGGGAGGCGGAGCGGTCATCGCCAGGTGGCGCGGTGAGGCACGTCACCTTCGCTTCCATCGGTGGAGGCCACAGGGACCTCCTGGTGCGCTCGGGACTGACCTACGCCAAGGAGGCGGACGTCAATGTATTGGTCAGTAGTTCACACACTTTGTTGATAAGGATCCTAGGAAGTAAAAATACGCTACTATCGCAATAGACTAGACTGTCAAAGACGGAGAGATCAAGGTTCGATCCCAGTCGGGTGTACTGGGGGTGCTTTTTCCTAAATGGGTTCCCACTCTCTCCACACAAATGTGGAGTCAAACAGTAAAAAAATGTCGAAGCTGAAACCTTGGCTTATTGACTCGACAGACCTGGTTTATACTTTGCAAGATAGCAGGTATTTATTTTACATTGGTTAGTCCAGGGCCTAGATTGGGGTATGTGACTGGAGAGAGCTTAGGAAACCAAGTGTTCCTTCTGTTGATGTTGCAGAGCACCGCCGTACCGGCAGTATGGCTCTCCACGGATCACTTGTGCACCGTGTGGTGCAAGGAGATGGTGATGGTCCTCGCCAGTAGCCTGTTTGACATTGTCGACGTCACCACCAAGCAGATCTCCGCGAACGCCACGTTCAGGAGGGAAGTGTTCCTTTACCACCTGACGCACGTGAGTTTTGAATGTTGTCATCCTCCTCCTGGGTTCAGAGACTTGGTCACAGAGTAGACTACGGTCTACATCTTGACATGCTTGGTCACAGTGTCTCAGAGTAGACTATATTCTGCACCTTGACATGCTTGGTCACAGTGTCTCAGAGTAGACTATATTCTGCACCTTGACATGCTTGGTCACAGTGTCTCAGAGTAGACTACAGTCTGGACCTTGACATGCTTGGTCTCGGAGTAGACTACAGTCTACATCTTGACATTCTCAGGAGCTCCATGGTGCTGTTTACCCACCTCTATGGTCCTTTTGTTGGAATCCTGGCTGGAGAAGTAAAGATCAGGGGTTCACTGGTTTACACTCAACCACAATCGGAACATTCAAAGATATGGATGGAAAGATTACGTCTAAATTTCTCATTTATAAATTTGAATTATTACCTTAATGGCTTGTAAATGTATAACAAGACAGTGTAGAAAAACTGTACAGTGATGGAAAGTAAGCGATAGTGAAGGAAGCCAATATCACTTACTTTACATCACTGTCTTACTATACATCATTCACACATTAATAATATTATACTTTAATCACAACAATACCCGCCTCTGTGGCGTAGTTGGCTAACGCGCCAGTCGTGTTGAGCTCGACCGCCGAGGACGGGGAGATTGAGGTTCGAGTCTCGGTCGGGTGAACTGGGGGTGGTTTTCCCTAAAATGGTTTTCCACTCTCCCTCCACGCAAATGCGGGTTCACTTCCTCTAAATTCAACCTTCCCAATTCCTAATCCATTAGTGTAATTAGTACTTAAGCGTATAACCCGAACGGATAGTAAGACGCGGTGCTAAATAATAAAAATAAAGTAAAGTTTTAATGTGTTAGTAAAATTGACTAGAAACACTTCTCACAACATTTCAATGGCTCCAATACTGAACTATCATTGAACCATTCATCGTACATTCCTACATCGCTAGAGCCTATGATTCGTGCATTTATAATTATAATCTGTTGTACGCCAGCGGACGGCGAGCAAGCGCCTGACAGCCTCGTTCCACCCTCCTGTGATCCCTGTGAACCCCCGGGGTGACTGGCGAGAAGGCCTGGACCGTCAGTTGACCGTCAGGGAGTCGCACGGCGTCAAGTCTCCCCTCTACCAGATGATACGGCTGATGGATGACCCCAAACATGCCCGGCTCGCGGTCGAGGCTATCAATGTAGAGAACAAGGACTGGGTGTTCGCCTGCACGGCCAGCTCGGTGTACGGCAACGTTCGGATGTGGTGCGTTAGACATTTGTTGGGGTTATTTTTTCCAGCGTATGTATAATTTTTTAGTGGTTTATCTTACCTCCGTTTGGACTAACCTTCGGAAACATTATAGGTCAATTATTTATATTAAATAAAGGTGTTTAAGTACTTGAAAATTTGGAGGAATTTTGGATTTTGTGCCGAAAATTCTGAGTATATGAATGGATATATTACAAAAGTTCAACTTGAAATATTTATAGTGTAATTAATATATTTCTCTATTACTCAAACTAGAAAAAAAAAAACAATTTTTTAATTCAAACTCGATCTGAAGTTTAAAATGACTTCTCGTACAGCCCTAAAAAGAATGGGTTCCTCAAATTAAGGAGCTATCCATAAACCACTTTGTTTGACCCCCCTTTACTGCCCTCATGTAACACCGAACATAAATTTATCCTGGAGCCTGAAACCCCTTCCCGACCTGTGTTACATAACTTTTCACATTAGGAATGAAAGTCATTATTTGATAGAGAAGCTCTTGTGGCATTAAAAGAGGGGCTAGGCTTTAATACAACCCAGACTCGAACGTTATTTATAAGTTTGTTTACTAACGGTGAAGACATGAACACTAATAAATTCTGTGATACGTAGCACTGTGATGTAACACCTTGTGTACACTTGAGCCCACCCCTCCCCCCTTCTCAACAGCGTTTTGTGGTTTATGGATGTCCTCTAAGATTTAAAATAATCCCTGAAGCGACAGTATCCTCAAAGCGACAGTATCCTCAGAGCGACATTATCCTCATATTGACAGTATTCACAGAGCGACAGTATCCTCAGAGCGACATTATCCTCATATTGACAGTATTCACAGAGCGACAGTATCCTCAGAGCGACAGTATCCTCAGAGTGGCAGTATCCTCAGAGCGACACTATCCTCAGAGTGGCAGTATCCTCGGAACGACAGTATCCTCAGAGTGGCAGTATCCTCAGAGCAACAGTATCCTCAGAGTGACAGTATCCTCAGAGCGACAGTATCCCCATAGTGACAGTATCCTCAGAGTGACACTATCCCCATAGTGACAGTATCCTCAGAGTGACAGTATCCTCAGAGCGACAGTATCCTCAGAGTGACAGTATCCCCATAGTGACAGTATCCTCAGAGCGACAGTATCCCCATAGTGACAGTATCCTCAGAGCGGCAGTATCCTCGGAACGACAGCACCCAAGTGTAGAATGTCGGTTTGTTCCCAGTGAGTCCGGGTGAATCTCTCCAATCAGAGTTCCATCTCTCCCTCCAGGAGATACCGCAGGAAGATGATTCACTTGGACCTTGAGGTCCTCAGACTGCAGAAATTCACGCATGTCGTGCTACAGGTCCTTCCCACCAGCGAGCCGGTGAGTGCTAGTACTCGGTACTCAACATTTTCACAAACAACACAAATCAAAGTGTGATTATTTTATCTGATGTTTAGTGTTGAACCCAATATTTTACAAATTCAAACCTTAGAGATATTTCGTTAATCATAATATATTGGTCTCTGAGTACTCGAATATTTTGAGTTGGGGGGACGAAATGTCAATTTGGACCTGAACCAATAACAAGAACTCGCACACCACTAATTTTGCTAAAATTTTACTTCAAACTGTAATTTTTGTTTTATAGTTTATCTGTCTTGTACTCAAGGTCACCCAAGTCCTCTTTGCAATATCAATATTTCTAGTTTCATTATTTTGAAGCTAAAAAAATACATATATTATGAAATTTAATTTTTTTTATTCAGTTCCAGCTGAACGTAGATGTCCATTCCGCGGGCCGCCAGTTCACGTTCCCGGCCCCTCGTTGGCTTCTGATCCCCTCACGGCACACCGTCCTACCATTGACGGACGAGGGGGCCGTCCGCTACAAAATCACTCTGACTGGCTTCGAACACTCCTGGCAAGCGTTCAGATTGTACGTGGAACCTCTGGCATGCAAGAGGGCACTCCACCATGCCGTTGCGCTCTTCAAAGTGCCGTGGAGGCGCGAGGACACGCCCGCTTACATCACGTAAGTCACTCTTGAGATTTCTTGCGATGGCCTCCTCATCTTCTTCTCTTGGGATTTCTACTTCGTATGGGATTGTATTCTGGGGGCATCACCAGAGGACAGAGGGAGATGGAAGGCATGTTACTAAACAGACCCGGCCACAGGCTGGAAACGTTGATGATGATGGTGATGAGCGTATCCTCTATACTTGTAATCCTGTAAGCGCAGGAATGGTGATTTTGCTAGTTGTGTATTGTGTCCCCAGCGAGAACGCGACGAACGCTCCACCTGCGACTGCAGACTGTGAAAACACACCATATCCCGCTCCCATCAGCCCCTTTGTGGAACTGACGCTGGACCCCGCATGCCGCTATTCCGTCAGGTGAGACAGAGCTCGCTGCGGGAACTTTTAAAAAGGATGGAAATTAAAGCTGTTGTTACTACCAAAAAATGTTACATTAAGGAAGGCCTCATGGTCAATACGATGCTCAACAATGTAACCACTTTTGCTCATTCTGTAGCTGTTTGGTCAATACAAATAGCTAAAATATTAAATTTATTTTTAATGATTACCATTCTGAAGCTTCTACATGTTAATATTAATATGAAAATATCTTAAGTTATGGAATTGTGTGTTGTTATAGTTGCTGAATTTAAATTAAAAATTTAGAAAATGACAAAGTAATTACTAAAATTACATAAATATCCACAATATAATATTTTTAATATAAAAGCAACTAACAATAAAAATTCAAACTTTTTATTTGGCTTGTCTTTGTATTGTGAAAGTGTACTTCGCGGCCCCCCTAATATTTGTTGTATTGTTGTTAGGAGGGTGGCAAGTCCACGTTTTCATTTCGAAGCAAAGTCAAATTGGAATATTATGAGATACTTCTGAAGCCCGAACGAAGTTTGAATATTTCAAAAAAAAATGTTTTAATGTTGGATAAAAAATATTATTGTTCGCATAATTCTGTAAATTTAGCTATTAAATATAATTTACAAAAAGCTATATTCCAAACATAATTAATATATTACTGATAACTTAAGTTATTATCACGAAATGTAATTCATTATTTCAGTTTTTTTTTTAACTAACATTATTTAGTGATGGAAATAACAGCAGAGAATTAAAAATAATAAACATAAATTGTGTGTTTTAACTTTAAATAATTTTTTTTGCAAATCTTCATATTTGTCTAATGTGGAATTTTACTCTCAAATTGAATTCGAAGTGAACAACTATTTGAAGTGAAGTTGAAGTTTTGCACCCCCCCTAATTGTCGGCGGTCTTGCCGGTGTGTCACAGTGTTGAATTCTCCGTGGCGGACAGCCTGGGGCAGCTGGTCCGGTTCTATTGCCCCATGTTGTGGAGCTTACGTCGTGGTAATCCTCATCCTCACCGTGAGGAGACAGCTGAGGAGTGTCGAGGACACGGGGGTCTGCGTCATGTTCCACTCGGCTTGGCCACCGGGGCTAGGCCCTACTATGTTCTGCCGGCGGTCAAGATATTGGCTCACCTCGTGGGGTGAGTCTGGAGATACCCACCACCGTGGCTCGTCAAATAAAATAGTACCAATCAGGGGCTAAACAAAGGAAATGGACCGATTAGAGAGAGTATTGGTGAACAAAGACGCCAACAGACTATATATTTAGTTAACTAGACTAATTTTGGCTAATCTTTATTAATGTTTTAAAGTTATTTTAATATAGCTCTCTCAGGAAAACCTCTTGCTTTATATATTTGTAAGAAGGTACAGGAAAGGTGGATAAAAACATATAAAGGAACAAACACAATATGTAAAGAAGAACAGAGTTCACAATTTACACTGCTGACACTGGACAAAGAGGTGATGGCTGCCTCTTATAAAATTGAATCATACCGCCCAATCCTCCGACCTAGGTTTCATTCTATCGGAACTACATCAGGGAGGAGCGTGAAATGTATTTCCAAATTCCTAAAAGAGGGAAAACCAAAAACAAAAAGAGAGGGAAAGGAAAATGGTAGAGAATGAGAGGACACATAGATAGGAACATGTAAATTGTGAACTGTGTTCCTCTTTGTCCAGTGGCAGCAGTGTAAAGTGTGAATCTGTGTTCTTCTTTTCATTGTAACAGCATATTTGTTTGTCCCTTTTATATGTTTATATCCACCTTTCCTATACCTTCTTACAAATATAATACGACTTTTTACATGGAATTTAACTCTTGATTCAAATAAATCAATAAATCTATTTACCACGATGATATGCGTTCCGACCGACAGGAGGTGGCAGGGTCGAGCTTGTCGGCAGGAAGGGACAGTTCCTGGTTCCGACGCTCTGCTCCTGAGGGAAGACAGTCAGGATTCTTGCTGCTCCCGGTGATACTGTACTGCGTCGCGTTCTTCATGGTGTACCTCCTGGGTCTCGGGTGCTGGGCCTTCGTCATCTTCAGCGGTCACGCCACACACAAGATGGCCATCAGGTTAGATCAACCACTTTTTCAATTTGAGACGAGAGATGAGAAAACTTCATTTTCCTTTCTTTCTATCCAGTCACTTATTTCTATAAAACAATAATAACTGATAATGTAATGTAATATAAGTACAACATAGCCCAGTCTGTGTTTTACTCTCTCTGGTGAGTGTGTGTAGGTCTTGTCTGGGAGTGTGTAGGCCTTTGACATGGTAAGTGTGTAGGCTTGTCTGGCTAGTTTTTATGACTCTGTGAGTACTTCTTATTACTTGTTGACGATGTTATCTTGTACAGTGGTATTTGTCTGACGATGTAAAGTTTATCTGTCTGGTGATGTGTACTTGTCTGGTGATTTATCTTGTCTGATAGTGTTAGTCTGTTGACAACTTGCTGACGATTGTAGACTTGTCTGGTGAGTTGTTTACGTAGCTGTCTGTATGGTACTTATGACTTGTCTGTGATGTGTAGGTCTTTCGAGCAGTGTTAGTCCTTGTCCTGACGAGGCGTAGTCTTGTCTGTATGAGCTTGTCTCGTGAGTGTTAGGTCTTGTCTTGTGAAACTGTCTGTCGCCGTACAACTGAGGATGTTGGTTTTACTAAACTGTAAACTTAATTAATAAATTTGATTATGTCACCATAAAATATTACGGTGTATTTTGTTTTTATCTAAACTTTTCTGTTTACCTTGATGCACTTAATGGATCATTTTTAAACTAGAAATAGTGTTATTTGACAACAACAAAAACAACTTAGACTTTGCTTTGAATGTTTCAAGCTTTACCAAGTTGCATACGCCTACTATCCATAAAGATTCGCAGTTATGAGGGCCCCATCCTTATCAGCACATCCCTCCTCAATCCTAGGTACATCCTAAGTTTGAAAATGTTTCCTGCCCGCTACAAACTAAGGATTGTTGTTTGTAGGTTCTTGGCCAAGACGGTCACAGGCACGGTGACCATCTCCGAGTGGTTCCTGTCCGGTCTGGGGAAGTTGCCGTCGCGGTGGCCGCCTTCCTTGTCGCCTTGTGCTACAGCACCTGTGGGGCCCTTAGCCTAGGAGTCGGCACCACCTTCTTCTTTCTCAAGGTCAGGCCAACCAACAACACGGGGGGAAATGTTTTTATAGGCAAGAAGTGAGAAGGATTTTAAAATAAGTAAGCTCATGGGTTGAGTTGTATCACACCCGTCTTCATGAATATGGATCTTTGTATCACTCACGGATCTCGAATCCGAATCTTAGAAAAAAAGTTATGAGCACATTGTAATAATAACTTAGTTTATGAGTTAAAATGAAATATGTTTTTTGTCAATAGAATAATTTATAAATTTCACTTTACATCCATTACTGTTTCCAGCCATTAGTTTTTTATTCAAGCCTTTTATATTCTCCACTACAGGTGCTAGGCCGTCGTAGCTTCATATGCTTATAATAAAAGCTTATGACTAGGACAGGCACAACATCCATCCCCAGCCGTTAATTATAAATGTGAAGGTAAACCCACATTTCACCAACGATAAATTTTTCAGCCATGCCGAGGGAATCGAACCTGCGACCCTAGCTCAGTAGAAAGACACTCTACCGACTGAGCTAAGGTGTCGGATAGTCATTTATAAATAGAGTGTAACATTTAAGTATATATATAACTATTAAGGGTGTCCGAAATGTTGAGACTTTGACTTGGCTTCAAAAAAAAAAATGTTCTGGCTTTGACGATGGTCGATAACTAAGCTCCAGCCAGTAAAAATATCGACAACTAAATTAATATTCGTTTTATGTTCCTTGAGCTGTTTAAAACATAATTTATATGAAAGAACCTGAAGTAATAGAACTACATGTTGTGGTGATATCTTGGTGTATCAATTTAGAACAAAGTGCCATGTCTCCAATATTGCGGGGTGCATCAGAAACCTGGGGGATCAAGGAAAGAGATAAGAGAGACAAGGATGACATAGAGAGTGAAGAGGAACCTCTGCAGGATAGGATAGTAGGTGGTATGGACGTGTGAAGAGGATGGAAGAGGGCAGGATTCCAAGGAGGTGGCGGGCAGGAGGCCAAGAGAAGAAGGACTTGTGTACCCGGGACAGACAGACCGTGCCGGTGGCGGGGAACTGTCCATGATGATGGTTACAAACAATTACTGTGCAGTAAAAAAAAAAAAATTCTAAACACAATCTTCATACTTGATTCGCTCTTGGGGATACTTCATATTATCTGCTTCGACTTCGTTTCAACTTGAAAGAAAGTACTTTGCACAATCCAACGATTTGCTGCGGTGTACCAAGTCTCTTTATAAGGTGTCAGACTAGAGACATGGCGGGGTTCCTGATGTACTCACTTATAAACAAACTGTTTTGTTGCAGCTGTGTAAAATGTACGACGATTACTTGGAGGAGCTCTTCAAGATCTCGATACAATTCCTCTTGAAGAAGAAGCAGCGAGGTAGGAACGAGCCCAAGAAAGAGACGGAACAGCTCAGCGGGGGCAAGGACCAAGACAACGGTGATAAAGACGGGGCAAAACAGACTGAACCCGAAGAGGACCGAGAGAAAGACGAGACTGAAGTGGGTTCCTCGGAGTCTGGTCCAAGTTCGCAACCAGCTCCTAGCAGTACAACTGACAAACCAGGTGAGAGTAGTCACTTGTCCAATAACAGCGCCTCCCTCGGACCTTCCGTTGCTTAGCTGGTAAGACACGGGGTCACAAATCCTCGAATCCCACGGTATTCCAGAGATTCTAGATTCTTAAAAAGCTCAAATATTACAATTATGAAGAGCTTGACCCTGATATTCATTCCTGTGGAGGGAGGGTGAAAAACCTATTTAGGTAAAACCACCCTCAGTACACCCGACTGGATTACGAACCCCGATCTCCTCTTCATTGGCAGTACAGTCTACTGTGAAGTGACTCCTTAGACAATGTGGCCACTTACTTAAGTGTTAATTCATACGTGAACGTAGTTATATAAATACATGCAGCTCTTTTACAAGAGTCCGTCCCACTAAAAGTATCGGCCACGTGCAACCATGGGCACGACTTTATAAGTAGTTTTTCTAAATGTGTGAAATATTTACAAAATATTGACGATTTTATATATTACAGGATTTAATTAAATTTTAATGAAATTGAGAAATTATCATCGAGATTTTGCACAACATAAATAATGATTCATGGTAGCCCGCAGTAAACTCTTTTTAAATCGATATTGCCCGTGAAAACTTATACCGGAATATTTTTGTTTCATAAGATGTGAGTTTCTTGTAAATAAATGTGGTCTGACAATAAAAGAAGGAAAATGGAAATCGCGATGCTGTTTGTATTGTTAGAGCAGCGTAAAGAAAGAATGTTGTGTGAGGTGACAACATGATATATATCACGCTTTTAGAGAAGAAACTCTCTAACTTGCGGACACGCATGTACAAAGAAACCGTAGGACTAGAAGCGTGGGGTAACTTTGGATGTGAATGCGGTATTCTGGCATTTTGTGTTCAGTTCTGTTCATGCAGTTTCGTTGACTTTTACTAGCATACAGCATGGTTTGTACTTGTGTTTCAAGTTGTGTAGGAAAGCATATGACAGTTTTAACAAACGATTTGTTTTGTGTACATTGATTCAAGGAATAAAATTTTATTAATAGCTGCCTACATGTGGAATTTGACGAAATTATGCAAAATAAAAGGAAAAATATACCGAAATGACCCTCTAAAAACTTATAAAATCCAGAAAAAAATTTCGCCGTAAACAGGTGTGCTAACTTATAAGATAGGGTCATAATGTAGTCCGTCAAGGTAAGACTGCTACCTTGCTTGGTTCCACTATGGTGTAGCCTATAAGATAGGACCATAGTGTAATCAGTCAAGGTAAGACTGCCACCTTGCTTGGTTCCACTATGGTGTAGCTTGTAAGATAGGGTCATAGTGTAATCAGTCAAGGTAAGACTGCTACCTTGCTTGGTTCCACTATGGTGTAGTTTATAAGATAGGACCATAGTGTAATCAGTCAAGGTAAGACTGCTACCTTGCTTGGTTCCACTATGGTGTAGCTATAATATAGGGCCATAGTGTAATCAGTCAAGGTAAGACTGCTACCTTGCTTGGTTCCACTATGGTGTAGCTTATAAGATAGGGTCATAGTGTAATCAGTCAAGGTAAGACTGCTACCTTGCTTGGTTCCACTATGGTGTATCTTATAAGATAGAGTCATAGTGTAATCAGTCAAGGTAAGACTGCTACCTTGCTTGGTTCCACTATGGTGTAGTTTATAAGATAGGACCATAGTGTAATCAGTCAAGGTAAGACTGCTACCTTGCTTGGTTCCACTATGGTGTAGTTTATAAGATAGGACCATAGTGTAATCAGTCAAGGTAAGACTGCTACCTTGCTTGGTTCCACTATGGTGTAGCTATAATATAGGGCCATAGTGTAATCAGTCAAGGTAAGACTGCTACCTTGCTTGGTTCCACTATGGTGTAGCTTATAAGATAGGACCATAGTGTAATCAGTCAAGGTAAGACTGCTACCTTGCTTGGTTCCACTATGGTGTAGTTTATAAGATAGGACCATAGTGTAATCAGTCAAGGTAAGACTGCTACCTTGCTTGGTTCCACTATGGTGTAGTTTATAAGATAGGACCATAGTGTAATCAGTCAAGGTAAGACTGCTACCTTGCAGGATACACGGAGTATACTTGTGTGTTCCAGAAGATGGCCCTGAGTCACATCCTGATCTGGGGTCTGCTGTTGTGTCTGCGCCCTCCCCTTCTAGTACGAGAAGCGGAGAGGACTCTTCTAAAACCGTGACGAGCCGCCATGAAGGTGACGAGGATTCCACCCTTTCACAACTTCACTTTAACTTCACTCTCCTCCTCCTGTGGCTTGCTGGGACGGTGGTTCATATCCCTTGTGTGCTGGTGTGGGCGCACAATTTCAGGTAAGTTGTTGTGTCTTAACAATTCTAGTAGGACTTGTGTTAAGTCGTAGCAAAGTCGAAGAGAATAATATTCCTAGAGCCAAATCAAATTTTGAAAAAATAAAAATAAAAGTTTAATGTTTCATGGTAGCTATAACATTTAAGGTATTAAATATAATTTTCAAAATGTTATATTATAGGTGTACAAAGCTTCGAAACTTTGACTTTGTTTAAAAATATCACCTTCATCCTCCCTTCAAAAAAATTCCGGCTCAGACAATTATGAAGCTTTGCCAATAAAAATATTGGCAGCTAAAATACCCAATTTATGTTAATTTACTGCCATCCTGAGCCGCTATTTACATCACAAGTTAATATTCATATTAAAAAACCTGAAGTAATAGAATTGCCAATTGTGACAGTAACTTGCTTTATCAGATCACAATGAAATATAACTTGACAAACAATTGTGCAATAACACATTTTCTAAATTATTTTAGTGTTTTGAAGTTAAATAAATAAGCATGGTATAATATTTTCTCAAGCATAAAAAAATAAGTAAAAAAAAATTTGAACTTTGAATCAGCTCCAAGAATATTCTAAATGTTTGATTAGAGCTTGTTTCGAATTGGAAAAGTGAATTTTGGGACACCCCTAATTGCAAATATGTTTAAAATATTTTGTATTGATTTGATAAATCAAGTTGTCATCCACATGTTATTTAATCATTTTAGAATCTTTGGTAAATGAACGTAAATTGTTATACCTTTTACATGTTCCTATCTATGTGTCCTATTCATTCTTTACAATTTTCCATTTTCTCCCTTTCTTTGTTTCCTCTCTTAGGAAGTTGCGTTGCGCGTTTCACACTTCCTCCTGATGAGTTCCGATAGAATGAAACCTAGGTCGGGGTATTGAGCGGTGATGATCGATTTTCTTTAAGAGGCAACCATTACCTCTTTGTCCATTGGCAGCAGTGTAAACTGTGAACTGTGTTCTTCTTTTCGTTGTAAAAGCCATATTGTGTTCATCCCTTTAATATGTTTCTATCCACCTTTCCTGTACCTTCTTACAAATATAACTAAAAAATGACTGAAATTGAACATAAATGTGCCTTTTAGCTTTAAATATATTTATTGACAAACCTTACTAATTGTTGAACATGAAATTTTAATTTTGAATCAAAGTGTAAGCTGACGAGTATCCAGAGTGAAGCTTCGCACAGCCCCGATGCTCGGGTAATTGTAGTCCTTGTGTCCTGAATGAAGTTGAAGTTTCTTGTCCTCTTGTTTGTTTTGCAGGTACAACACGAAGCTGACCCCTGACCCCTCGTTCTTGTCCGGGGTGGTGATGTGCTCCTGTGCGGGTCTCCTCTGGCAGGGCAACTTCCCCAGAACCAACCTGTGAGTCATCGAGAGTTATACATTCACACCAAACTGGCGAAATAATCACCACTTGGATTGCTATTTACTATCTATCTATCTATTCTATCTCGGGAAGTTGTAAAGTCCACTTTTTCATTTCGAAGCAATCAAATTTATGAAATTTTCTTGAATTCAAACCAAATTTTGAATATTTTTTTGTTAGTTTTTTTTATGCCTTAAAAATATATTATATTGTGGTTCCTTGTATAACTTATGTACTGAAATTATTTGAAAAATGTTTTATTGTACAAATATTTGTAATATTTATTTTTATTTTGATAAATCAAGTTGTTATTCACAACATTACAATTATTCAATTACTCTGGATTATTTTCATATCATATTGTTTTGTAATGCAAATAACAGTTCAAAATGTTAGTAATTGAAAATAGAGAATTTTAGTTGGCGACATTTTTAGTGGCGAAATGTAAGAGCCGATTTTTTTTTTTAAAGAGATCGAAGTTGATTCTTTGTTTTGAAGTCAAGTCGAAGTTTTGAAACTTTCCACGGCCCTACTATCTACACTTTTTATTTTTTTTACAACCATATTATAGTTTGGGATATAAATAAATAACATACTTTTAATGTGAGATAGGAAATCGAGATTACTACTATTATAGAATCAGAATAAAGAAAGATCAGACTCACACAATTTCTAATCAAACCATTACTCCGATGTTTCAGGAAGAACCACTGGTTTGTGGACGGCTTGCTGTACGCACTCTCTGTTTTAATCCTGGCGTACACCCCTGTGTCCCTCTACCGTGTGGGCCCCGCTGTCGCTGTGGCCTTCTTCATAGTCACCATCCACCAGGTGTTCAGCCCCAAAGCTGCGCCGCGCCGGGAGAGACAAGACTAGCCGACCGATCGGCGCCAGACACAGACAGCGGTTCTGTGGGAACTCGCCAGCTTATTTATTGTGATAGCTTTAACAGGGTGTCCAGCGATCTGGAAAACAGGGAGAAGCCGTTGAATTTGCTTGGTCGGGAAAAGTCGTGGGAAAAATCAAGTAATCTGATCAAATTTCTGGAATTTTCACTTAAAATTCTCAACTTTTATTTACAACAGTCAAAGTAACATTTCTCTTCCAGTTAGTACTCACCAATAATATCTTTTTAACACAGCTGCCCCTGTCGAGTATACAATCTCAATCTCAGGTCAACACGAGGGTCTCTTCATCTTCAACCCCAGTCACATGAGAGTCTCATGTCATCTTTCCACCCCTCTACAGCATGTATTTTTCACGTCTTTAGTCAAAGATGATTCATATTTATGAATGCGGGTAAATTTGATTACATTATAGGTTGAAGAAACTAAGAAGGAATATGTTTCACAACAATTTTAAACTGTACTGGCATAAGACAATCTTTTAATTTTTCGATAAGATCTCATTGATTTCACAACACAATAGACCGTCACTTTAGACTGATATCCTCAAACCTCTTCATAGGGTGTCACAATTTCAGGATGTGTATGTGTCTAAAAATATGATTACATTAAGTTGTAATATTAATAAAACAACGCTTTTAATAGATAGTGACTGGGAAAGTTGGAAATGGGCTCTGGAAAAGTCAGGGAACTTAAAACTATAGCTTGGCTGGACACCCTAAAGTTAGTTACTCTCATTGTACCGTCAGTCGTGAGTTGATAAACCCACATTTCGGAGTCACATCAGAGACCATCCAAACATTAAAGTTTATTGTTGTCGTTTTAAATTCATAACACTTGTGCAAACTAAAGGAGACCTAAATATTTTAATTTAATTGATTATTTGGACCTTTGAACGCTTATAATGGACAGTTTTGTTGGTTTAAATACGAATTATTTACCGCCTCAACGGTCGAATGTTCTAACGCAGGGACGGCGAAACTTTTCCATCCTGTGTTCCACCTCTAATTCACTCTATTTTTTTAATGAGAATTTAAAAAAAATAAAAATTGTCGAATATTATGGAAACGTAATGAATAACTCACATAAAATTGTGGAATCTTAAAATAACATCTAGGTATACATTTTAAAGAAGGATAATTTATTAGTTGTCAAAATTAGTGCCTTAGACAGTATTAATTTCAATAAGCTGAAGTAAGAACATTGAGAGTAACACTTTCATTGAAAAACAACCATAAATTGATATTTATATAATTAAATTCAGAAACTTACATAATCTTTTCCGTATTAGTTTGAAACATGTTGTATTTTGCTAGCCAAGATATTTATAGCTTGTCTTCCAACACCACTCAAGATGACTGGCTTTAGATATTATTATTTTATATTATTTTATTTTTATTTATTATTATTTTATTATTATTATTATTATTATTATTATTATATTATTATATTATTATTATTATTATTATTATTATTATTATTATTATTATTATTATTATTATTATTATTATTATATTATTATTATTATTTTTTATTTTAATTTGCACCGCGTTCACTACCCATTTCGGGTTATACGATTATGTACTAATCACGCTGATGGCCTTAGGGACCTAGAAAGGTTATATTAATAGGAAGTGTGCCAGAATTTGCGTGGAAAGAGGGTGAAAAACCATCATTACATCCGACCCAGATTCAAACCTCAATCTCCCTGTCATCGTCAGTCTAGTCTACTGCGAGAGTAGCGTGTTAGACCACTCGACCACTGGAGTGGGTGAAATATTATTTACTTCAAAAAAATTATAACATTTCGGGAAAAGTTTTATTTAGTGTTTTTTTTTTTCATTTCATCGTGTTGCCCAAATGGTTTTTTTTCTAAACTGTTACAATTCAGGGTTTTTATTTAATTTGGATTTTAGCCTTAAAATTAATTTATAATTGATTTTTGAAATTTTTTGTCACAAAATATAATAAGACTATATGAGAAAGTATGGACAATTAATTGTGCTGTACCATTTATTAAATACATTATTAATTTTCTTCAAGTCTGTTGTCCCGGGGGCCTGCATACCCCTTTGAGGCTGCTCTGATAGTAAATCACCAGTTAATAAACCTCCCCAAACCCCCAGTTAAACAGTATAATAATAGGCGAGCCGTTAGTAATCTGTCAATTTTGACTGCTGTGGATGCAAACGAGTCGAGATTGTCCCTGGGGAAGTTTCATGACTGGTGGTCGACTAGTATCGCTACTATTATCACTATTACTATTATTATACATATGATCATTGAAACCATGTAAGATATGTGTTTCGTATTAGTTATTCTGTTAGTTCAGATATTTGTTTGGTTAATACATTTTGTGTAGCTTAATGTGGGCTTATTTTTGTTAGTTAAATATCAAGTGTAGTTCACCTAAGAGTACAGTAGTCCCATGGCTTCTTTGGTGCTGACTGACAGCTCACAGCTGACTGTCAGAAGTGACAGCTGCTAAACACATGTTTTTTGCAGATCATATGGTTCGGCGTAGGGATACATAGTTTGGTCTGGTAACTTTTCAAAGCTGTCAGTCAGCACCAAATAAGCCATGGGGTTACTGTAAGTTTGGTAATTATTATTATGGTGGGGTCGTAGGGGATGCCAGAAAAGGGAAGTTTTTTTTGTTTTTTTTACTTTTTATATCAAAACATTTTGTTGGTCAAAAAAAATCAAATATTGTTCCAGTACAAACCTAGAGTTTAATTTTCTTATCACGGTGATATCAATAGTTGTTGAATAAATGTCACCACGCTCATGATAGATATTCAACAATAATTGTTGATATCACCACGTGTAGAAAATTAAATTCTAGTTTTCTACTGGATAAATATTTTATTTCTTTTTGATCGAAAAATGTTTTGCTATAAAAACTGCAGTAAACACTGACCTTTTCTGGTGCTAGCTGCGTCTCCACCTTAAGAGGAAACTTTACAATCAAAATACAATACAAATATTGCCACACATTGGAAGGGGCTTCCAAATATATATATATATATATACTTTCTTTTTAATAAAGTTTGAACTATTTCTATAACTATAGTGAAATATCAAAAATATTTAACTATTATATAAAGTGTAAATAAGTGATATTTGATGAAACCGAATTAGGTTTGTATTGAGTTAGGTAGTATTTTGTAAACAAATATAACAAATTAGCAATGAAGGAATATTGTATCCAAAACGTATTTGCTATAACTGAATTTTACATTTATTAGAATAAATATAGAATAATATATTACTCGTCTGGATGCTGGTTGGAAATGTTCAGCTGGAATAGTATTCTTTTCGTTATCAATCTGTTAATGCTTTTGCAATTTCAAAGAAAATGTTTTTCTTAATTTTTACTGCACAACTTTGATACATCTGCGAAACAGGTTTTTTTTAGTTTGAATCCAAGCAATTAATATCATTTGTGAGTAGTAGTTAGAATAGTTATTTATTGAATCGAATATTATCTTAGTTAAATATACTAAAATTATGTTGTTAAATATATAGAGTTTCGCTATAAAAACACATTAGATTAGTTTTTGAGCCTACTCCTCTAAGTTTTCATGTTTAAATGTATGTTCTTTCACATGTTCAACAGCTCAACTCGTCAACATTGACGGTAAAGAGCACCCACCATCATTTATGGTAATTATTAGGGTTGTGCAAAGTCCACTTTATCAATTCGAAGCGATTCATATGGAAATAAAAAAAACTGAAGTAATCGAATTGAATGTTATGATCCCATTAACTTAATTTGTCAGACTAACACGAAATATTTCAAACAATTGTACAATAAAACATTTTCCAATTAATTTTAGTGCATGAAGTAATATACATAACCACAATATAATATTTTTTTCAAGCATAAAACAACTAAAAGAAAATATTCAAACTTCGATTCGGCTTTGAGAATATTTCTTATATTCGATTCGAGTTCACTTCGAATTGAAAAAGTGGACTTCGCACATCCCTAACTAAAAATAAAGTTTGGTTCATCTCGGAATGAAAAAAACTTGCGCTTGCGAATCCCTAATAAGCGCCAACCCAGTTTTATTGTAAAAAATCTGTAGATTTGATTGAAAACTTGTCTATTAATTTCACATTAAATATTTTTTTTGTATTGTGGTTTATTTGTCAAGGAAAAAATTGCAACAAATTACCTAATCGACAGAATAATGCTTTATTTAGTTATTGTTATTAATTTAATTTATTTAAATTTATAATTATAGTCTAGTTGTCTATAAGACATCTAATATATATACTTTCATATATTCATACATCAAGTCATGTTATCAATGTTGATTGTAAACAAATATGTCTGTATTTAAAAAAAGGATCATCATGTGAAAATAGTCCCCGTGGTGTATGAATATGTATGTGTGAGACTAAAACCTACTTGAATGGGGAAAATGTAGGCAACTTCTGGACATGATCTAGTCTTAACTCTAAGTACAATATTTTTATAGTTTTATAGAACAGTATTGAAAGTATTTTAATATTTGAAATACGAGGTAGTATTTTTTTTTTTTTGCATAGTGCCGTTTAAGACTGTAGTTTTAATATCTTATGAAATAATGTTTTGAATTAGGAACGTTTTTAAGATGTAGTTAATAAACAATTTTTAAACTGTTTATACCTACTCGATATAATGATTTAAGTATAAACATTGTCATTGCAAAAGGATTTGGAATAATCACAAATAAATTATAATTTGATTAATTAAATTGCATTTTTTTATTATGATTAAATTGGAGATGGTTTAAGACGGAGAATGATGGATGGAGTGGTTCCAAATATACTCCATTCACGGTAGGAATTACTCTCTGAAAGGTCTTTTTTCCTACCAATATCCTACTATATAATAGCTTTCTGGTAGGGAAAAAGGCCTTTCAGAAAACAATTCCTACGGTGAACAGACTTTAAAATGGAGTGAAGCAGGGGAGTGCATTTTCACCAAGTTACTATTTGTAATGGTGATGGAAATGGCCATGAACTAAGTGGGAGGAAAGAATGAAAGCCATGATGTTTGACTTGATGGTATGGAGAGTTGTTCTACAGGTGTGTAAGAGACCTGCTATGGAGAGTTGTTCTACAGGTGTGTAAGAGACCTGCTATGGAGAGTTGTTATATAGGTGTGTAAGAGACCTGCTGTGGAGAGTTGTTCTATAGGTGTGTAAGAGACCTGCTATGGAGAGTTGTTCTACAGGTGTGTAAGAGACCTGCTATGGAGAGTTGTTATACAAGTGTGTAAGATACCTGCTGTGGAGAGTTGTTCTATAGGTGTGTAAGAGACCTGCTATGGAGAGTTGTTCTACAGGTGTGTAAGAGACCTGCTATGGAGAGTTGTTCTACAGGTGTGTAAGAGACCTGCTATGGAGAGTTGTTATATAGGTGTGTAAGAGACCTGCTATGGAGAGTTGTTCTATAGGTGTGTAAGAGACCTGCTATGGAGAGTTGTTATACAAGTGTGTAAGATACCTGCTATGGAGAGTTGTTCTATAGGTGTGTAAGATACCTGCTATGGAGAGTTGTTCTACAGGTGTGTAAGAGACCTGCTATGGAGAGTTGTTCTATAGGTGTGTAAGAGACCTGCTATGGAGAGTTGTTATATAGGTGTGTAAGAGACCTGCTGTGGAGAGTTGTTCTATAGGTGTGTAAGAGACCTGCTATGGAGAGTTGTTCTATAGGTGTGTAAGAGACCTGCTATGGAGAGTTGTTATACAAGTGTGTAAGATACCTGCTATGGAGAGTTGTTCTATAGGTGTGTAAGAGACCTGCTATGGAGAGTTGTTCTACAGGTGTGTAAGAGACCTGCTATGGAGAGTTGTTCTACAGGTGTGTAAGAGACCTGCTATGGAGAGTTGTTCTATAGGTGTGTAAGAGACCTGCTATGGAGAGTTGTTCTACAGGTGTGTAAGAGACCTGCTATGGAGAGTTGTTATATAGGTGTGTAAGAGACCTGCTATGGAGAGTTGTTATACAAGTGTGTAAGATACCTGCTATGGAGAGTTGTTCTATTGGTGTGTAAGAGACCTGCTATGGAGAGTTGTTCTACAGGTGTGTAAGAGACCTGCTATGGAGAGTTGTTCTACAGGTGTGTAAGAGACCTGCTGTGGAGAGTTGTTCTATAGGTGTGTAAGAGACCTGCTATGGAGAGTTGTTCTATAGGTGTGTAAGAGACCTGCTATGGAGAGTTGTTCTACAGGTGTGTAAGAGACCTGCTATGGAGAGTTGTTATATAGGTGTGTAAGAGACCTGCTATGGAGAGTTGTTATACAAGTGTGTAAGATACCTGCTGTGGAGAGTTGTTCTATAGGTGTGTAAGAGACCTGCTATGGAGAGTTGTTCTATAGGTGTGTAAGAGACCTGCTATGGAGAGTTGTTATATAGGTGTGTAAGAGACCTGCTGTGGAGAGTTGTTCTATAGGTGTGTAAGAGACCTGCTATGGAGAGTTGTTCTATAGGTGTGTAAGAGACCTGCTATGGAGAGTTGTTATACAAGTGTGTAAGATACCTGCTATGGAGAGTTGTTCTATAGGTGTGTAAGAGACCTGCTATGGAGAGTTGTTCTACAGGTGTGTAAGAGACCTGCTATGGAGAGTTGTTCTACAGGTGTGTAAGAGACCTGCTATGGAGAGTTGTTCTATAGGTGTGTAAGAGACCTGCTATGGAGAGTTGTTCTACAGGTGTGTAAGAGACCTGCTATGGAGAGTTGTTATATAGGTGTGTAAGAGACCTGCTATGGAGAGTTGTTATACAAGTGTGTAAGATACCTGCTATGGAGAGTTGTTCTATAGGTGTGTAAGAGACCTGCTATGGAGAGTTGTTCTACAGGTGTGTAAGAGACCTGCTATGGAGAGTTGTTCTACAGGTGTGTAAGAGACCTGCTGTGGAGAGTTGTTCTATAGGTGTGTAAGAGACCTGCTATGGAGAGTTGTTCTATAGGTGTGTAAGAGACCTGCTATGGAGAGTTGTTCTACAGGTGTGTAAGAGACCTGCTATGGAGAGTTGTTATACAAGTGTGTAAGATACCTGCTGTGGAGAGTTGTTCTATAGGTGTGTAAGAGACCTGCTATGGAGAGTTGTTCTATAGGTGTGTAAGAGACCTGCTATGGAGAGTTGTTCTACAGGTGTGTAAGAGACCTGCTATGGAGAGTTGTTATACAAGTGTGTAAGATACCTGCTATGGAGAGTTGTTCTATAGGTGTGTAAGAGACCTACTATGGAGAGTTGTTCTACAGGTGTGTAAGAGACCTGCTATGGAGTGTTGTTCTATAGGTGTGTAAGAGACCTGCTATGGAGAGTTGTTATACAAGTGTGTAAGATACCTGCTATGGAGAGTTGTTCTATAGGTGTGTAAGATACCTGCTATGGAGAGTTGTTCTACAGGTGTGTAAGAGACCTGCTGTGGAGAGTTGTTCTACAGGTGTGTAAGAGACCTGCTGTGGAGAGTTGTTCTATAGGTGTGTAAGATACCTGCTGTGGAGAGTTGTTCTACAGGTGTGTAAGAGACCTGCTGTGGAGAGTTGTTCTACAGGTGTGTAAGAGACCTGCTGTGGAGAGTTGTTCTACAGGTGTGTAAGATACCTGCTATGGAGAGTTGTTCTATAGGTGTGTAAGATACCTGCTGTGGAGAGTTGTTCTACAGGTGTGTAAGAGACCTGCTGTGGAGAGTTGTTCTACAGGTGTGTAAGAGACCTGCTGTGGAGAGTTGTTCTACAGGTGTGTAAGAGACCTGCTATGGAGAGTTGTTCTACAGGTGTGTAAGAGACCTACTATGGAGAGTTGTTCTACAGGTGTGTAAGATACCTGCTATGGAGAGTTGTTCTATAGGTGTGTAAGATACCTGCTGTGGAGAGTTGTTCTACAGGTGTGTAAGAGACCTGCTGTGGAGAGTTGTTCTACAGGTGTGTAAGAGACCTGCTGTGGAGAGTTGTTCTATAGGTGTGTAAGAGACCTGCTATGGAGAGTTGTTATATAGGTGTGTAAGATACCTGCTGTGGAGAGTTGTTCTACAGGTGTGTAAGAGACCTGCTATGGAGAGTTGTTCTACAGGTGTGTAAGAGACCTGCTGTGGAGAGTTGTTCTACAGGTGTGTAAGAGACCTGCTGTGGAGAGTTGTTCTATAGGTGTGTAAGAGACCTGCTATGGAGAGTTGTTCTATAGGTGTGTAAGAGACCTGCTATGGAGAGTTGTTCTATAGGTGTGTAAGAGACCTGCTATGGAGAGTTGTTCTACAGGTGTGTAAGAGACCTGCTATGGAGAGTTGTTCTACAGGTGTGTAAGAGACCTGCTATGGAGAGTTGTTCTACAGGTGTGTAAGAGACCTGCTGTGGAGAGTTGTTCTACAGGTGTGTAAGATACCTGCTATGGAGAGTTGTTCTACAGGTGTGTAAGAGACCTGCTATGGAGAGTTGTTCTATAGGTGTGTAAGATACCTGCTGTGGAGAGTTGTTCTACAGGTGTGTAAGAGACCTGCTGTGGAGAGTTGTTCTATAGGTGTGTAAGAGACCTGCTGTGGAGAGTTGTTCTATAGGTGTGTAAGAGACCTGCTATGGAGAGTTGTTCTATAGGTGTGTAAGAGACCTGCTATGGAGAGTTGTTCTATAGGTGTGTAAGACACCTGCTATGGATAGTTGTTCTATAGGTGTGTAAGACACCTGCTATGGAGAGTTGTTCTATAGGTGTGTAAGAGACCTACTATGGAGAGTTGTTCTATAGGTGTGTAAGAGACCTACTATGGAGAGTTGTTCTACAGGTGTGTAAGAGACCTGCTATGGAGAGTTGTTCTATAGGTGTGTAAGAGACTAGAAAGGGAAGGCCATGAGAATGAAGTTCGTGAGGATCATGTTAGCTGTGGAAAGATAGAAAAAGATGGAGGCATTTTACTAATGTGACCTGGAAACAGTTTTTGATGATGATGATGAGTTGCAAACGACTAGTTAGAAGACAGGTACATTACATTTACTGGGGGAGCCAATTGGCTTTAGGTTAGTTACTGGGATTATGTGAGATTCGATCTGAAATAATAGAACCAGATAATTCCTAATCTCATCCAATCACAGGGCCTTACAATTAATCATGTATATTTGTGTGTAATTACTATCGTTTGGAGTGATCCGAAGCGTACGATCTTAACTGAAGCCGACAGGTTGGTAATTCGTGTGGGATGGTGGGGTTCGTTAATGTTTCCACGGGATCTACCCCCCCAGGGGGGACCAGTAACCTTGGGGAGAGGGTTCTGGCCCTTGTTTGCGAGTTTCTTTAAGGTCAAAAGAACACAGTTCATACTTTACACTACTGTCATTGGAGAAAGAGGTAATGGATGATTCTTGAAATCCTATCATGTTTTACCAATTTCTTTTTCTCCCTTTGGTTTCCTCTTTTAAGAAGTTGCGTTGCGCGTTTCACACTCCCCCTTGATGAGTTCCTATAGAAAACCTAGCTCTAGTCAGTCAGTATTACAACAGTAATCCCCTGTAGACCCTCAGCCAGTATTACAACAGTAATCCCCTGTAGACTCTCAGTCAGCCAGTATTACAACAGTAGTCCCCTGTAGACCCCCAGTCAGCTAGTATTACAACAGTAGTCCCCTGTAGACTCTCAGCCAGCCAGTATTACAACAGTAATCCCCTGTAGACCCTCAGCCAGTATTACAACAGTAATCTCCTGTAGACCCCCAGTCAGCTAGTATTACAACAATAATCCCCTGGAAACCCTCAGTCAGCCAGTATTACAACAATCCCCTAGAGACCTCTAGTCAGTCAGTATTACAACAGTAATCCCCTGGAGACCCTCAGTCAGCCAGTATTACAACAATCCCCTAGAGACCTCTAGTCAGTCAGTATTACAACAGGAATCCCCTGGAGACCCTCAGTCAGCCAGTATTACAACAATCCCCTAGAGACCTCTAGTCAGTCAGTATTACAACAGTAATCCCCTGGAGACCCTCAGTCAGCCAGTATTACAACAGTAATACCCTGGAGACCCTCAGTCAGCCAGTATTACAACAGTAATCCCCTGGAGACCCTCAGCCAGTATTACAACAGTAATCCCCTGGAGACCCTCAGCCAGTATTACAACCGTAATCCCCTAGAGACCCTCAGCCAGTATTACAACAGTAATCCCCTGGAGACCCTCAGCCAGTATTACAACAGTAATCCCCTGGAGACCCTCAGCCAGTATTACAACAGTAATCCCCTGTAGACCCCCAGTCAGCTAGTATTACAACAATAATCCCCTGGAAACCCTCAGTCAGCCAGTATTACAACAATCCCCTAGAGACCTCTAGTCAGTCAGTATTACAACAATAATCCCCTGGAGACCCTCAGTCAGCCAGTATTACAACAGTAATCCCTGTAGACCCTCAGTCAGCCAGTATTACAACAGTAATCCCCTGGAGACCCCCAGTCAACCAGTATTACAACAGTAATACCCTGGAGACCCTCAGTCAGCCAGTATTACAACAGTAATCCCCTGGAGACCCTCAGCCAGTATTACAACCGTAATCCCCTAGAGACACTCAGCCAGTATTACAACAGTAATCCCCTGGAGACCCTCAGTCAGCCAGTATTACAACAGTAATCCCCTGGAGACCCTCAGTCAGCCAGTATTACAACAGTAATCCCTGTAGACCCTCAGTCAGTCAGTATTACAACAATAATCCCCTGTAGACCCTCAGTCAGCCAGTATTACAACAATCCCCTAGAGACCTCTAGTCAGCCAGTATTACAACAATAATCCCCTGGAGACCCTCAGTCAGCCAGTATTACAACAGTAACCCCCTGGAGACCCCCAGTCAGCCAGTATTACAACAGTAACCCCCTGGAGACCCTCAGTCAGCCAGTATTACAACAGCAATCCCCTGGAGACCCCCAGTCAGCCAGTATTACAACAGTAATCCCCTGTAGACCCTCAGTCAGCCAGTATTACAACAGGAATCCCCTGGAGACCCTCAGCCAGCCAGTATTACAACAGTAATCCCCTGGAGACCCTCAGTCAGCCAGTATTACAACAGTAATACCCTGGAGACCCTCAGTCAGCCAGTATTACAACAGTAATCCCCTGGAGACCCTCAGCCAGTATTACAACAGTAATCCCCTGGAGACCCTCAGCCAGTATTACAACCGTAATCCCCTAGAGACCCTCAGCCAGTATTACAACAGTAATCCCCTGGAGACCCTCAGTCAGCCAGTATTACAACAATAATCCCCTGGAGACCCTCAGCCAGCCAGTATTACAACAATAATCCCCTGGAGACCCTCAACCAGACAGTATTACAACAATAATCCCCTGGAGACCCTCAGTCAGCCAGTATTACAACAATAATCCCCTGGAGACCCTCAGTCAGCCAGTATTACAACAATAATCCCCTGGAGACCCTCAGTCAGCCAGTATTACAACAATAATCCCCTGGAGACCCTCAGCCAGCCAGTATTACAACAATAATCCCCTGGAGACCCTCAGCCAGCCAGTATTACAACAGTAGTCTCCTGTAGACCCTCAGTCAGCCAGTATTACAACAATAATCCCCTGGAGACCCTCAGTCAGCCAGTATTACAACAGTAATCCCCTGGAGACCCTCAACCAGTATTACAACAGTAATCCCCTGGAGACCCTCAGTCAGCCAGTATTACAACAATAATCCCCTGGAGACCCTCAGTCAGCCAGTATTACAACAGTAATCCCATGGAGACCCTCAGCCAGTATTACAACAGTAATCCCCTTGAGACCCTCAGCCAGTATTACAACAATAATCCCCTGGAGACTCTCAGTCAGCCAGTATTACAACAATAATCCCCTGGAGACCCTCAGTCAGCCAGTATTACAACAGTAATCCCCTGGAGACCCTCAGCCAGTATTACAACACTAATTCCCTGGAGACCCTCAGTCAGCCAGTATTACAACAGTAATCCCCTGGAGACCCTCAGCCAATATTACAACAGTAATCCCCTGGAGACCCTCAGCCAGCCAGTATTAAAACAGTAATCCCCTGGAGACTCTCAGCCAGCCAGTATTACAACAGTAATCCCCTGGAGACCCTCAGCCAGTATTAAAACAGTAATCCCCTGGAGACTCTCAGCCAGCCAGTATTATAACAGTAATCCCCTGTAAACTCTCAGCCAGCCAGTATTAAAACATTAATCCCCTGTAGACCCTCAGCCAGCCAGTATTACAACAATAATCCCCTGGAGACTCTCAGCCAGCCAGTATTAATTAATGAACACTTAGTTCACTCAAAATACCACTAGAGAACTCTCTTCCAATAGTACTTAAGCAAAACAATAGGTAGCGCTGTGTATCGTAGTCATGGCGTATTGGCAATCTATATACTCGTTATGGGTCTGCCGACTTAGAGAAGCTTGTTTAGAATAACCTAGATATAATTACAGACCATTGTTGTTGCGTTTATGCTCTATTCAATGTCATCAACAAATTAAGGAACGCAGAAACGCATCGAGGTACTCTAAGCTTGTTTGATCATATCTGCCATCTAGGGAGCAATATTGAAACTTACTATGTTTGTAGTTTGCTACACCGACAATAGATATCGTGATCACTGGGTGTTTAGACAAAAAGCAATATGGCACTCGTGATATGTCTGTACATTAATTCCTCTCGAAGATTTACGTAATTACGTCCGCAATTGATTGGAATTAGCGAAGGAATCAAGTGATTAATGCATGTTTTAACTTTAATTGAGTTTTTTATTTTAAACACAACTAGTTTTAGTCATATCGTGTTTCTTATATATAAATGTGTTCTCTAGTTAATTCTGTTCTTTGCAATGTCGGTTATAAGATCGGGTGTTTAAGTGAATGTCGTGTTTTCATTAGTTTTTAAAAGCAGAGATTAGTGTGATGGTGTCACGTTAAATGTGAATATCAGGAAACATCAGGATTATGGAAAACATATTATGGCCCTGCTTTGGATTTTACACGGGATTGACAATTCATCTATGCAGTGGACACCCCATTGATTCGCATTCCATTGGTGAGTCACGAAATCTAAACATGTAACGTAGATGTTTCGTGAATGTCTAGTCTGTTGATACAGAGATAAGAGAGTCACATCCTTTTATCAGACCATTGTTGTTGCGTTTATGCTCTATTCAATGTCATCAACAAATTACCTTACTGTCTACCAACGAACCTACCACTTTGCTAAAATGTAACTGGGGGGGGGGGGGGGGGGAATAAGTTTAAATGGGGCCTCATTTAATGAAAGAACATGTTCCTTATTAGAAATTAGTATTGACTTCAAAAGGTGATTTTAAGATTGTTTTTAATCGTATGCTACTCTATAATATAATGAACATTTTACAACTGTTTTAAAGGTGTGTGTGCTTTAAACATTTGATTATAGGCTTAATATATTAGTGAGCTTGTACAATAATTCCCGACCCTAGAATTTGTTGATTACTGATGTCCTAGGTTAAAAAAGACTGGTGCCAATATCTCCGCACAAATTTGTAACTTAAATCCCCTTACATTCACATTTCAACAAACCCAATTGAAAATAGTTTGTGTTGAAAACTGAGATTTAAAAAAAAATTAAAAATGGAAAATGGGGATTACATATTTTATTGAACAACTTGTCTTTAAAGGGAACCAGTCAGTAAAATGTATGTTTATTGTATCATTTTTTAGTGTCTTATCATAAATGTTTATTGTTTATTCAGTTTTCTCATTGTTATTTCAATAACCATTTTTGATAAACTAGCACACCCGCCCAAACATTATTTATTGTCAACGTCCAAAGAATGGAAATTACTGTTGCCAATATTTTTGTCTGCTAAAGCGGAGTAACCCCCCCCCCTTTTTTTTTTAGTGTTACATTGCCAAGTCTTCGGCTCAACCTTGGAACTTCCGCGTAGCCCTAGAAGTTCTAGACGCCGCTCCCCGGGGGCACAGCCCCCAGTTAGTCATAGCTCACAAGTTCTCTGTATTATCTCACTTCGCTAGTCGCTGGACGGTACAGCCATGGGCAATGTCTTGTTCCGCTGATAGACGTACCTTGGACATTTATGTACCGTAGGCCCTAATTTTATAAGGACTATCTTTGACAACTATAAAAGCTATTAGAACTATTTTACTATATTCATACGTCATATATTATCTGCATTTGTCACTGTTGATAGATATTATCATTACATAATATACAATAATAAGGCCTACAGATAATAATATAGTAAAATGTTATTAATGCTGTCACACACAAACATGTTTGTGTTTTATAACAGGTTATTTCAGTGTCCAGTCGTAAGAAAATCAAGTACTATAGTGGGATTGCCCTAAGAACAATTATATGCTTATCCTAAAAGGTAGCGGCGGTCTTACCTTCTTGACTGGTTACACTATGGACCTTGTAAGGTGTGCGATAGTGAATAGGGGAACACTTTACCCTGGAGTGAGTTGGGGATTAAGGTGGTTTCATTTAGATTATTATTATTAGCACCGCGTCTTACTACCCGTTCGGTTTATACGCAATAACGATAACGTGTAACGGTAGGGTGATTGTGAGATGAAATGGAGGACCTACAGTTTAACGTGGGATCCGAACCACGGTGAAGGCCTGGCATTCCACACATTCACAAGTTGTGATTAATACACGTCTTGTCAGAGGTGAAGGAAGGGTTTGGCAATCAAATAAATCTGTGCAGGGACAGAGGGTTGAACCCCGGACCCCCTGAGCACAGAAGTCTGACACCTTACCCCTAGACCGCCAGGTCACCTCATTTAAAATACAGTAAATGTACTCGTATTCGCGTGGAAGGAGAGTGAAACACCATTTAGACAACCTCAACACCAAATTGACTATTTGGTAGCTTTCTGGTAGGAACCATGAAAAACCCTTCTAGAAAGTATCTACACGCAACATTGATATTCATCATCAACTGTTGACTCGCCTGTGGCCGGGTTAGTTTAGTAAAATGCCTCCATCTTCCACCATTATTCCTCTTTTAATCACTTCCATTCTTCTCCTCTCACTTGCTCACTTTCTGTTACCTGCTCCTCCCATCTCTTTCCTGTTCTCCCTTGTGGTTTCCCCTACATCCTTCATCTCCATTATTCTTATTAAATACCTTGCTGTCCTAGTCTTTCTAAAGGTGCACACAGACCGGCAAGTAATCTGGCGCGAGATGGACGGTACTGTTCCGACAGACCCGAGCTTTCCCGGTCCAAACACTCTCCTCGACACTTCTGCAACCTCTCCAAACAGTTTCCAATGTTCCGCGAGTTAATTGCCTCTCTCGACGATGTCTGCCTTCAAAAAAGGGGAGTGATGGTGAAATAAAAATCGCTCTTTATGAGGAAAATGAGTGCGAAGTTATACAATACAGAGAGACAGGTTTGAAAGAAAAAAAAAGCAAGATGCCTTACAACTTACAAGCCGTATAGCAAACAAGTTTTCCACCAACCCAGTGGAAATTCTAGAAAGCTGCATAATACGCAGTCAAGCTAAACAAGAATTGGATAAGTTGACAAAGAAAAACAGGTACTGGATCCACTCCTTAACCCAGCATTGCCTTACCTTCCGTTTCTTTCTACTGATAGAATAGATTTGGTTTAGTATTAATAATGCAGCGACATTATTATTTTGAGACGTTATTCCAAAATGAGTGAAACAACCAATATTCTCCTCTCAAGTGTAGACAGCTTTGTGACAACTGTAACCACATTTTGCTGCACATCGGGAACATTCCCTTCATTGACGTTATTTTATTATATTATTACTATTAATGTATATGTACAGTAGCCCCATGGCTTCTTTGGTGCTGACTGACATTACAGCTGACTTATGACAGTCAACATTCAGGTATATACCTAAATGTTGACTGTCAGAAGTGACAGCTGCTAAACACATGTTTTTTGCAGATCATATGGTTCGGCGTATGGATACATAATTTGGTCTGGTAACTTTTCAAAGCCATCATCTGTCGCTGTGAGCTGTCAGTCAGCACCAAAGAAGTCATGGGCTACTGTATTGATGATATATATCAGGGAGTGTAACTAAAGTTGCTTCTTATCCGAGTCTGACTGTATTCCCCTTGCAGTTGTTACAACTGACATTGATTGCAGGCTTAGTAACTTTGTTTGCACTCTTAACGGGTTGGGGATGAAGCAGGAAGCATTTTAGAAGTAATATACCCGCATTTGCGTGGAAGGAGAGTGAGGTTACAAACCATTTTGGGGAAAATAACCCTTCAGTTGACCCTACCGGATTTCGAACACCGTTATTCCCGTTTCCACTCTATTGCGAGAATGACGCCTTGGACCGCCTAACCACCGATGCGGGGGGTATCTGAATTTAAAGACATTTTGAAAGCACCCCCCCCCCTCCCTTTCTTTACTCAGATACTTCGACATCAGTTGTCGTGGTATTCTGGTTGTCCTGACAACCCGAAACCTTGAACGTGAGTTAACAGTTGGGGGGTGTACAGGTTCTCTCAGATGTAGTACCGTGGTCAGGGAGGATGCTGTCCCAGGGAAATAAGTGTGTGGTTTAGAAGTCGTGACTGTGGTCTAGGTAAGGTGTTGGACTTCTGCCCTGCGGGGTTCGAGGTTCAATCCTAGGTCCTGGCACAGATTTATCTGATTACCAAACCCTTCTTTCACCTCTGACAAGACGTGTATTAATCACAACTTGTGAATGTGTGAACGCCAGGCCTCCACCGTGGTTCGGATCCCACGTTAAACTGTAGGTCCTCCATTTCATCTCACAATCACCCTACGTAATAACCCGAACGGGTAGTAAGGCGCGGTGCTAATAATAATAATAATAATAATAATAATAATAATAATATAATAATAATAATAATGTGTGTATAAAGTGCGCGCGGCTCTGTCGTCACGAACCCGTCTACTACGAGAGGAATGAGTCACGGAGCGCGCGACCTTGCCTGTCCCTGTGACGTCATGAGGCTTGGCAACACCGCCCCGTCATATGGCCGGTCGCTTATCAATGACTTGGGTGGGCCCCCCCAATCCACTTCTCCCCCTCTAATCGGCCCCAGGACCCTCCGGAGGTCTCCGCCAGACACGGCTGATTGATCCGATACCCCACGACTACGGGATTTGCACAATACGAGGAAGTGTGGGAAGACGCAAATCAGGTAGCGTCCTTAAGTCAGGTATGACTTGGGAGAATCGTAGGAAACTTGTGCCGGATAACCTATACAGAGAATCAGGTATGAACTATGCCATTATATACAGGAGAAATAGGTAGGAAACTCGTGCCAGGTATACTATATAAAGGAGAAATCAGGTAGGAGACTATGCCAGGTATAACTATCTACAGGAAAATAGGTAGGAACCTGCCAGTATAACTATACAGGAAAATAGGTAGGAGACACTATGCCAGTATAACTATCTACAGGAGAAATCAGGTAGGAGAACTATGCCAGGTATAACTATTACAGAAATCAGGTAGAAAATTATACAGGAATAGGAAACTATGCCAGTTATAACTATCTACAGGAAAAAAGGTAGGAGACTCTATGCCAGGTATAACTATATACAGGAAAAATCAGGTAGGAAACTTGGCCAGTATAACTATCTACAGGAAAATAGGTAGGAACTTGCCAGGTATAACTATATACAGGAGAAATCAGGTAGGAGACACTATGCCAGGTATAACTATTACAGGAAAAATCAGGTAGGAAACTCTGTGCCAGGTATAATAACTATCTACAGGAAAAATCAGGTAGGAAACTTGTGCCGGGTTATAACTATATGCAGGAACAAAAAGAAAATAATTATTTTACCACTTTCAATATCAACTTAAATATATAAATTCTTGGTGATTAACAGCCACTCCCCGGCCATTAGCCTGGAGGAGGTGGTAAACTAATTGTATTACCCGCGTTAGTGCTCGGGGTCAAAGGCGTATTCTAGCAATAAAGCGGATTAATTATGAGTGATCGTGGTTCAAATCCCGTGGTGTGCTGATGATGGTTTTTCTAAATGATTTCATTCCACGCAAATTCAAGTACATTCCCACAAATTGACTTCCTTCCTAACCATCAATGTAGATTGCAGTGACCTGGTCGATGTCAGATCACAAGGTTTGTGGGCTGCAGAGATTAGGCCCAGGTTCCATATTTGTGTCTGCAGACTAGAATGTCCAAGGTCTCCATATTTGTGTCTGCAGACTAGAATGGTTCCTAGTTCTCATATTTTGTCTGCAGACAGAAGGGTCAAGTCTCATATTGTGTCTGCAGACAGAATGTCTCAAGGTCTCCATATTTGTGTCTGCAGACCAGAATGTCAAGGTCTCCATATTTGTGTCTCATGGACTAGAATGTCCAGGTCTCCATTTTGTGTCTGCAGACTAGAAGGCCCCATAGGTCTCCATATTTGTGTCTGCAGACTAGAAGTCCAAGGTCTCCATATTTGTGTCTGCAGACTAGAAGGTCCAAGGTCTCCATATTTGTGTCTGCAGACTAGAATGTCCAAGGTCTCCATATTTGTGTCTGCAGACTAGAAGGTCCAAGGTCTCCATATTTGTGTCTGCAGACTAGAAGGTCCAAGGTCTCCATATTTGTGTCTGCAGACTAGAAGGTCCAAGGTCTCCATATTTGTGTCTGCAGACTAGAATGTCCAAGGTCTCCATATTTGTGTCTGCAGACTAGAAGGTCCAAGGTCTCCATATTTGTGTCTGCAGACTAAAGGTCCAAGGTCTCCATATTTGTGTCTGCAGACTAGAAGGTCCAAGGTCTCCATATTTGTGTCTGCAGACCAGAAGGTCTAAGGTCTCCATATTTGTGTCTGCAGACTAGAAGGTCCAAGGTCTCCATATTTGTGTCTGCAGACTAGAAGGTCCAAAGGTCTCCATATTTGTGTCTGCAGACAGAAGGTAGGTCTCCATATTTGTGTCTGCAGACTAGAAGGTCAAGGTCTCCATATTTGTGTCTGCAGACTAGAAGGCCAAGGTCTCCATATTTGTGTCTGCAGACTAGAAGGTCCATGGTTCTCCATATTTGTGTCTGCAGACCAGAAGGTTCTAGTGTCAGTTTCATTTTGTGTCGCGAGTGAAAGAAGGTGTTTCCCCCTCAGGTTGGCGGAATTCCGCGAGGTCACAGGATGTTGTGACCGCCCGTGTTTAATTCAGTAGGGAAACTTGCGCTGAAATAATGATGGCAACTTTTCCACGTGATCACTGTAATCATACTTGTATTCGTCCCCGCCATTTTGCTTCAAGACAATACTATTTGTCCTTGTTTTCGTGGGGCCAACTTTTGAAAAGGTTCCTGGATATAGACATTCATTTTCAAACACATACATCCCGTGCGAATAACGTGTAAATATCTCGTTTATAATAAAACAAGAAACATTGAGTGTCCCGGGGTGTTTGGAAGATAGAAGGGAGGGGGGGATTTAGTTCAAAACACATGTACGTTGCCGATAGTCACGTTTCATAAGAAAATATTTAATCTCAGTAATATTTTATTTTAACAAAGATTATGAAGATTACAACGTCCCTTCGTTGGAACTATTCTCAAGGAACTAGTTACATGTCCGATAGTGTCTCCTGGAACTATTCTCGAGGAACTAGTCACATGTCGATGTGTCTCCATGGACTATTCAGGAACTAGTTACATGTCCGATAGTGTCTCCATGGAACTATTCTCGAGGAACTAGTTACATGTCCGATAGTGTCTCCATGGAACTTACTACTCTGGGACAAGAAAGATCTGAGGAACCTTCACAGTTAACAGTTAATATCGTAACAATGTCCGGGAGCAGTTTTTTGATGATTCGTCTCTAATTTAGGTTTGGTTAGTAGTTGTAGTCATGGTTGGTCTTTGGTCATAGCTGACTTGTACTGAATTCAGTACGGAATCACTCGCCACTTTGTACAGCTGAGAAGGATCGCAAGGCAGTGGTTCTCAAATTGGCGGGTCGAGTTTTTTTTTTTTTGAAACGTGAAAATTTTAATTGAAAATGAAAAAAAAAAAGTAGGTCATAAAAAAATGAGAGATTGAAAATACGAGAAAAAAAATTTGCTATGCTTATAATCTGGGGAATAAATAAAAAATATCCACCACCCCCCTCTCGGTCGTGTGTTTGTACAGTCTGCGCGTGTTCTAGTTTTTATAGTGACTGTACTCGACCTGTTAACCTTGCTTTTACCTCACACGGTCCGGGTTCGACTCTAGTGAGAGGGACAGTGTTGCGATATCAGCGTGCACTTTCTAAACACACTGGTTACATCACCGCACGATTTGCAACATAGGTGACTTAACCTAGGACAGCCACACACACACACACACACACACACACACACACACACACACACACACACACACACACACACACACACACACACACACACGCTCGGTCCACAAGGGCTCTTAAACAACACACTGACCTAAGGGAACAGGACGAAGAGAGTGGATTTCAAGGAACTAGATCCTCCACCCGTACCGCTGGTCTTGCGGACACAGGTGTCAGTCTTGTTTTGTCTGGTCGACTGGACGTGTAATGGAATTTAACACAGTTTCTTTCACGCGGATGCTGGTACATTTAATCTAAATACTACCCTCCTCTTCTCTAATCTCATCATTTTAAATATGCGGATCGTATAGATGGGTTGTAGGACGTAAATCTCGGGAAAATACATTTTAAAATGCACCAGCATATTCTGAAGATAGGTTAGGAAACGTTGGGGCCAGGGGCGAACTTCCCGGACTCCTAGTTTTACAGATCTTGACAGAACTCGCTGTACATCCGCTTCGGACGGGGCGTCACTCTCGCATTCCTGGTCAGGTGGACTGGGAGATTTGGCTACCGGTACCTATATGGTTTTCCACTCTCCTTCCACTCAAATGCGGGTACACTTACTCATCCCCAAAACCCAATTACATGTATTTAGTACAGGAAGGGTAGCGAGACCTGGTCTGCCGCAGACCCGACATTAGTTCCACAATCATCCACCGAGCGCTACTGGACTCACTATGATCGCTTCAACCTGTGTCTGTAACGGTAACTTACCGTGCAGCAGGAACGTAGTTTTGCCCCTGACTAGTCTTGTCGGACATTTATATAATGGCGGTCTATTATTACAACCAGGACCAGCCGCTTGGTGTCGACTGCCCACGTGTGATGACCGGCCCACACGTGGCGCCCACGTGACTTCCCCCCATATCGTGTATGGTTGAGGGCAGAATTGGTTTTATATGCCAGACAGATAGAATACGTTACTAGTTCTACTTTCATGTGTTCATGAGGCAAGTCATATGATCTACAGCCGTCACTGTCCATGGAGAGGTTTCACATGACCTGCATGTACCACGTGTTCTTGACAGCGTATCATACGGCTGTTTGGAGCGCACAGACGCCATGTTGGGTACAGTTAGTTTGTTATCGACTTGCGGCCTCTGCCAACGAGATCTCGAACCAGGGCTCGCCTCAGGACCCGAGGTTCGTGGGTTCAAACCCAGCTCGGGTTGATGGATTTTTTTTAGAGGATAAAAATTATAACGTTTCGTTTTTTTATCGGAGATATAATTGGTATTTATATCCCCGTAATCGAGCGCCAATTATTACGATATTTTATTTGAATAAATACAACTGTTAATGTTGCACACGATTTATTGGAGTGATTTTATCTTCTTATACAATTTTACTTGAAATACAAATTATGTATATAAGTTAGTAGTACTGCCGTGATATTACACGTTCTCTAGGTTTATGTCACCGTCACTCTGCCTGTTCATACACACAAACATCTTATATATGACATACCCCTTGGCCCTTGGACCTCTCGTGACCAGTGTCAAAACCAACCAATCGAAAGCGTTCCTGCGACAGGTGTCTTGAAGGCTAGCTTCCTATTGGGTATAGGGAGCTGGCGTCTCTTGCTTGTTTGGTAAATACTACGGAGTGAAATTTTGAAATAAAAAAATAAGTTTTAATGGTGCAATCCTTCTACATTATTTCTGAAAAGCGCGTGATTCGCCATGGATGAAGTCTTACATACAATTTATTGAAGAAAAATACCTTCATCCATGACTTTTTAAATATTTGAGAGGGGTCCCAATCAGTATCGTTACAAAATCCGTAGCACAACTTCCTTCGGAGAGTAAATCAAGCCGTCAATCCCATGTCGATTGTGCCATGTAAAATAAACCCTTACGCTCTTGCCCATGGAAATTCTCGTGTACTGATATAATCAGGCGGTTTAGAAAGTGCACGTTGAATATCTCGTAAATAAAATAATAAAAGTTGTATTGTAATTACTGGTAGCCTTATCGGCGGCTCTAAATGCCTCAGTTCCACTTTGTTTTCAAACATCCATTGTCTGTGTTTTGCTCTAGTTGTTACGTCACCTGAATCCAGAGCACTCTATGTGTCTCTTCGAACCAGACAATGGTCACCGCTATAGGTGTGAAGGAGGAACGACCTATGTTGCTTAAATTAACCACTTTTACACCTGTCGAGCCAAGTAACAGGCGGTTCATGGTGCCAAGAGTTGTGAACATCCTGTCTGTCCTAGCTGAGTGGTCAGGGAGACTTGTCTGTCCTAGCTGAGTGGTCAGGGAGACTGTCTGTCATAGCTGAGTGGTCAGGGAGACTATCTGTCCTAGCTGGGTGGTCAGGGGGACTGTCTGTCCTAGCTGAGTGGTCAGGGAGACTGTTTGTCCTAGCTGAGTGGTCAGGGAGACTATCTGTCATAGCTGAGTGGTCAGGGAGACTATCTGTCCTAGCTGGGTGGTCAGGGGGACTGTCTGTCCTAGCTGAGTGGTCAGGGAGACTGTTTGTCCTAGCTGAGTGGTCAGGGAGACTATCTGTCCTAGCTGAGTGGTCAGGGAGACTGTTTGTCCTAGCTGAGTGGTCAGGGAGACTGTTTGTCCTAGCTGAGTGGTCAGGGGGACTGTCTGTCCTAGCTGAGTGGTCAGGGGGACTGTCTGTCCTAGCTGAGTGGTCAGGGAGACTGTTTGTCCTAGCTGAGTGGTCAGGGAGACTGTTTGTCCTAGCTGAGGGGTCAGGGAGACTATCTGTCCTAGCTGGGTGGTCAGGGAGACTGTCTGTCCTAGCTGAGTAGTCAGGGAGACTGTTTGTCCTAGCTGAGTGGTCAGGGAGACTATCTGTCCTAGCTGGGTGGTCAGGGAGACTGTCTGTCCTAGCTGAGTGGTCAGGGAGACTGTCTGTCATAGCTGAGTGGTCAGGGAGACTATCTGTCCTAGCTGGGTGGTCAGGGAGACTATCTGTCATAGCTGAGTGGTCAGGGAGACTCAAATCACAACTTGTGAATGTGAGTAATGCCAGGCCTCTACTGTGGTTCGGATCCCACGTTAAACTGTAGGTCCTCCATTTCATCTCACAATCACCCTACCATTACACATTAGCGTAAGAGTGTATAACCTGAACGGGTAGTAAGACGCGGTGCTAATGTTGATGATAATAATAATAATTTTGCAAAAGAGTGAGCAGTACATAAAAAAATCCTCAATTTAACAAAACTAATAAACTTTGGTGGTTTTCCATGATTTGTAAATACGAGCTAATAAACAACTTGTGCTTGCGTTCTTCCATTTTAATACGAATGGACTTTTTTGTATACAAAATACAAACATTAATATAATATTACTATATTGATAATATTTATCAGCAGTTACAGCCGCTGGTCACACGACTTGACGTATGAACACGTGAAAGATGATCTAGTAACTGTTCTAGCGCCGCACTTGAGGCGGTTAGCAAGCCCGACTCTTGTTCGTGAGTCAGGCCGGGGTTCGACACTCAACGGTGACACAAACGAATGCTGGTACAATTCCTTTTGCTCGCTATTTTCTCGTCGCGACAAACACAAACAGATAATCTTTACACCAATTTTATAGAAAGAACCTTATATAACAGAAAAGTTACTAGAGCTACTTTACTTTAATGTATTTATACGTCAAGTCATTATTAAGGTCGACAGGAACAAAATGTTTTTATATTTTCTAAAAGGCTCTTCGTACCAGAGTCCCGCGAGATGAGTGGAGATAGCTCGCTGTTGCCGGGAGGTTTGATATGTGTGAAACTGTGACCGGAGAAAGTTTGTGTTGTCAGGGTGTTGAACCTGTTGTAGTAACACGCCCGTATTACAAACCAACTATCAGTTTACCGCTATTTATTGATGTTTTTACTCTAGTGATGTAGAGCTACAGGCAATTTTCATAGGAAAACCATTTGAAAATACAAATAAGGTTTTGTTGCTGTAAACATTGGGAACATCTACAATGATGATTATTGCTATTTTATATTTATTGATAATATATAAAAAGTGACAGCCTCAGTTAACATGACTTGACGTATGAACACGTGAATGTATATCTAGACGAGAGAGTCAGCTAGAGTAACCCGGTGCGAATGACCCTTGTTACAGCGGAGAACACACCCTGGATGTCTATGACGGGACTCTGTCAGCCAGCCTTCTGGTCACCTCTGTGTCCTGATAGCTGTAGCGTCTGCTGCAGGCGGACCAAGGGATTCCAGGTAGGACACAGCACAATCTCACTGTCTGCTGCAGGCGGACCAAGGAATTCCAGGTAGGACACGACACAATCTCACTGTCTGCTGCAGGCGGACCAAGGAATTCCAGGTAGGACACGACACAATCTCACTGTCTGCTGCAGGCGGACCAAGGGATTCCAGGTAGGACACAGCACAATCTCACTGTCTGCGTCAGGTGGACCAAGGGATTCCAGGTAGGACACAGCACAATCTCACTGTCTGCGTCAGGTGGACCAAGGGATTCCAGGTAGGACACAGCACAATCTCACTGTCTGCGTCAGGTGGACCAAGGGATTCCAGGTAGGACACAGCACAATCTCACTGTCTGCTGCAGGTGGACCAAGGGATTCCAGGTAGGACACGACACAATCTGCTCTAGGAGATAGATTGCGGTGCTCTCTTGATTGGTGGACTCGGGGATGTCCCCTCATGATCGCAAAACATTTTAATAAACAGAGTAAAACTATGATAGCGAGTACCGGAGATGTTTCGAGTATAACTGAGGATAAATTGTATTGTAATCGTAAACATTTCCTTCCTCGAGACTCTGATGATTCTTTAAGATTCGTGTGGCTCGGAATACCCCCGAGGATATGTCTCTTATCTTCCGTCTGTCTGTCTGTACCTTGGGCTACAGCCAAAACTATTGGACCGATTTTGTTCAAACTTGATATTTAAATGGTCAAATTTCGATGAGCCACGAGGATTTTAATTCTAGTTTTGAAACTAAGGCCCGTTTACTTATTGTATATTTTTGAAAAGGTTGTTTCAAACTGTAATAGACTAATATTCGAGAAAGATTGTACCGTAGCCTTCATTTAATAGTTTTCTGGTTTCACTTTAGTTGGGTTGAATTGCCTGGTTGTGATGATGAGGAGGAAGGAAGTTTATATCCTCTTCCTCAATGACGTCATAAGTGTGAGAGGGAGGAAGTAATTTATAATAGGCTATTTGAGTTTCAAGACCGTCTCACGGCCGATTTGTCGAGACCAGCTTCGATGGATGCGTGGTCTAAGGCGTCACTCTCGCGACAGACTGGACTATCGATGACAGAGAAATAAGGGCTCGAATCCCTATTGGATGTACAGAGGCTGGTTTTTCCTAAATAGTTTACCGCTCTGTGGGTACACTTCCTCCAAATTCACCCTTCCTCATCCCTGACCAATTGGAGTAATCATGTGACACATGTTTATAACCAGAACGGGTAGTAAGAGGCGGCGACAAGACAAAGTTAGCTTCAATATACTTGTCGTACCACCCGGCCGGGATTCCCGCACATTCTCAGAACATGTAGTGGAAGTGTACCCGCATTTGCGTGAAAGGAAAGGAATCATTCATTCAAGCACAAAAAAAAACAAATCCTCTTGAAAATACTATGGTGATATCGAAGGTCGTATCTTCCCCTCGGCGGCTAACCAGACAAGATGAGACCGACGCCCTAATCCGTGTGAACGTCAATATGAAACTATCTGGAGTGTGAATGCGGACTTTCGGCGGACGCGGTCGATGCTTGCAGAACAGGCCAAGTTTGTTTGAAAGCAATTTCCGCTCCGCCGAGTTCCAGGCTAAACTCTCTAAATACCTTCCTCTAGGTATAGAGACCACTGGCGGTAGCTCCTTGTTACCTTCCTCTAGGTATAGAGACCACTGGAGGTAGCTCCTTGTTACCTTCCTCTAGGTATAGAGACCACTAGAGGTAGCTCCTTGTTACCTTCCTCTAGGTGTAGAGACCACTGGAGGTAGCTCCTTGTTATCTTCCTCTAGGTGTAGAGACCACTGGAGGTAGCTCCTTGTTATCTTCCTCTAGGTATAGAGACCACTGGAGGTAGCTCCTTGTTACCTTCCTTTAGGTATAGAGACCACTGGAGGTAGCTCCTTGTTATCTTCCTCTAGGTATAAGACCACTGGAGGTAGCTCCTTGTTATCTTCCTCTAGGTATATAGACCACTGGAGGTAGCTCCTTGCTATCTTCCTCTAGGTATAGAGCCCACTCTCACTCTCACTCTCTTCAACAATTCGTAGAAATTAAACTAAACCTATACTGAAATAATATTTATTTATTTTGTTATAAAAACCGTGACTGACGTAATCTCGCGTACTAAACCCCCCCCCCGGAGAGTGAAAATCACCGATAAACGATCCAGAAGGGCTCCGCCTCTCCTCCAAATTCCCCCTCTACACCCTTTTCTCTACGGTCTAATGGGCCCATCCGTTATGTTAATTGTTTTCATGTCGCCGGGAATTGAAGCCGACACCTCTGGTGCCTTCTCGCTTGATCGCACGGAAATGTGTTTGAACTCTGTTGCGGGAAATATAGGTCCTCGGTTCATATCTTGGTTGAGGAGGTGTTTTCAATAAAACATCCCACGCTCTGTTGGTCACGTGACCTCAAGGCGGGGATGTAGGGGACGCGAGTTAAGGGCGGTATTTCGAGCAAAACAAATCAAACACTGCTCCGTAGTACAAAGAGATAGTTTGATATCCTTCACAGGTGATATCAACAGTTGTTGAATACTGTCATGAGCATGGCGGCATTATATGACACATGTGGGATTGGGTGAAATACATTCCTGGGGTCTGGTTGTTGTGTTTCTCTTGTAATTAAGTCGGGATCCCTCCAGGCGGCTCGCTATGTACCGCTTAGTTTTATTAATTCTTACATTTTATATTTTGTTGGTGATAGCATGATAGTAACAAATTACTCGTAGTAACCGCTCGTGGCCGCGGGCTAACGCGCTACTCGTAGTAGCTAACTGCCGATAACGGGGAGATGGAGGTTCGAATCTCGGTCGGGTGTACTGAGGTTTTTTTCCAGAATGGTTTTTCTCCACGCAAATGCGGGTAAACTTCCTCTAAATATAACCTTCCTAATCCTTAAAACCATTAGCATAATTGGTACAAAGACGTACAACCCGACCGGGCAGTAAAGGACACGAGTCCGCACAGCCCACACCCACCGCGCCACACCGCACCACACCACACCGTACAGTACCACACCGCACGTACGTACCATACCACACCACACCGCGCCACACCGCACCACACCACGCCGTACAGTACCACACCGCACCGTACAGTACCACACCACACCGTACAGTACCACCGCACCACACACGCCACACCGTACAGTACCGCACCACACCACGCCACGCCACACCGTACAGTACCACACCGCACCGTACAGTACCATACCACACCACACCGCGCCACACCGCACCACACCCACCACCCGTACAGTACCACACCGCACGTACAGTACCACACCGTACAGTACCACACCGCACCACACCACGCACACCGTACAGTACCGCACCACACCACGCCACACCGTACAGTACCACACCGCACCGTACAGTACCACACCACACCACACCACACCGTACAGTACCACACCGCACCGTACAGTACCACACCACACCACACCGCACCGCACTCGTGTAGCCACTACCACCGGAACTAAATGTTCGGGAGCTTCCGAACGGCGTTTGTTTCACAGCCGTGTCACGTGACAACATGTCATGTTATATAATCAATCCTTTATTTCCCTCTTGTCACGGGTTTGTTTCTGCTGCCTCTTTGGCTTTATTAACATTTGTAACAACCTTCTTTACCATACAAGATACCTGGGGTTTGTTACATGGAGGGGTACACGACTGGAGGGAGTTTGGAAATCACCGGATGTGATAGATATTTGTGTGTGTTACATAGCCTGTAGAGTATCTGGTCCTAGGGTTGTATATCAAGTCAGTTTGTAAGTCGAATGCTCACACGTTCTAGTAAAGACTGAAGGTTTCAACAGTAGACGCAATTATATGCTCGTATCGCGTTCTTTAGGTGCATGCGCACTGATTGAGTCTCCCGCAGATTTTGTTGTCGCGCAGAATAAGGAAAGCTGGAAGCTATTTCAAGTCGCACCGAGTGGACAACGCCGACGAGGTTGAAGTGTGCCTGTGATTGGCTCGGAGCGCGTCACGTGATCACGTGTCTGGCGCGTGACTCCAGAGGTGATCCTCCAGCGAGTGTCATGGCGGCTGGACCTCATCTCGCCACTTGTTCAACAAGGCGACACTCGCTGATTGATATCTCCGCCCCATGTTTTCCTTCTCAATTCAGTACATTAACTTGTACTGAAATAATGAAACAAAGTAGCTACCACGAAATACACAACGTCTCTTTCCTCACAGTCGTTGTTTTGATCCTGATTTTGGGAATAGCTGATGCGACCTACAAAATGGAAACCACCCTCGCCGGTGTTCGAACGGTGCAAAGCGGGCCCCGAGGACCACAGTTGGAACCCACGAGTCTAGTGGGGCCGTATCGGCGTCAGATAAATTGTTGTCGAGTTGTGTAACAAACGAGAACAGGTTAATGAAATAAGAAGTGGTACAGTAGCTCCATGGCTTCTTTGGTGCTGACTGACAGCTCTGAAAAGCTACCAGACCAAATTATGTATCCCTACGCCGAACCATATGATCTGCAAAAAACATGTGTATAGCAGCCGTCACTTCTGACAGTCAACATTTAGGTATATACCTAAATGTTGACTGTCATAAGTCAGCTGTGAACTGTCAGTCAGCACCAAAGAAGCCATGGGGCTACTGTAGTTGCCACACGAATCTTACGACTAGAACATACTGTCTTTGATACAGTAGATGTAAGGGAGAAGTAAACATGAACCTTGGTTGGAGCTTACGTGGATGCCCCCCCTCAACCCCCCCTCCCCCACACAACTCAAAAGATTCCGTTTCTCGGATAAAAACATCGATTTTTACTACAGCAGATTACTTTTCCAAGAAGGTTGGAAACCCCCTGGTCTGTCTGGGATGGGAAGATCGGGGCAACACTTCCTCTAAATTCACCCCTACTCATCCCTAGCGCATCATCGTTTGGATTGTGTTAATTGTTTATTTTACTAATTGATGTAAAACAACTTTAATCTCGCGTCTGAGAACTCAAACTACGCACACGTTTCAAAGATGGCTCCTCGCCATCACAGCTGGGAGCGATCCCATCAAAACTACAAGTAGACACTTTACAAGCTACAAGTTGGACATTTAAAGGGGGCTCATAAAGGAAATAGTTAGATTTGTAAAATGTTAGTGCACTTGTAAAAAGTATTTACATGTCAGCTGTTTTATTTACAAGTGAAATATTGACGCCACACGATTTAGTATCCATTGTTACAGAAACAAAAAGTAAATACACACACACAATTTTAAAATGAGCTTGTGACAGTTGTAGTTGAATATTAAATTATCAGTTATTATTATTATAAAAACCGATTGTCTACTATCCGGGGGGAATTGGAATCACCCGGGAATTTGAAATGGTCGGGTAAAAAACGGGAGTAAGGCGGGAATTTTGTAAATTAAAAAAAAAGCGTAAATGTTGTTTTACTCAAAATAAGAAATAATATAATAATCATTAAATCGGTAAATTACAATGTGATTCAAACTTTTTTTTTGTTCTTAGCTGTGTAATATATTTTATAATTATTCCTAGTAGACTATGTTAACACAAATAAAAAATATGTTTATTTAAATTTTAAAACTTATTATTACTCATAGAAAAGATTAATAAAAGAACGTGTGGGTTGTTGGGGGGGAGTAGAAGGGCCTGTGACATAATTTTGAGACGGGAATTTTAGGAAATGATCAGGGGAAATCAGGGGGAAAAAAATCGAAAATTTCATTGGTCATTGGTCAAGTTGAATAGACACCATGAACTAAGGAACAAAAATACGAACAATCTGATTTTTTTCCCGAACCAAAGCACTTTCTCATTTTTTCTGTACAACAATAAAGACCCATGTATTGTAATAGTTTGTCATTTGTCATTTAACTAATTCTAGACCGTTCGTCTCCCAATAATGACGAGAAAGCAGCCTTGTCTACACCCTCATATGTTTATAAACATAATATATGATCGCTTGTTTCAAGTTGATCTTCTGTCGCTTGTTTCAAGTTGATCTTCTGTCGCTTGTTTCAAGTTGATCTTCTGTCGCTTGTTTCAAGTTGATCTTCTGTCGCTTGTTTCAAGTTGATCTTCTGTCGCTTGTTTCAAGTTGATCTTCTGTCACATGTTTCAAGTTGATCTTCTGTCATATGTTTCAAGTTGATCTTCTGTCGCTTGTTTCAAGTTGATCTTCTGTCGCTTGTTTCAAGTTGATCTTCTGTCACATGTTTCAAGTTGATCTTCTGTCGCTTGTTTCAAGTTGATCTTCTGTCACATGTTTCAAGTTGATCTTCTGTCGCTTGTTTCAAGTTGATCTTCTGTCGCTTGTTTCAAGTTGATCTTCTGTCGCTTGTTTCAAGTTGATCTTCTGTCGCTTGTTTTAAGTTGATCTTCTGTCATATGTTTCAAGTTGATCTTCTGTCGCTTGTTTCAAGTTGATCTTCTGTCACTTGTTTCAAGTTGATCTTCTGTCACTTGTTTCAAGTTGATCTTCTGTCACTTGTTTCAAGTTGATCTTCTGTCACTTGTTTCAAGTTGATCTTCTGTCACTTGTTTCAAGTTGATCTTCTGTCACATGTTTCAAGTTGATCTTCTGTCGCTTGTTTCAAGTTATAAGAAAGCTCTGGCCATTGCATCCGGTCGACCTTCCTCGCGGTCCCAGGTTGGCTTGGTCACAGGAACAAAGTCTGAATATGGTTTTGCCGGTGAGCGTACATTGTTAAACCTTGTTACCCTTCTCCTCCTGGCGGGTCGAACCGGGGCCCCCGAGAAGCTGGCAGGGACCCAAACAATCCTGGGGCAAGGTCGACTGGGAGATTCTCCAAGGTGTAGAGATAGTGCAGGCTGGCTCAAGGAAACATCAAGGCTATATAGCTTGTCCGAGGTGTAGAGATAGTGCAGGTTGTCTCAAGGAAACATCAAGGTTATATAGTTCGTCCAAGGTGTAGAGATAGTGCAGGTTGTCTCAAAGAAACATCAAGGCTATATAGCTTGTCCGAGGTGTAGAGATAGTGCAGGCTGGCTCAAGGAAACATCAAGGCTATATAGCTTGTCCGAGGTGTAGAGATAGTGCAGGTTGTCTCAAGGAAACATCAAGGTTATATAGCTTATCCGAGGTGTAGAGATAGTGCAGGTTGTCTCAAAGAAACATCAAGGCTATATAGCTTGTCCGAGGTGTAGAGATAGTGCAGGTTGTCTCAAGGAAACATCAAGGCTATATAGCTTGTCCGAGGTGTAGAGATAGTGCAGGTTGTCTCAAGGAAACATCAAGGTTATATAGCTTATCCGAGGTGTAGAGATAGTGCAGGTTGTCTCAAGGAAACATCAAGGTTATATAGTTCGTCCAAGGTGTAGAGATAGTGCAGGTTGTCTCAAAGAAACATCAAGGCTATATAGCTTGTCCGAGGTGTAGAGATAGTGCAGGTTGTCTCAAGGAAACATCAAGGTTATATAGTTTGTCCGAGGTGTAGAGATAGTGCAGGTTGTCTCAAGGAAACATCAAGGCTATATAGCTTGTCCGAGGTGTAGAGATAGTGCAGGTTGTATCAAGGAAACATCAAGGTTATATAGTTTGTCCGAGGTTAGAGATAGTGCAGGTTGTCTCAAGGAAACATCAAGGTTATATAGTTCGTCCAAGGTGTAGAGATAGTGCAGGTTGTCTCAAAGAAACATCAAGGCTATATAGCTTGTCCGAGGTGTAGAGATAGTGCAGGTTGTCTCAAGGAAACATCAAGGTTATATAGCTTGTCCGAGGTGTAGAGATAGTGCAGGTTGTCTCAAGGAAACATCAAGGTTATATAGCTTGTCCGAGGTGTAGAGATAGTGCAGGTTGACTCAAGGAAACATCAAGGTTATATAGATTGTCCGAGGTGTACAGATAGTGCAGGTTGACTCAAGGAAACATCAAGGTTATATAGCTTGTCCGAGGTGTACAGATAGTGCAGGTTGTCTCAAGGAAACATCAAGGCTATATAGCTTGTCCGAGGTGTAGAGATAGTGCAGGTTGTCTCAAGGAAACATCAAGGTTATATAGCTTGTCCGAGGTGTAGAGATAGTGCAGGTTGTCTCAAGGAAACATCAAGGTTATATAGCTTGTCCGAGGTGTAGAGATAGTGCAGGTTGTCTCAAGGAAACATCAAGGTTATATAGCTTGTCCGAGGTGTAGAGATAGTGCAGGTTGTCTCAAGGAAACATCAAGGTTATATAGCTTGTCCGAGGTGTAGAGATAGTGCAGGTTGTCTCAAGGAAACATCAAGGTTATATAGCTTGTCCGAGGTGTAGAGATAGTGCAAGTTGTCTCAAGGAAACATCAAGGTTATATAGCTTGTCCGAGGTGTAGAGATAGTGCAGGTTGTCTCAAAGAAACATCAAGGCTATATAGCTTGTCCGAGGTGTACAGATAGTGCAGGTTGTCTCAAGGAAACATCAAGGCTATATAGCTTGTCCGAGGTGTAGAGATAGTGCAGGTTGTCTCAAGGAAACATCAAGGTTATATAGCTTGTCCGAGGTGTAGAGATAGTGCAGGTTGTCTCAAGGAAACATCAAGGTTATATAGCTTGTCCGAGGTTTAGAGACAGAGTGGAATGTACCTGTATTTTCGGGAAGGGGGAGGTAAACACTTCTATGGTGCCTTGTAGTAGGGTACTCCCCCACCGAAGCAGGTCGCACTAATGGTTAACACTGGACCACTCCCTCCCACGCCTGCATCTCAGTAAGTCCCGAGTTGATATCCCACCCATTGCCCCTGGCACATGTAACAGCACCCATAGCGTGTGTTCTTAGAGAGGGTGTTTGACTAGTGTCTGGCACCGGGCGGTACCTTCCTTCCTTCCCCCCCCCCCTCCCTTCCGACACAGAGACACGCACCAGTCATCTTGCTCGAACAAGACCTGAAGCTGGTATTGGTGTCTCGGAACACTGGCACATCACATCACTTGACGTATGAACACGTAAAACGTTCCTCGCTGATAAGATTGTACAGTACACTTGACAGAGTCTCGAACCCCGGGTCTCTAGCGGTGGAAGTGGCATATCACGTGGTTGTAGCGTTTGTTGGCGAGTTTTCTCCGCAGCGCGCCGCGGCAGTGCGGTGTACTAAGATGGGGGGGGGGGGGGGGCGGAGGCTCTGGCGCAGTGTCCTGTGTTGGTAGTACAGGTGTGTGTGTGTGTGTGTGTGTGTGTCGAATTCATTTCATTATAAACAAACTTAACTCGCACAGGAGGGTACGCGGGCTAAAATGTTGGGCTCGTTTGGTCTGGTTTGCACGGGGTTTGAAACCCGGGGCTGTTGTATTGATGGTTATGTTTTTACCGAAATGGTTACTCACTCTTACTCCGTGCCAATGCGGGTGCACTTATTCTATTCTTGATACACCATTTAGTCTAGTTAAATTGCGGATAGCTTGGGACGTGTAGTAAGATGAGGAATAACAAATAAACCCTGAGAAGTGACAATGAGGGCTATTCCACGTCCCCTCGCCACGGCTCACGGCCCGACCTTCATCTGTTTATAGAAACTATCTCATGTATTATTTGCTAAGCCGGTTTCCGGTAGTTCTTATTTAGCACCGCGTCTTACTACCCATTCGGGTTATACGCCTAAGTACTAATTACGCTAATGGATTAGGAATTAGGAGGGTTGAATTTAGAGGACGTGAACCCGCATTTGCGTGGAGGGAGAGTGGAAAACCATTTAGGAAAAACCACCCCCAGTTCACCCGACCGAGATTCGAACCTCGATCTCCCCGTCCTCGGCCGTAGAGCTCAACACGACTGGCGCGTTAGCCAACTACGCCACCGAGGCGGGTTTCCGGTAGTTGAAATTACGAGGAATTGGCTGGACAGATTTTTGACAAACGACCTCTCGTTTTAAAGGTTTAGATCCCAAGATGTCGGCAAAAATAGTATCCTAAAACTAAAACCCAATTTTCAGTGTCTCGTGTGAACAATCATTCTTTGTTTACATCTCCATGGAAACACTGATTTGTGTATCGGTAAATAAAATATTCCCCTTTGGTTAAACACAAAATTGGGTGGTTCGGAGCAGCTGGGAGAGGGGTTGTTTTGTCCTGGAGTGAAGGGGGGAAATATAAGTTTTGATATAAACTAAACCGCCGAAAGCTAAATACTTTGTAAAATGATAGCATTTGACGAGTAAACTTTTAACTAGAAAAACTGAGCGAGAGCTTATTAAATGGAACTTTAGCCAATAACGAGCTTAGAATACATTTTAGTGCAATAATGTGCAGCCATCGCCGCAATGAACCTCTAGTACAAAACATGTGTTCATGTGTTCAGAACATGGGAATGTCAAGGAATTTGCTCATTTTTGGCTGTTTAGAGAAAAGCGTCCTTTCACGTCCTCTTGTTGTTAGAACCGAGTGTGTTTCAGAAATATGTTCTACAACAAATTGAAATATCTTTATAAATCTTGATATGAGTTTTGGTCGGGAAAATTATATCAATATTTTGTGAATCCGTGAAATGTTGGGGAATTCTCTTTCTACGATTTTGGACAAACTGTACCCCCTTGTAATGGGGGGCGTGATAGTGCATTGGAAAGCTGCCCTTTTCAAAGGTACAGGTCTTCTACCAGGTCCCGCGGTGGACTTCCGGGCGGTACTGCGCAGGCGCGTCCATCCCAGCTGCCGTATAGTCACGAGCAGAGATATATTACAGACACTTTTAGAAAAAAATATCGACATGATACTTAGATTCATTTCCTGTCCTACTACCCGTTCGAGATATCGGCACATTTACACCTAAAGGTTAAGGATGAGGATGGTAAAATACAGAATAAATGTACACTCATTTGCGTTGAGATAGAGAGGGGGAGAATCATCTGTAAATCTGGCCGAGATCCGATTACCAGCACAGACAAACGAGACTGGCGCCTTGGTCTGTGTGTGCACCGATGCGGGTTCCCGTACCTAAGATTTTACCTAATGTATCAACGTTCAACCTTTGTGTGGAGGTAGGTTGGCCAACATTGCCGTCTGTCGTGGACACACCTCTTGGCGTATGGCCACATGAAAGTTGATAGTAACCGTCTTGACGCTTGTTAAACGATCACAGATATGCGCTCGATCATACGGCTCTAAGAGCCAGGGTCACAGGAGCAGGCCATCACTTCCTGTTCCTGTGACGTGATGCTGCGTGGCTAGCACGCCCCCGTCGGGGGTCGCGGGACCTCGGCTTGCTCATATAGGTCAAGTATTGTAATCCTGAACACTCGATATCTGGATCTTACGTGGCCCAGGAATAAAAACAAGACAGTCCGTACAAAGAGGTATGTCACCCCTGACCCCGTGGTGTCTGTACAAAGAGGTATGTCACGCCTGACCCCGTGGTGTCTGTACAAAGAGGTATGTCACCCCTGACCCCGTGGTGTCCGTACAAAGAGGTATGTCACCCCTGACCCTGTGTTGTCCGTACAAAGAGATGTCACCCCTGACCCCGTGGTGTTCGTACAAAGAGGTATGTCACCCCTGTCCCTGTGTTGTCCATACAAAGAGGTATGTCACCCCTGACCCTGTGTTGTCCGTACAAAGAGATATGTCACCCCTGACCCCGTGGTGTCCGTACAAAGAGGTATGTCACCCCTGACCCTGTGTTGTCCGTACAAAGAGATATGTCACCCCTGACCCCGTGGTGTTCGTACAAAGAGGTATGTCACCCCTGTCCCTGTGGTGTCCGTACAAAGAGGTATGTCACCCCTGACCCTGTGTTGTCCGTACAAAGAGATATGTCACCCCTGACCCCGTGGTGTCCGTACAAAGAGGTATGTCACCCCTGACCCCGTGGTGTCCCTTATAACTCCGGGTCAATACCTCACTTTCTGCGACTGAGAGGTTATTTTATCTTTGGACGTGTGCTAAAGAAGAGTCAAGGGGACTTTTGTCTGTCCGGATCAAACCGCATTGAATGGCGGCTCTGGCGTGCTTCTATACACTCTCATCTTGTGACGCCAAGGTGTAGAGACTTGAGAGGTGGCTTCTCGTATGTTGAATATAGCAAGGTGTAGTGACTTGGGAGAGGTGGCTTCTAGTATATTGAATATAGCAAGGTGTAGAGACTTGGGAGAGGTGGCTTCTCGTATGTTGAATATAGCAAGGTGTAGAGACTTGAGAGAGGTGGCTTCTCGTATGTTGAATATAGCAAGGTGTAGAGACTTGAGAGAGGTGGCTTCTCCTATGTTGAATATAGCAAGGTGTAGAGACTTGAGAGAGGTGGCTTCTTGTATGTTGAATATAGCAAGGTTTAGAGACTTGGGAAAGGTGGCTTCTCGTATGGTGAATATAGCAAGGTGTATAGACTTGAGAGAGGTGGCTTCTCGTATGTTGAATATAGCAAGGTGTAGAGACTTGGGAGAGGTGGCTTCTCGTATGTTGAATATAGCAAGGTGTAGAGACTTGGGAGAGGTGGCTTCTCGTATGGTGAATATAGCAAGGTGTAGAGACTTGAGAGAGGTGGCTTCTCCTATGTTGAATATAGCAAGGTGTAGAGACTTGAGAGAGGTGGCTTCTCGTATGTTGAATATAGCAAGGGATAGAGACTATTTTGAGAACTTCGGCTCCGCGATCTCTTGATATCCCACCACATCTGAATAGTCTTGAGCAGAAACATTGCCCCATCATTAGGCAAGAGAACAGATTATTCAGTTATAGACCTCGGCCTTAATTAGGGTAATCCCACTTCGGTGGTCACATGGTCCAAGGCGTCACTCTCGCAATAGACTGGACCGCCGATGGCGGAGGAGATCGGGGTTCCGGCCCTAGAAGGGTGTATTGAGGGTGGTTTTATATAAAACGATTTTACACCCTCCATGCAAATGCGGGTACGTTTACTCCAAACTAAACCTATCTAACACATTAGTGTAATTAGTCCATAAGAGTGAACGGGTAGTAAGATGCGGTGGTGAGACACAGGCGAGATTCGAGTGGTCCACAGTTCGATCCCTGGTGCCAATAACCCCGCGAGGTTCCAGTTAGAACTAAAGTACCGGCGCTATTCTCTGAGTGTCGCCGTCAAAGCACGTTCCAGGACCCCGGAGAACGCCCAGGTTCGACGCCCGGTGCGGCCAGGATCTCTGCTCTGTCGACCACGACGTTGGAACTGTATCATGGGAAGTGACGTCACAGGCCGCTGATTCTTTTAGGAGAGTTCAATCTGTTGAGATTAAACACTTGCCGCGCTTAGGTTAAGTGCACAAGGCTCAGTAAGAAGAGGAAATATCTTCTGATAACACCAAGTAGGGTAGTACCAATAGTACTTCATTTCTTCTGGCAGCTGTTTTTTACCTATCCTTTATAAATACTCTTAAGTCAGGTAATATTATTTCCACCCAGGTTATATATTAAGGTATTGTTCTGTTCCCTCACCGGGATGTGACGTGCAGACTCTGTATAGAACTCCCTGATATAACACACTTCTATCTCTCTCTCTCTCTCTTTGTTACAAGCCGCACGAAAGGAAGATCATTAAGGTAAGTAAAGGTCCTCTCTACTACCAAAATACTACCATACAGTGGGGTTCTGATACAAAATAAGGCCTTATATTGGGTATGCACTAGTTACCTTTGTTAACTCTCTCTTAGTAACTATAGTTATCGCCAGTAAGTTATCTTTGTTAACTCTCTCTTGGTAACTATAGTTATCGCCAGTAAGTTATCTTTGTTAACTCTCTCTTAGTAACTATAGTTATCGCCAGTAAGTTATCTTTGTTAACTCTCTCTTGGTAACTATAGTTATCGCCAGTAAGTTATCTTTGTTAACTATCCCTTAGTAACTATAGTTATCGCCAGTAAGTTACCTTTGTTAACTCTCTCTTGGTAACTATAGTTATCGCCAGTAAGTTACCTTTGTTAACTCTCTCTTGGTAACTATAGTTATCGCCAGTAAGTTACCTTTGTTAACTATCCCTTAGTAACTATAGTTATCGCCAGTAAGTTATCTTTGTTAACTCTCTCTTGGTAACTATAGTTATCGCCAGTAAGTTACCTTTGTTAACTCTCTCTTAGTAACTATAGTTATCGCCAGTAAGTTACCTTTGTTAACTATCCCTTAGTAACTATAGTTATCGCCAGTAAGTTATCTTTGTTAACTATCCCTTAGTAACTATAGTTATCGCCAGTAAGTTACCTTTGTTAACTCTCTCTTGGTAACTATAGTTATCGCCAGTAAGTTATCTTTGTTAACTCTCTCTTAGTAACTATAGTTATCGCCAGTAAGTTATCTTTGTTAACTATCCCTTAGTAACTATAGTTATCGCCAGTAAGTTACCTTTGTTAACTCTCTCTTGGTAACTATAGTTATCGCCAGTAAGTTACCTTTGTTAACTCTCTCTTAGTAACTATAGTTATCGCCAGTAAGTTACCTTTGTTAACTATCCCTTAGTAACTATAGTTATCGCCAGTAAGTTACCTTTGTTAACTCTCTCTTAGTAACTATATGTTATCGCCAGTAAGTTATCTTTGTTAACTCTCTCTTAGTAACTATAGTTATCGCCAGTAAGTTATCTTTGTTAACTCTCTCTTGGTAACTATAGTTATCGCCAGTAAGTTATCTTTGTTAACTCTCTTTTAGTAACTATAGTTATCGCCAGTAAGTTATCTTTGTTAACTCTCTCTTAGTAACTATAGTTATCGCCAGTAAGTTATCTTTGTTAACTATCCCTTAGTAACTATAGTTATCGCCAGTAAGTTACCTTTGTTAACTCTCTCTTAGTAACTATAGTTATCGCCAGTAAGTTATCTTTGTTAACTATCCCTTAGTAACTATAGTTATCGCCAGTAAGTTACCTTTGTTAACTCTCTCTTAGTAACTATAGTAATCGCCAGTAAGTTATCTTTGTTAACTCTCTCTTGGTAACTATAGTTATCGCCAGTAAGTTATCTTTGTTAACTATCCCTTAGTAACTATAGTTATCGCCAGTAAGTTACCTTTGTTAACTCTCTCTTGGTAACTATAGTTATCGCCAATAAGTTACCAAAGGGCTTTGTCGGAACACATTGTAGGAAGTTTTTAACAATTTTTATAACAAAAACTTTTTGGACAAAAATAAATAATGTAGATACGTTTAATCTTGTACACCTGGTAATATCAAGTTACCTGATTCGGTGGCCTCATGGTCTAAGGCGTCACTTTCGCAATAGATTGGCTTCCGATGAGGGAGAGTTGGAGGTTCGATCCCGGTTGGATGTACTGAGGATGATTTTCCCTAGATATTTTTTTCCCACTCTCCACGAAAATGTTGGTACACTTCCTCTGAATTCAACATTCCTAATCCCTGAAACCATCAAGAGTGATGTGTATAACCTGAACAGGTAGTAAAACGCGTTGATTAAAAAAAACATATCAACAGTTCCTGTTGATAGTCCACTATACTCGAGACAGATATTCAACAGCTGTTGATATCACCAAGCGGAGGAAATTTAAACTAAACATAAATTGATTTATTTTGGCCAAAATTTGTTTTTGTTATAAAAAACTGCAAGTTACATATTTTTTTAGCGTTCCCTTCCGCGGCAACTCTTCTGTTTTATTTATTACAGTATTACATGTTATAGTTCTGTCTCGTAATAGATCTAAGGGGCATCTATTAGAGGGGGGTGGCAATTGGGGGGGGGCAACACGTACTGAGATCCACAGACCTATGTTGTAAAGCTGTAGGTTGTGATTGCTTGCAGGAGTTCTCGGACACCGCCTCCAGCCACAGCCTGTCCGCCGCCCCCGGCCCCCCTGCCACCGCCTCGTCGGAGTTTACCATCTTCCCGCCCCTGCCCCCGGGAGACCGCTCCTCCGTCGTCCGGTTCGAGCCTCTCCCGGACCTCCGCCCCGCGCCGCCGCCTCCTACGCACTCCCGCCGCCCAGCCGCCTTCAGCGCCGCCCTCAGCCACGGCCTCTCCGCGCACGACTGGTTCCGTGAGTATTCACCCTGCAACACTTTCCCTCTTCTTCTGACGAGTAGACACACTCCTCTTATGCCTTTCCCTTGTTTTATATTCCATATGGACATTTGTTTCCACGGATCTCTTTGATCCACATCCTGTCAGGAATATTCCTACCGGGGATTTTCTGGGTTGTAGACGATATAAAAAAAATGTGTAAATAAAAACTTCAAGATCAAAAAGATAATTGTATGAATGTATATAGATATTTTAAATACTATTTAAGAATTTATGTTTTTTTTTTGTTTTAATGTTTTAAAACTTGTCTGATAAAATTTAAATACTTGTTATATTTTTTATAGATGAAAACCCCCCCTTTTTTTGTCAATTATAAATAAAATATTGTTACAGTTGATAAGTTTAGTTTACATCTCTCCACTTGGTGATATCAACAGTTGAATGAATCTCTGTCGAGAACATGGCGGACTTTGAACAGGAACTGTTGATACTATCAAGAGTAGGAAATCAAACTCAATGTATCTGGAGAAATGTGTGGGGGAAAAATCATGTTTTTTTTGTTTTATAAAATGTAAAAATACGATTGTCCCCCCACCTGGGTATGAAGGTGTATTTGTGGTATCGACCTCCTTTCCCTCTACAGTGTGGTGACACATGGTCTCTGTTGCAGATGACCCTCACGCCAACTTCCCTCGCCACCAGATGAAATACCTGCGTGAGCTGGGACGCGGCTGGTTCGGACGGGTTAGTTGAACTGTCGTGTTACCTTCCCATTGTCACTCTAGTGTAACCTGGTCTTGTATCTTGGGACCTGCCAGGGTAGAGAGGACTGGGGGAGACTAGTTTCTAGTGTAACCTGGTCTTGTATCTTGGGACCTGCCAGGGTAGAGAGGACTGGTGGAGACTAGTCTCTAGTGTAACCTGGTCTTGTATCTGCCGCAACTTTTAGAATATTACTTGACTGACTGTGTACAAGGGGCTATTAGAATATTCGCATCGAGGTCAACAACACTATTACTAAGAGGGTGCCATGTTAGTAATTACTGTGCCTGGCTCCAAACCACTATTTCTACCCCCACTCCTCCAGTCAGTCAGGAAACTCCTCAATCATCCATTATTCCAACAGTAACCTCCTGGAGACCTCCAGTCAATCAGGAAACTCCTCAGTCATCCATTATTCTAACAGTAACCTCCTGGAGATCTCCAGTCAGTCAGTAAACTCCTCAGTAATCCATTATTCCAACAGTAACCTCCTGGAGACCTCCAGTCAATCAGGAAACTCCTCAGTCATCCATTATTCTAACAGTAACCTCCTGGAGACCTCCAGTCAGTCAGGAAACTCCTCAGTCAGCCATTATTCCAACAGTAACCTCCTGGAGACCTCCAGTCAGTCAGGAAACTCCTCAGTCAGCCATTATTCCAACAGTAACCTGCTGGAGACCCCCCAGTCAGCCAGAAGCCCTCATGGTGTCCCAGCACTCTCACGTATCTCTGTACCAGGTCGTGGAGGGCGAGGCCCAGAGCCTAGTCCCGGGAGAACAGACCAGCAAGGTGGTAGTGAAGATTCTGCATGAGGACGCCACGCCCACAGACCAGATGTACTTCCTGCACGAGATGAAACCCTACAGGGACCTGCGGCATCCCAACCTGCTGAGACTCCTGGGGCATTGCCTGGAGACCGACCCCTTCTTGGTGCTCTTGGAGTCTTGTCCTGGGGTGAGTTTACACTGGCTGTCGGGGATATAGGGCCACTGTTTCCCAAAACTTTTGTTAGTTGTGTACTCACGGTCTAGCCAATGCACCCCATGGTATGTTTCCACTATGGTACAGTTTATAATAAAGGTGCATGGTGTAATCTGTCAAGGTAAGACTGATAACAGTCATTGGAATGTCGTGTACCCCTGGGGGAATGTGTTCAGCACAACAGTGTGATGTTTTCTACTCTATTCGACACAGCTAACAGGGTAAGAAACCAAAGTCCTGTTGACCCGAGTTATTACCAAGCTGATGTTTTCTGCCTCCCAGGGTGACTTGAAGAGTTTCTTACTGACAAACGCTGCGACTTCGGACGCGTTGAACCAGCAAGGTGTGACCCTACAGATGGCGTGCAACATATCTGCTGGACTGCAGCACATGCTGGACAGGGGCTTTGTCCACACGTGAGTAGGCTCCTCGTGTCGAAGAGAGGGGGGGGGTAGTGTACCTCACCCACTGATCTAGTTTTGTTAATTTATTTATTTCAAGGAACCCACTTCGGTGGCCGCGGGGTCTAAGGCGTCACTATCGCAATAGACTGGACTGCCAAAGACGGGGAGATCGAGGTTTGAACCCTGGTCAGATGCACTGAGGGTTATTTTCTCCCTAAATAGTTTTTCTAACTCTTCCTTCACGCAAAAATGTTGGTACACTTAAAATTCAACCTTCCTCGTTTATAATATATCATTGTTAATCAGTACATACGCGTGTAACCCAAATAAGCACCATTTTTTTTAGTGCTATTTTTAACATCTATAGTTTTTTTAACTTTGTTCAGCCACACTATGTTTATTTTAAAATTTAGTATAGTTTGTTGTAAATTTGATGAAGAAAGAGGAAAGGGCAAAGAGGAGAAATATGTGAAGAATCCAAAGCACAAAGGTGACATCTTCTTCCTTTCTTCTGTCTTCTATAGTAGAAGTAGTCACACACACATTTTAACACAGATAGAAGTCGGTGACCTGGTGGTCTAGGGGTAAGGTGTCAGACTTCTATGCTAGGGGTCCGGGGTTCAATCCTCGGTCCCGGCACAGATTTGTCTGATTGCCAAACCCTTCCTTCACCTCTGACAAGACGTGTATTAATCACAACTTGTGAATGTGAGGAATGCCAGGCCTCCACCGTGGTTCGGATTCCACGTTAAACTGTAGTTCCTCCATTTCATCTCACAATCATCCTACCATTGCACATTAGCGTAAGTGCGTATAACCCGAACGGGTAGTAAGACGCGGTGCTAATAATGATAATAATAATAATAACACAAATAGAATAATATTTCGGTGCATTGGATTCTTCCCACATTTTCCCTCTTTCCCTGGTGGGCTTTCTCATCAAATTTACTCTTAGTAGTTTATTTTTCCTCTATTATAAAATTACATAGCCATTGGGCCACCTCATTTTAAAACAAATCTTTTGTTTGTTGTTGAAATGAGTATTGTCTGATTTCAGAGACCTGGCCACACGGAACTGCATGGTGACCCCCGACCTTACGGTCAAGATTGGGGACTATGGCAATGGTATTGAAACATACAAGGTGAGGCCACACTTGCGCAATCTCTGCTTATTCTGTGACCTTAACCCCTTTGAGGCCTCGATCCACTCATGAACTTACCAGAGGGTCCCACAATCGACTCTCCAATTTTTTTAATTTTATCAATACATCTTAATTGTATTCCTTAAAATACTGGTGTCACCACCGAACTAGAAAAAAATTAATTATAAAATGTACATTTTCTTATTCAGCTTGAACCCAAATATGAAGAGGTCTTGACTTTAAATTATACTTTGATGCGATCTATAGAATCAATTGTATAAACTTTAAAAAAATATTATAACCAAACACTTTTATAAAATTGTGTCCAATACATACTTCCTAAAATATATTTATCTATCCACCTATTTTTTTAATTAATTTATGTTCGTTTATTTAAAAAAAAAATTATATGATTTATATTGAACTAAAGATGTCAAAGATGTCAGATTAAGATGATATAGAACCAGTGTTTGTTGTCAGGATGAATACTACTGCGCCGGCGATGTAGCTCTCCCCATCCGGTGGTGTGCGCCGGAGACCTTGCACTGCACCGACACCACCATCGAGACTAAGGAGGTGAGCGAGCAACATTCCCCGCCATCTTGGAAACCAAACAATATGGTCGCCAAGGGTTTTGTCTGAACGAGTCATTTAAAGTCTGTTCATCTTAGGAATTGTTTTCTGAAAGGCCTTTTTTCCTACCAGATATCTATTATATAGTAGGATATTGGTAAGAAAAAAGGCCTTTCAGAGAGTAATTCCTACCGTGAATGGAGTATACATGTTACTCGGTTAATAAATTTAAACATGGATTTACACAATTTACTATTACCTACGATAGAAGTGTACAAAGCTTCGTAAACTTTCGACTTTGCTTCTAATACTTGTCAGTTTCGACTTTGATTTGAAATTATGACAATTTGACAATTAAGAAATTACACCAGTAAAAAATAAAGATATGTTGAAAAGGCCTAAGTTCAAAACAGATCAGTCAATGGCTGAAAACTGTTCATCATCATGATTAATAAAAATATTTTTTAGTTAAAATACACTTTAATGTTCAAATGACCTAAATATAAAATAATTGAATTACATGGTGCAAGAAGGCATTTTTTCACTTTGGTTCGATTCGAGTTTGAATGAAAATATAGAGTTTTTTTTGACTTCAGTAGTATAGAGCAATATTTGAACAAGAAATATTTCAAGTTGATTTCCTGTAATAGATCCACAAACAAACAGTAAAGAAATACAAACTTCATTTTTTAAATTAAATTATTTTTTTAAACATTAATTTTATATTAATAATCACACAAATTCAAAATTTTAAATAACTATAATATAACCTTACATTTTTTTTTTAATTAGACAAAAATAAATATTGAGGAACTCTATTTGCTATGAAATTATATCTTAAAATTATTCTTGCTAGGAATTTTCGAGAGAGAGATTGAATTTTTCGAGATTTGTAAAGATCTTTTTGAGTTGAATTTGAAAAGGTACGATACTAAACCTTGCGTTGAACTTGAATTTTAGAGTTCTTACACTCCCCTTGTGACAATACATTAACTCATCAGATGAGGAAAGAATATGTTGATCATGTTTGCAAGATAACATTTTGTAAATTATATTTTTAATACCTAAAGTCATATAATTATGCAACATATGAATTTTTTTTCCCATCATAATTTAACTTTTTTATTCAAATATTCAGATCCAGTTCATCTTTATGAATATTTCACTTTGCTTCGAATTGAAAGAGTGCCTTTCGGACACCTCCTTGACAAATACGGTGCGGAGCGTTGTTTCCGTATATTTACAATGGTTACTTGTAAGCGTTGTGATTGCGCCGCAGGTCACACCGTGCGCCAATGTTTGGACTCTCGGGGTGGTCCTCTGGGAGCTGTGCGAGTTTGGGAAGCTGCCTTACGCCGAGCTGACGGACGACGAGATGATTGTCCAGGTCCTGGGAAGTGGAACCTACAGACTGGACTTCCCACTCTGCCCAGCCCACACCGTCACAACTTGTGAGTATTAGTTACTTAGGTTATTTGGAATCGAGCACTAGGTTAGGTTGTGGAAAGATATTCAGCAGACCTGCCTTAGTGATACCCAAAGATAAATAGTTTGTATAAAACACTGAAAAAACACACAAACACATTTTTAAAGACAAAGTTTCACTGTCACAAACAACTTCTTCAGGTCAAGAGAGTGGACTGTTGCGCTCGGTTGGACTGTCAGACAGCTGATTGGTTATAATTTCACTGTATAAATAAATGGCAGCACTTGGATTAAATAGATAGAAAGAAAAACAGACTATAAGTTGTGTTATATGATACTTTTCAAGCCGCCTTATTATTATTATTATTATTGTTGTGACGTTGAAAAAAATATCAGTAAGTGCGCTGGTAAGAAGGAGAGTAGTTCATCTGAGGTTTAGGTTACTGGTCTGATATATTGATGGGGCAGTTACCATGTCATTGGTTGTGAAGGGTTGCATATATGTTTGTTGATTGATCATTGATCTGCACAGACCTAACTCACTTTCCATTGGTATTTTTGTTGGAGGGTGCGAATTATATTTTTTAAATTCAAAGCGAACTTAAATCAAATATATGAAATATTTTCAAATTCAAATCAAAGTTTGATTATATTTACTTTAAAAAAATACTAATTATGTTTATTTATATAACTTTTTTTCATTAAAATCAAATAGGTAACACGTTTTGTTGTACAATTGTTTGTAATATTTAATTGTAATATGAATCAAATTATTATTACAACTTACAATTCTTTTACTTCAGATTATTTCACATGAATATTAACTTGTAATGTAGATAACACCTAAAAATGGCAGTAATTGAAACATAAGTTTGATACTTTAGCTGTCACTATTTTTATTGGCAACGTTTTGGAATTGTTGGAATAGGAATTTTTTAAGTGAAATCAAAGCCAATAATTTTTTTCTAAGCCACGCTGAAGTTTTGAAGCGTTGCACACTCCTATTGTGTACCTCTAGGCTACACTTTCCCCCCACAGGTAAATGCCAGGTATTTCATTCTTTGTGCAGGTATCTAGTGATGAAGCAGTGCTGGAGTCCCAGCCCCCAACGACCCGCCTTGTCCCAAGTGCATCGCATGCTGCATCACATGTACTCCAGCAGGGAGAGGCACATGAAGGAAGGTGACACCTGCAGCCTCAACTCCGACGAGGACTTTGAGAGGCGCTGGGAGGCGTTCAAACCCAACACCATCCCCAAGACTGACCACATGGTCGCGGCGGAGGAGATTCCCCTCCCACCTCCGAGATACGTCGAGGAACCGCAGCAGTCCGACCTCTTCTCGGACCGCACTTCTGTAGACAGCGGGATCCTGTCGCGGGAGAGGGGGAACGCCGACGCTTACAGCTCCACATCACCACAACCCTCCCTCTCGAGTAGTACGGGGGGAGAGTTCTTCACTCCGACCATTCGGCACCACCACAAGTCCCCCAGTCTTCAGAACCTTCGGGGGTCGATCGACGACTTGAGCGAATCCACCACCGACAGCCGAACTCTTGTCAGCAATTACAGGACACCAGATGGAAGCTTGCGCGAAGAGGTTGCGGACGCGAACCTCCATAAACTGGACGACACGGACTTGAAGGAGGAAACAAAAGTCAATGAGACGCAAGACTTTGATTCCTGGCTCCAAGGGGTGGAAACCACAAACGACGAAGACGCGAAATTTGTCCAGAAGATATCCGAAGCCATCCGAGATCTGGATGATGCGCTTGCCTTAGAGAAAACCTCGTCTTCGTCGGAGTCTTCCAGCAACTCTGCCTCTCATCACGAGAGCCCCGCGAAAGACGTGACCTCTTCGGACCAGAACGTGGTACTAGACTTCCGACTTGGCAGGCTGTACTCGGACGCGACCGAGAAGTTTATTGAGGAGACATTCCCCCCTGACAGTTACCAAGACGACAGCTTCTTGGAGTTGAACCGGCAGTCTGGCGACGCACGGCGCGAGAACCGGGGGACTGACTCTGGTACAGACACAGAGGACGAGACTTGGCAGATTAGAATCGAGCAGGGAGAATTTACCGAGAAGGTGAAGCAAAAGTCCAAGAGCGTAGCTGATCTCATGATACTCACCCACATCGACTCGAGCGAAGGTAGCGACTCGGACACTCCTTCTCTTACTTGGAGCTTCGAGAGGGGCTCCAATAACCGGGGTTCACTCACCAAACAGCGGGCGGTACTCTCTAATAAAGCCTCTCTGAATGTTGCTGCTGGCCTGCTGTTTGGCAGCGAGAGCAACATCCACGGTGCCGTGCTAGGGCAGGAGTTCAAGGACACGCTAGAGAAACTGCACGCGGCGCAGAAAGACGCCGGTGGGACAAGTCGGCAAGGCGAGGCCAGAGGGCCCTTTTTCAACCAGAGGACCAGCCTCTCGGAAGAAGACACCTTGAGTTCCCCGAGTGCCGACGAACCGTTACCCTCCGCATCTAGTGTAGTTCCCATAAGGGGCGACTCTAATAAAAACGGCAGTATTGTGTTATCAAATCATAATAGGAAGGAGAATTTTTTATCCAATGATGCCTCGGAAAAAGAACATAGGAAGAGGAAGGGGAAGCTAGTGAGAGTATTCTTGTTTGCGAATCACTCAAAGAAAGTGCTAGCGATAGTGCGAGTATTCTTGTTTGCGAATCACTCAAAGAGAGTGCTAGCGATAGTGCGAGTATTCTTGTTTGCAAATCACTCAAAGAAAGTGCTAGCGATAGTGCGAGTATTCTTGTTTGCGAATCACTCAAAGAGAGTGCTAGCGATAGTGATCTATTTATTGAACCGGCTGCAATACAAAGTGATAATCTAATATCTGTACAGAAATGTAGTGAAGTGCCTCACATTGGTGATTTGTCTAGTGATGTAAATATACCTAGTAATAATTTAGACAAATTCAGTTCTAGTGTAATACCTTTATCTAACAATATTAACTGCTGTCATTTGGACCTAAACAAGCTTTCTGTAAGTGCGCCTACAAATTTATCTTCTGATGTTCAGAAAAAATTAGAAGAAAATGAATTGAAACTTATATTACCGGAACCTACGCTTGAGGTTATGATACCCAAGTCAGTAGTGTCCACCATTGAAACAATCGAACATTCTAGCAGGATACTGTTGAGCCTGAGGAAATATCCTCGACCAATGAGGAGCAACCGCGGGACAAAGAATCCGAAAACACCTTTCCTGTGGGTCACATCATAGAAACCAAACCTCTGGTTGGATCAAGTGCCGACGGTAAGTTTGATACCAGCACACCTAACCCGAGCAGGACAAAACGTTGCGTTGAGAATGAGAGGTTGGAGGCGAGATCAATCAGCGAACTGATGGGAGTCACCTTGGAGGACGACGTCAGAAAAATCACCCTTTCATGTATGGAGTCATCACCGTCGAACAACTCCGCTAATGTAGGTGCACTTTCCCGAGATCCACAGTTGGATTCTCTTGAGACCGACAGTGTTATTAAACAGGAATCAATCTCCAACGCTGATAAAACTTACACCAAACTCGACGAAAGTACTCTCCAAAGCAATGTGTTTGTTGTGTCTGATGTAAAGTTGACAGATAATCCAACGAAAGCCGGAGTACAGGATGACAGCTCTGATGGTCAGACTGAAGAGAGAGGATCTGTTATTTTAGGTCCTTGTGAGGATTACACTCTTGATTATTTTAAAGGATTGAAAACAACATTCAGTGAAGCAGAGAAAACAAGGGAACATTGTGAGATAGCCACTTGAGTGAATACTTTGTTGACGGGAATGAATCGAAGATAAAGGACAATTGTTTAGAATATAAGGGGGACTTTCAATTGACGCCTGGGACAAGTATTTGGGCGATGCGTGCCAAGACGTGAGTAGTGATACTAGCTTTAGCTTAGAGCACGAGAATTCTACGAATGGATCATTCAGTGAAAATAAATCACAAGGTTTACCCAAAATTCTCAGAAGAAGTATCGACACCGGTAAGGGCGGAAATAGTAGATTGGGATGGAAGAATTGAAGATTTTGTTAAAAATTGTACCTGAATCAAATGTTCCTAAGATTTTGCTTACGGAAGCAGATAACATAACTGTTGAGGATATCAGTGAATTAGAAGAACCCTCTTCTTCAAAAGACAGTGTTTGTTTTATTCATAAAGTGAGAGTAATATGAAAACATCCCCATTGGAGGAAATACAATGTTTAGTTCATACCAACGAATTTAAAACTGAATTAGAACAATCCCCCTTGAATGAAAACTTGGGGTTGTTTGATACCAAGGAATCTAAACTGAATTGGAACAATCCCTTTGAATGAAAAGCCTGTGTTCCGTTGAATCAAGGAATTTAAAACTGTAATTGAACAATCCTCTTTGAATGAAAACCTGTGTTCCATTGAGTCAAGGAATCTAAAACTGAATTGGAACAATCCCTTTTAATGAAACCTGTGCTCCATTGACTGCAAGGAATCTAAAACAGAATTGGAACAATCCTCCTTTGAAAGAAACCTGTGTTCCATTGATTCCAAGGAATCTAAAACTGAATTGGAACAATCCCTTTAAACGAAAACCTGTGTTCCATTGATATTAAGGAATCTAAAACTGAATTGGAACAATCCTTTTTGAATGAAAACTTGTGTTCCTTGACTCCAGGAATCTAAACTGATCGGAACATCCCTTAAGAAACCTGTGTTCTGAATTAGGATCAACTGAATTGGAACAATCCTTTTTGAATGAAAACCTGTGTTCCATTGACTCAAGGAATCTAAAACTGAATTGAACAATCCCTTTAATGAAAACTGTGTTCCTTTGATACACAAATCTAAACCAATTGGAACAATCCCCTTTGAATGAAAACCGTGTTTCATTGATTCCAAGGAACCTAAAACCGAATTGGAACAATCCCTTTAAATGAAAACCGTGTTCCATTGATATTACGGAATCTAACACTGAATTGGAACAATCCCTTCAAATGAAGCCTGTGTTCCATGATATAAGGAATCAAAACTGAATTGGAACAATCCCCTTTAATTGAAAAACCTGTGCTCCATTGATTCTAAGGAATCTAAAATGAATTGAAACAATCCCCTTTTAATGAAAACTTGTGTTCCTTTGATACCAAGAATCTAAAACTGAATTGGAACAATCCCTTTGAATGAAAAACCTGTGTTCCATTGATTCCAAGAAATCTAAAACTGAATTGGAACAATCCCTTTGAATAAAAAACCTGTGTTCCATTGATTACCGGAATCTAAACCTGAATTGAACAACTCCCTTCAAATGAAAGCCTGTGTTCCATTGAATCAAGGAATCTAAAACTGAATTGGAACAATCCCCTTTGAATGAAAACCTGTGTTCCATTGACTCCAAGGAATCTAAAACTGAATTGGAACAATTCCCTTTTAATAAAAACTGTGTTCCTTTGATTCTAGAAATCTAAAACCGAATTGGAACAATCCCCTTTAAATGAAACCTGTGTTCCATTGATATTAAGGAATCTAAAACTGAATTGGAACAATCCCCTTTAAATGAAAACCTGTGGTCCATTGACTCTAAGGAATCTAAAACTGAATTGGAACAATCCCCTTTGAATGAAAGCTTGGGGTTCTTGATATAAGGAATCTAAAACTGAATTGGAACAATCCCTTTGAATGAAAGCCTGGTTCCTTGATATTAAGGAATCTAAAACTGAATTGGAACAATCCCTTTAAATGAAAGCCTGTTGTTCCATTGATACTAAGGAATCTAAAACTAAATTGGAACAATCCTTTTAATAAAACCTGTGTTCCATTGATATTAAGGAATCTAAAACTGAAATTGGACAATCCCTTTAAAATGAAAACCTTGTCCATTAATATCCAAGGAATTTAAAACTGAATTGGAACAATCCCTTTTGAATGAAAACCTAGTTTCATTGATACAAGGAATTCTAAACTGAATTGGAACAATCCCTTTGAATGAAAACTTGTGTTCTATTGATACCAAGGAATCTAAATCCGAATTGGAACATCCCCTTTGAATGAAAATTTTGTTCTATTGATACCAAGGAATCTAAATCTGAATTGGAAAAATCCCCTTTGAATGAAAACCAGTGTTCCACTAATATCAAGGAATCAAAACCCGATTTGGAACCATTTTCCTCTGATAAAACTATCCCTCTGAAATATCCATTGAAAGATCTGATAATGTCCCACACAATTCACCAAACAAAGCTGATATTACTAGTATTATTGTTTGTTCTACTCTCAACTCAGATAGCGGGCAAAGTTTGACCAATATGGACGACTCCACTGATAATTTACTGACGTCAGATAGCTTACAAACCGTCCGATTCAAACTTGCCAACTTAAGTGGTAGTCTGGGTGTTCCTAGCTTGAATTTCATTGCCGCCACCCCGGTGCATTCTGGGAGGAACAGCCCGGAGATCCTTGGTTCTCGACTAGAAAATAATAATAAAACTATAGTTGATATTAATGAAGAGCCTAATGAGGTATTTGATATCAATATCGATAATAAAAGTTTAGAAGACACATCGTACTACATATTAGAAGAGTTAGATAGCAATAATATGCCGCTTACATCCATAAAAAACTCCAATGATCATTTCTCTTTACCCGACAACTCAGACACCCACAAGTTTCAGATGGTCAATGGTTCATTTATTTCACCATCAAACCTATCCACCAAGGAAAATATTGATTTAGATCAAACATTAGACACTCTGTTGCCCAACATTCTTTCAGCTCCTTTGACCAATGGAGATGAGTACGACAAAGATTCGTCCGAGGTCCGAGGTTCATGACCTGAAGCCAACGTTCACCAAAGAGTTCTCAGCGAATGTCTCCAGTGAAACGTACTCAGGACTCAACGAGTCGATCAAGGAGCCATTGGAGGTTGTCACAAACGATACTCTAAGGCAACCAATGGCAGCCTTTCTTCTTCAGAGAGTCAACTTTCTCCAGTCTTGAAAGAGTGTTCAAGTTCTTCTCCAGCCCTGACATCTTCAGAGAAGGGGAAACTCGAAACATCCGATAGTTCAGGCACCGAAGATTCAGCATTTGATTTCCCTCGGAGCGAAGAGATGAGCATCACATTGAGTCACTCCAAAGACGCTCCATCGAGAGAATTCCCTCATTTAAACCTCCTTGACGTCGTGGACGACAAGTCGGGGACTTGGCAAGGCGAGCCGATTCGCGGGGACTCCCCCTTCCCGATCAAGGACTTTGCGAGTGCCACGGCTGCTGAGGAAGGAGTGATTGCCCCGGAGATGAAGATCAATGTCGTCGAAGACTTTGATATGGACCGCTCAGAGTTGGAGGTCGGCGAAGAGTTCGGGCTGGACGTGGTGAAGCACTCGACCCCCGACGACGAGCGCAGCAGCGACTCGGGTTTCCGGGACAAGGGAAGTTTGAGCGAGAGCTGCGAAGATGCCTGCGACGAGAAATATCACCTGGAAGATATCGAGGCAGAGCTGGAGGAGACTTTCAACAGGGGAGGGTTTGCTTACGTCGCCAAGGGCATCGAACCAGAGGACGAGGATGCAACAGAACCCGAGCCTACACCTTTACCTGTCGATGCCGACTGTTTACTCGACATGAGTGATCGTGTCCCCAATTTTGATGACACACTGAAATTACTACCCTCAAGTCCTAACAAGGTTCAAATTGTATCCATGGAGATTGACAACGAACATCACCAGGTATGCGAAAGTAACGAAGACAGTCTTGAAAACATGCTGGTTGTCCCATCCGAGGCAGCTCTCCTTGATACCAATCAAACATTTGTGAAATCACCGTCAAAGCTTCAAGGTCACTCTGCTTCAGATCGTTCCTCATGGAAAGAAGAAGATCCTAGTGAAAAATTGTTCCAAAATCATAATTCGGAATGTCTTAGGTCTGTATTTAGCCAGTACAGTGAATCGCCGGTGGCTGACGCCGTTATTCCGAGTGATGTCAACCCACGTCTGCCATCGACGGGAAGTGGGTGGTTTCTACATCCCCCGATATTTCGCGAGGACACATCAGAAACAGAGATGTACCAGTGTCCCAAAGAAGCAACGCCGAAAGGTATCGACGGCGCGTCAAGCCCTTGTTCGACCTCTTCCAAAGACTCAAAGTGCGACGACAGTAACAACAGTGAAAACAGCTATGTTTCTTTCAATCTGGACGAGGAGTTTGTCACCGCCCTTCGTAACGAGCTTCGTGAGAAACTACCTCTAGCGCAGCAACACAGCGAAGATGAGGAGGAGGACGACTCGTGCGATGAGTTGGTGGCCGACACGGACGAAGACAGGGCTGACGTCACTATCCATTACAACGCTTACCCTCCGCCGCTATCACCCATCCTGGAAGAGGGGAGAGCTCCATCAACACAACTCTCAGCGATCAGTATTCACCGTTCTTAATCGCTAACTTTAAAGAATCAGACTCTGGGTCGGCAAGCCCCCTTTTCTCCCTGGACTTTAACGAGCAAGGCGAGAAAAATGTTGTTGCAATGAGTACTAAAAAGTTTGAGGAGGAAATTAGAGAGGCGCTCGCCAACTGCAGTTTGAGTAGTGACGAGACAGAGTCGAGCGCCACTAAAGATGTGAAGAATGCCAGTGTCCTTGTGGAAGATCTCGACCCTCAATCCACCTGTGTCAACGTGAACGGCACGGCGATCGTAGTCGTGCAAGGGACCCCGAAACCCGTCGCGGATGACGACGTCTTGATGGTCGACACGGAAACCAACGAGGCGACGCTTGTGGAAAGCCCCACGCCAAAGTCTCACTTGGCTTTTGTCCGAAATAAGAAATCTTCAGAGGACTGCAGGGATGTTTCCCCAAGCACAGACTCTTCGAATGACAGTAGTGGACTTTCTACATCGGGTGACTTTGACACATTCGTCATCAAAAAGGGTAGATTTGATGACTCTAATTTCATTTCATCGAAAAATATTAAAGACACCGCCGAGATTGATGAAACTTTTACCCCTGACAGTATCTCTCCCGACTGGGGTAACGAGACTTCGGTATCTGGGAGCGTGTCCCCTGGGAGGATCGACGCAACTCCGGAGCTAGAAGTTCCACTCCACAAACCACACGGAAATGGTGAACAAGTGTTTGGATCACCTAGAAGCTTGACTGAAACACCGGCTTCCAGGGCATCAGCCCAGACCCCTGATAGTGATACTATTTCAGAGTTCTTCCTCACGCCATCCGAGAAATCGCCAGAGTTTAGCTCGCATTTCAACACACCTACCTTATCAGACATGACGACTGACCACAAGCCCCACCATAGGATACATCATCGAACAAACGCATAACGACCAACCCAACGTTTGACGATGTGGAGGAGATAGCCTCGAGGCAACCCAACAACGAAGCGGCGGAAATAATGTCGGCGCTAGAAAATAGGGTCCTCGTTAACTACCAGGAGAAAACCTCCAAACAACTTCCAGAAAAAATAAACCTTTTCGCAAATGATTTACTTTCTTCGTTGGAGAGTGATCATGCGGAGATGCTCTCGTTGGAAGGGAGCTCGGAGTCTTCTCCAGTAACTAAAAAGGGTCCCATGCCCTCACCAGCGCTTGGCCCCTTGCTCAGTATGTGGCCAACCAACGAGGATTCATACACCGACTCGTCACAATACAGCGGTGAATCGTCCAATGAGGCCTCTCCGGAGAACCACATGGGGTTCTTCCTTTCCGGTAAAAAACACGGTCTCAAGAAGGGCATGAACATCGTGATAACGGGCTCAGAAGGTGAAGTTGAGAAGCCATCACCGGGCAGCGTCCGATCAGAGGAGCTCGGCATAGAGTCTTCCGGAAGGTCGACAGAAGCGTCCCTTCAAGAGGAGCGGGACTGGAGTCTGTCGAACCAGGAAACCTCCACAAAGGCCCCGATGCCGTCGCCCGAGGAAGAGTCCTGGAAGAAGATCCCGTCCATGCTGGCTTTCTCCGACATGAACGACATGATGGGGCGTTGCGAGAACGAAGAGGGACAGACGGCGGGCAGGTTCGGCGAGATCTCGTTCATGGGCCCCAAAGATCGCCGGGAGGACAATGCGGATCTGATGTCTACCTCGTTCAGTAACAAGGATGACGGAGGGGAGAGTTACACCCCAGACTGGGAGAGTGAGTCCGAGAGTACAAACGAGGAAGACAACTCCTCGTCAAGTGGCGAGTTCATCTGGAAGGTGAGTGCGATGTACATTGATTGCTATTGTCTGTCTGAATGAACATGATGTCTCTGTATCGGTTGTTATTAGACTAACCGCCCGGCAGGGGCGTGCCGAGCTTCGTTGTGGCTACAAACACACAAAAACAGGGAAATATCGAGGAATTTAATCAAAAAGTTGGGGAATACTTGACTATCCTTGCTTGGCCCTCCCTCACAATGACCCAGTCCTCCGCTCTTCTCACATGACTGTACTACCTTCTTTTCTCTTCTGTCCTTCACTGTCTCCTCCTCAGCTATTCCTCTCATTTCTCCCCCCTTCCATTCTTGTCACTCCTACAGTACTCGGACATTTCATTCTCCTTCCATCCTGCTCCTTGATTTGTATCTCAAGTTACGTTAACATTTGCTCTTTGCGCAGGGTTTGTTAATTATTATTATTATCATCACCATGTCTTACTAACCATTCGGGCTATACGCACTTACGCTAATGTGTAATGGTAGGGTGATTGCGAGATGAAATGGAGGACCTACAGTTTAACGTGGAATCCGAACCACGGTGGAGGCCTGGCATTCCACACATTCACAAGTTGTGATTAATACACGTCTTGTCAGAGGTAAAGGAAGGGTTTGGGCAATCAGATAAATCTGTGCCGGGACCAAGGATTGAACCCCGGACCCTCAGCACAGAAGTCCGACACCTTAACCCCCCCTAGACCACCAGGTCACCGGGGGTTGTTAATAACATAAAACATTAAATACTGAATAAAGAACTAAGGAGAATGTTTATCTTTAATCGTCGGTAGGAATGTATTCAATAAAAGAAAAAAAAAATGCCCGTCACCAAGAGAAAAAAAACTGTAAAAGGGCTGACAGCCGGGAATTTCTTAAATGTCTATGAACCGTGGAAAAGTCGGGGAATTCTTTAATAAAATTTGTATTGAGCTTCCAAAATGTTTGCTTTAATTCAAATATTTATAGACCTCAATTTCGAAACAAAATTTCAGCTTTTTATAAAAAACCTGGTCAGAAGAAATAAAATGAAAGAGATATTTCTTTCTGTCTCTTTGAAGCAAAGAGTAATTTCCGGTACTAACGCCGGGTACTTGCGCTGGTAACATATAGTTAGGACAAATCTGTGAAACATTCTCTCAATAAACATTATATTTTTATTTTAAGATGGAACTTAAATCAGTAAACTAACTAAAAACAATATATATTCCATCAAAAAACAATAACAAATCTACTTGAACTTGAGGAATATTTCACAAGTTCCATTCAGCTTTATTCCAGCTATGCATACCCCTGCCTATAAATAACATATTATGTTAAACCAGAGACAAATATTTGAGTGTTTGACTGTGTCTTGGGTGTGACTGTATCAAAATAGAGCTAACTTTTATAGATACTAAGCGTTTTTATTTATATAAATATAACTTATAAAAGAGCTTGAATTCTGGAGTTAATTTTGTAAATAAAATTGTATATAACTCATTGCTTTACTCTCTAGGGTTGTGAAAATACTGTGAAAGTTTTTGCAATAAAAAGCTTCATCTAAATTTATTATCACATGTAATTATATTATAATAATAGGATGTTACATGCTATTATTTATTAAATATATTCTACACTGATTACCATTCTCTCTGCCATCATCTAACAGGTAAAATACCGAACTGTTGTCAGAAAAATGAAATTAATCAAAAACAAAACTACTTTTTCACAGCTCTATGGATAACTTATGTTAGCTGTTTTAATTTTATTACTACACTTTTATATGCTTTGTATTTAGATTTTATGTTTTGTAGGTGAATAGAATAAACCATTTGACACTGTACAGATAGGAACACACTTCACACTGCTGTCACTGTACAAGTAGGAACACAGTTCACACTTCACACTACTATCACTGTACAGTAGGAACATAGTTCACACTTCACACTACTGTCACGTACAAGTAGGAACACAGTCCACACTACTACCACTGTACAAAGAGTAAACACATTCCCTCCCTCTCTGTCCTATCAAGTGGCTGTTCCTGCACATCTCTGCCTCTCGCTCACTCTTACTCTAATCTTTGTTTTGTTTGTTCACACACCCTTGTTTTTTCTGTCTCTCTCTCTCTCCTTGTGTCTGTTGGGTGATGGTGTGTAGGAGGGGGAGAAGGAAGACCAGCTCTCCAGTCCTAAAGTCCCTGGTTCGACTCCTGCGACCAAGGTGAGGTTCTCTTTTTCTCCTGGCTTTGTGCACTGCAGGGACATTCTCTTTCGGGGTTCGGTCACTTCTTAGATAGATTTGTAATAATTGCTCGTCTGACTACCTGTTCAGGTTATCTGCATATTCTACTCTAACCAAGAAGGTAGAATTTTCAGGAAATTAACTTTGATTTGCATCGAGGAAGGATTTAAAAACCATTTATGGAAAAAAAAACCTAAGCACACCGTACCAGGAATTGAACCCCAGTCTCCCCGTCATTGGCAGTCCATTCATTTGGTAGAGTTACACCTTAGACCAGGCCTACCAAACTCTCGGTCCTATTCTGGGGCTTGTGATGAACCGTCATGCAATGTGACCCTTTTATTCTTATTATAAACGTCGAGAAAATACAACATTTGGGAATGTAAGGTTTAGTAATTTGGTACAATTGGGAGAATCGGTTAAGTACACTAAAGCTGTTTTCTCACATGAAATGAAACCAAACGCTAAAGAGATAAAAATGATTTGGTCAAAATATTAGAAGCCCGACATTAATACCATTGTGAGGGTTAGTTTTATTGTTTTAAATATGGAGCTCTTTTATTTTTGTAATTTGTGATAGTAAAACACCGAGTTGATTTTTTTGAGCGCTGGTTATCACAAAAAACGGGTGCAATAAACTTTTTGTTGTTGTGTGCTTTGGATCTTTCAACAATATTTTAAGGCCGCACATAAAACACTACTATCACACACATCATTGTAGTCACATAGTCACACAATCTTATGTGTCACTCTCGCGTTGGACTGGTTTTTACAGTGACAGGGAGATTCAGATACAAATCTTGGTCGGGGTACTCTTAAGGGTGTTTTTTCCACTAATTGTTTCCCACACTATCTCCACACAAACGATGGTACATTTCCTCTAAATTCCACCTTTCTCGCTCCTAACACTGACCGGTAAATCTAGGAAAGGGGATAAGACGATGTTCGACCATCTCGATGGTCGGCATCGCATAACCTCGACTGGAATGTCCCTTTGTAGTGTTGTAATTGTTCCCAAGATTGTAATGTTTTTACTAGCCATGACTGGTAACAACCATGGATCAGTTCTTGTCTTTGATTGGAAGTGTTCACGTGGTGTGGGGAGTGGTGATTCTTGAAGCCCCATTCTGCGAGAATCCGCTCTCGTATACAGACCACAGCACATCGAAATGGCGGCTTTGATGCGTAAAATAAGATCAAATAAACTATTTGCCTTGGTTATGAGCATCATTTTGTCTGCTTTGCATTTTAAAACAATATTTACAATGAAATGATTACAGTACTGTTTACTTTTTTTTTTTTGCAAGTCTCTTACCCCTTTTTGGGGCCATGGCCTAGTGCCGGGATCAAAATTAACTTAACTTTCATGTCAAACAACGTAATGTAAAGGTTCACCTCGTGTTTTTAAAATGGAAGCCATCACGATGCAGTTCACTTAAGAACTGTCCAGGATAAAACTTTCGCTTCACGTAAAGTTAAAGCGACAGTACCACGTGTTCTAGTCAGTCAATCATGTTGGAAGCAACGTCAACCCGGTTATTTTGTACTTCATTTGTCTGTTTATGGTGTACAGACGGTACAGTTCGTTTGTCCTCGTCTCATGAACTATAAAACATCAGAGGCCTCTTGTTACTCTATATTTTGTAGCTCCAGTAACTTCCATCGCAAGAACTTGTAACTTGATCGGCCCTAACTGCTCGAGTTACATGTTAGTGGACAGTTTGTTTCTGTTACGTTACGAATCCTGATCACACACTGGTCTATTTACTTTAAGTGAGCGTTATGTTAAATGAACTTTAGTCGATTGTGATCTCAGCATAACCAGTGTAACCCTCCCAGCTCATCATAATAAAAGGAAATAAACACCCGCCATCTTGTAAAGTATAAACTATAATTACAAATAATACCAAAGCTCTAGAGTTAAACTAAACAAAGCCATGACAGAGGGAAGAAAAGGGTTATACAAGTCCATGACGACTCGTCAATATCAGAGTTAATTTGTTTATTACACTTACTATTATCAAAGCCAAACTTTGGTGACTCCCGCGCCTCTGGGAAACACTTGTGTTACAATATCTGTTGCCTGCATTGTGTTTTTGTACGGCCCAATTGGCTTTTGCGCATGTTAGCATAGACTGTCCACAACTTTTATGTAAAATATAGACTTGGGATTAAATTTTATGTGCAACACACACAATTTTTTTATCATCCATATAAAATGAATTTGTTCTGCAACCTCCCTATTATATTGTTGCTTGGTGTAACAATGAAGTGTCTGGTCTGCACATATTTCCACAGTGATACCCTCAGACCCCCCTCAAATCAGCCAGTATCCCCAAAATATTCCCCTCAGACCCTCTACCCAACCAGCCAGTATCCCCAAAATATTCCCCTCAGACCCTCTACACAATCAGCCAGTATCCCCAAAATATTCCCCTCAGACCCTCTACCCAACCAGCCAGTATCCCCAAAATATTCCCCTCAGACCCTCTACCCAACCAGCCAGTATCCCCATAATATTCCCCTCAGACCCTCTACCCGACCAGCCAGTATCCTCACAGTAATCCTCGCATGTCCCCACGACCGAAACACTCACCGACCTGACCTGTCTGTGGCGCAGGCCTATGAAGGGTTGTCCGACTTCCCCATGGAAGTGATCGCTGAAGAAGATGAAGATGACGATGAAGACGATGACGATGATGATGACGATGGTAGCGTCAGTTCGGGGAGTGGTGCCGAGTTTGTGCCGTCGGCGTGGAACAGCGCCGCCACCCCAAACCGTTCCTCTCTGCGCAGCCCTGACAAGAAATCTGTGAGTAATACACTTCATCTTTACACATACATACGTGCATACATAGGTATTCATCTTAGAAATGTGAAATATGTAATATTAACTAGCACAAAAAAATGCACCCTCATAGTTGTCGATTATTACTATCATCATCGTGTTTGACCGGTCTCCTGATATGGAGGTCCCGGGCTCAATTACCGGAGGTATATTTTCCTGAAAGGGTAGCTTCGTATGGTCGACATGCTCGGGTTGATTAGGTTTAATATTTCCTCTTATCTCCACACCTTCATAATCACGTATCATCGTCTCAATGTCACTACAACATGTAAACAACCTCCAAGGTGCGCCCTGGGTAACATTCCGTTACTGCGTAGCGGCTAAAAGTCCATGTACCTGGCGACCAAACTAGATACCGCATCTCTTTACGTCAAATAGGACAAACCATAAAAAATAACACACAATTTGTATTGTAATTTGTATTTTCTTCCTCCCTTGTTTGTCTTCTCTGACCAGAAATGTTATTCAAAAAAAGGGGTGGGGGTTACTTACTAAGCGTTTATAAGATCTACTCATTAAATCTAACTTACCTGTGTTGTAACTCTTTGTTTGCACTTACCTCAACTGATAATGTACATATTGAAACAAGTAAGGTAAGCTGGTTGACCCTTCTGGTTAAATAGTATACATATTACTTTGTTAGAAGTGGCTTCTTTCAATTTCCTCACACAAAACAAAACTCTACATACGGCAACTAATGTGCGCTTGTAATTCCTCACATGCTGCCATACCAGGAGGACGACGACTCTTATGTAAGTGAAATAAAAGCTGGTTCAATAACACCTTACCATATGGAGCATTAGACTTATTTTACATATTTTTAAAAATATTGGGTAGTATTGGGTCTCAGGACCCGATGTTCATTGGTTCAAACCCCAGCCGGTGTCAACTGATTTTTCTTGATCAATAAAATTCTGTAGCACAACTTCCCTTGGAGGGGAAGTAAAGCCGTCGGTCCCATCTCGGTTGTGGCTTGTAAAAGAACCCTGGAAGGTTTGTGGAAATACCTTTCCCGGAAAAATTGGTAGGCTCTTTCACTCTCGCTCATAGAAATTTTTGTGTACTGATATAATCAGTAGGTTCAGAAAGTGCACGTTAAATACCGCAAATAAATAAATAAATTTTTAAATATTAGGGGTCATGGTATCTCTTTGTTGGTTTTTTACTTCACTCTGCATTTAATGCACAAACACGCTTGCACACCTGAGGTTGTAATAACACAAGCGAAATGGTACATATAGCAATAGCTGGTAAGTTGTTGTTATGTGGGCGTGTCAGCGTTGATACGCAGATCGGGCAATTTTATGTGACAGGGAAATCATGAGAATTATAGAAACAAATATATTTTTAATGGGATTATTTAACGTGCACTTATGAACCACCGATTATGTCCAGAAACAACTTATAAACTAACTTAAATCTAGTACAGACACACCGACCAGCCCTCAGGTCGTTAATTTACCATTGTAAAAGGAGAAACCTACATTTCACCAATGATACATTTTCCGGCAATGTAAGGAATCGATCCTGGGGCCTTCATCTAAATACACAGACACACTTACCCACTGAGCTAAGGTGTTGAACTCTAAGAAGTCACAGACATTTTTTAGTTATTTTTGCAAGAATTTTTTTAAATATTAAGTAGAACAGAATTACCAACGTAAACTATTAGTTTCGCCTTAAGTTTATGCGATTTCACCAAGAGCATTTATATAGTTGAATTTAACACTTGTTTTGAGAATTAAATTAGGAAATACTATGAACAAAATGGGATTTAAAAAAAAAACAGATTTTAATATAAAATACTTGGAAAATGAATATATTTTTGGTTCATAATACCAGTAAAAGCTCATAAACTACTTTCCAAGGAAGATGCTAAGCGACTTTGACATATTAAAGTGTTTTATAAACATTACAATTGTCTCGTGTTGATTGTGTTTTTAGGACCAGAAGAAGAACGTATCGTTCAAGAAACAGAAGTACCACTGCGTGTACGAGTACCCCCGGGAGGTGAGTGACTCTGAGGGCGAGAGTCAGGAGATTGTGAACAGACACCAGTGGGATCCATATCAACCTCCTCAGGTCGACTACGCCAGCTATGCGGGTAAATACCACTGACTAGAATATTGTATGTTGAGTGTGCCAGTAAGGAGAGGAGTTCCTCTGAGGTTGAGGTTGTATGTTTGTTGACATGGCCGGGTCGTTCGTTGTTTCAGACTGGGAGCTGCTGGATGAGCAGGTACCGGACTTTGTGTCCAGCCAAGACACGGACAATGACCAGGACCTGGCAGACACTCCCGCACCTCAACGTTTTGATTTTTACAAGCTCAGTAACGTCGACTACGACTTTGGGGCAGGAGGTGAGGTTGACTCGTGCTCTTGTCTAGAACTCTCTGGTTATGTACAGTTAGACACGGGCACCAGCCTCAGATCCAGATTCACAAGTTTACAAAAATGTAGAAGATTAAAAAAATACAAAATAAAACATGCCTATTCATACTAAGGCACCAGCCCACTAGATGGGGTATCCTACGGATAAACTATAAGGTTAAATCGGTTTATAATCGTCTAATCGTTTATCTAGTTTCCGGTAATAGGCGTAATCTTTTATCTAGTTTTCAGGGTTAATTGGGCGTAATCTTTTATCTAGTTTCCTGGTTAATTGGGCTAATCTTTTATCTAGTTTCCGGTTAATCATTTTATTTGTTCATAGATTTCCTGGTTGATTGGGCTTTAGATGGGCTCTTAAGCCAATGAAAGAAAATCTTAATGAGTTCCGTTTTCCTAATCTGCGTCTCACATTGTTTTCCTCTGTTAGGCGTGCTCTCGGACGACGGCGAGTTTTACATCAGCAGCTCTGCTAGACCTTTCAAATTCAGCAGCATGGGCAGTGACACGGCGGGCACCGGAAACCAGTTCTACCCCGGCCAAGCCGACATTGACGACGTCAAGCTAGACTTTGCCAAGGAAAGTCATCTGGCTTTGCTGGGAGTCAGCGTCGACTCTTGCGACGACGAGGTCAACACGAGTTTGCTGACATTCACGCCCGAGTCGGTCGATAGGCCCGCAATCGTTTCGGGTCACGACAATCCTTTTTGTGTTAAAGAGACTCGTTCTTTTAACACATCTGATCACACAATCTGGTCGCCTTCCGGTGAAAGTTTGCCTTCGTTGGACGGTAAGAGACCCGTGACGGAACTGTCAGCGGCCGGTGTTTTAAAGAAGTCTTTAATTACAGGCGGTACGCAGAATTCAATCGGTGACATCAGCAATGCGGATAGTAATTCCAAAAACCCTGATAGTATTTGTAACTCGGAAACTTCCGTCCCGATGTCCCCGACTGGCCTGGGCGAGCTGCGTCACACGCGAGATCGACTCAAGCTTGACCTGGTGGGGTCAAACGGCGGTTTCCTCCTGGACCCCCCGGGGGGCAGCAAGCGCCGGGCGGGGATTAGAGGGGAGGCATCGGTGCTGGATAGCGGGGACGACACGGAGGACAGTGGGATAGAGTCCAGCAATGGCGCAATAAGCACCAGGACTCTTGTAATGGCTCTTAGTGGGGATAAACATGCCACCAGCGCGACGTAGTGTATTGTAACACTGCATCATGAGGTTAAGTGACTCTTACAGTGTTGCCAAGTTAAGTACATCGGTGAGACCCTTTCTATGACCACTGCTATGTATGCTTGTGTCACATTATTTTATCAGACTGTACAGTTCAAGGTTTTTAGTCTAGACTGTTCTTATTGAAATAATGATAAAATATAGTAGAATACTAAATGGAAATAATATAACTATAATATTTCTTAAGTCCAAACATAAATTTGTATTTGTAACAAAACTCGCCGAGGTTTTGTCATTCGGGCTGTTAGGACTGGATTATTATGTCTTGTTATAACGTATGAGTTTAACAAACATAGTGAACCAATACTAAGGAAATATCCCACGCGTGGGTATGTAATGCACATATGTAAACATTGTATTATGGTAAAGTAGGACCAGTTTGTTTTTTCTATAAGTCTTTGAGTGATTGGATTTTCCCCTTAGTCATTCGGGTACTTTGAAGTATTGTTGTGTGTGTTATTATATTGATTAAACAAATGGAGATGTGATAGAGTTGACCTTTGGTAAGGAACGCTACGTCCGACAACTATTGATTTTGTACTCGTATTTATTTTATTTGTTTATACTGTTGGTAGTATTGATTGTCTTGGGTATTGAGTTGTGTGGATGACGTTAGCGTCATGTGCATTAAATTTGACGTGATCTGGCAGCGAGGCCCCACAACACTTTCACACATAAACATTCACTTTGGCGTGAAAAATAGAGAATGAGTTATACTATTTAATATACAAACTTTGACATTTGTATTGATGAACAATAATTTAAATTTTAAACTAAATCTTAAATTAAATTATGTACAGACTTCGTAATGAAGGTGTTTGTGACAGCTTTGATAACACGATATTGCTTGTGTGTAACCATCATTATGATTCGGTTTTTTCCGTCGGTTTTTTCAGCGAAAAATGTTAGGCTGTGTATATAATATGAGTACATTTTTAGGATAAAAATATCGCACTATATTCGGGCCAATACGATATGTATATTTTTTCTTATTAGTAGACTCATCCTGTTTCATCTGAAATTGTCAGAAGAAAAATTGTAGCAACAGAACTGTTACAATTTTCTTTTTAATTTTCCAAAAAATGAATACAAGTTCTGAGTCTGTTAGCCAAAGAGCAGAATTAATATAATATGTGTTTGTTCTGGCTTTTTAAGTTTAAGAATAAGAATTTAACCATAATATTTCTCTTCATAGCACTTGACTTAATTAACTATCATTTTTAGACAACAATTTTTTTTTTAGTTTTATATAAAAAAAACCAAATAAAACAATATGTTGTGTTCATATTAAATCTGAGTAATATTTAAAAAAAAAAAAAATTAAATATAATAATATTGTCTAAACATAAATAAATACCATTAGACGTAGTTTTTTTTAACTATTTCTTTTCAAAAATGGCTCAGTATTATTTTCTGTTAAAGTTTAATTAATGTATAGTGGCTAAAATTAATTGTTTTGTTTGAGGTACCAACTGAAGCTAGTAGACACAATTTAGTAAATATTTGGATGTTAAATTAAACCCAGGAGATGTTTCATAAACCATTTTTGTTTTACTCGTTAAAATGAAAGGAAAACTATTTTTTTAGACTAGAGAGGTATATAAGCAGACTGCTATTTCTTTGTTTTTATTTGTTTTGTGTTAGGTTGTTACACTTGTATGAAAACCAGTGCAATCTTGTCCCTACTATTTGAAAGAATGTTTGTCACATAAGACGCCATCTTGAACCGTTGTCAGTACAAGCTGATGTGTGTCTCGTGCAAGTCGTTAAGTTGCATGAATGAAACTTACGCTTGATTTATTCTTTTAGTTGGCTATTTTTGTAAAATAATTTCATGGGGAGAGAAAAAAAATAGTATCGTGCTTGTTCCTGTTGTTTGTAAAGATAAAACTGTTACTTGTAAAAAAGAAAATGTAAATCTGAACTCGACTGTTAGTACTAATGTTAGTAGTGATGTACCAAATTCTGTACAATTAATGCAATAATAACTATTTTTAACTATGGCATGGCTGCCGATAAGTGGATGTATCTATTTAATTTGTATCTTTAGAAAACACGGTTTGAATCTCCCAACATTGATCGAAAGAGGGGAAAAAAAAATCATTAAGTTGGTTAAATTCATCGGTCCATTTTTACCAAATAAATTAAATTATATTTTTTCTATAATCCTATATTAATAAAGGATTGTAATTAATAGAGCTATCAATCATTGATTTATAATTTAAAAAAATAAATAAACCAAAAATTCATCGTTATATTATTTCTGTTTCATGTTGTAAGGTAGAGAATCTGTGTATCTCATAGCACATATATAATTGTTACAGGATACTAACGAGGATGCAGGTGAGGGGGTTACGTATATTATTACTACCCACTAAAGTTTTATAATCATCATCATCAACTGTTTCCAGCCTGTGGTCTAGTCACTTTTGGTGAAATGCTTCCATCTTCCTCTATCCTTCCACCATTCTTCTCCTCTCACTCGCACACTTGCTGTTATCTCCTCCCCATCTCCTTATCGGGATCCTTGCCTTTTTTGTATTCATCCTAAATGTCGAGGCTGTTGCTGAACACCTTTAGACAGCAGTCGTGTTTTAAAATAAACTTTACGTTACTTAAGAGGGATTTAATGTTTAAAAAAAACGATATTTTAAAATCTTCTGTTGGGGAGACTTCACCACAAATTATCGAGGGGAGGGTCTCCCACCCCCCCCAGCCTAAATAAAAACCCCTCGGTGTACGGTCCTCTTAAACAACATTGGCATTGTTACCAACCATTGATATCTGCGGACACGATTGAGATGGTTTGTGTTTTATTTTTTCTACACAAGAAAAACACAAGTATTACAGAGAAGTAGTTTTATTCAACAAACTTTATTACAAGTGGTCGAGCTGCGGTTGGTCCGAGCTTACGACACGTTTGAGAGTGTTTTGTGCAATATTTAGAAATATGAAAAATTAATTGTTCTCACCTGTTGTGACCTTCTATGTTTTGATTAGTTGAGTTTGCATATGTAATTATGACTGTTGTCAATATAATTAATGTTTTAATATTATTATTTCTCATTTGATAGGTGGCCAACATGGCATATTTTTTGAAATTGAATTAAAATGAGATTTTTGATTAAAGTAACATTAACATGTTTTGTTTAAACAATAAGGGTGGCTTCGATAAAAAATATCAACTCAGACTTAGCTTTGATAGAAAAAAATCTGGCTTTGACAACTTAAATATTTGTTTTATGTCAATTAACCTAGTTTACCCTGAAAGGTAGCAGTCTTACCTTGATAGGTTACACTATGGTCCTATTTCCTAAGTTGCACCATAGTGGAACCAAACAAGGTAAGCGGCCCGCCTCGCAGAGTAATTAATATTCAAATGAAATAATCTGAAGTAGTTGAATTGAATGTTCTTATAGTAACTGGATTTATCATTTTAAAATTAAAGAAAACGGCATCAAACCGTTATTTTAAATTAAACATTGAAAAGAGGATAGAAGAAATGACCGAGTGGTGTTGGTAGGCCTGCTTGGGAGGGAAGGAGAGAGGGTTATCTAAGGTCAAGACGAACCCTTGCGGGGAGGGCTCGGATGACCCTATTATTATTATTATTAATATTACCGTGTATTACTACCCCTTCGGGTTATAAGCACTTACACTAATGTGCAATGGTAGGGTGATTGTGAGATGAAATGGAGGACCTACAGTTTAAAGTGGGATCCGAACCACGGTGGAGGCATGGCATTCCTCACATTCACAAGTTGTGATTAATACACGTCTTGTAAGAGGTGAAGGAAGGGTTTGGCAAGCAGATAAATCTGTGCCGGGACCGAGGATTGAACCCCGGACCTTCAGCACAGAAGTCCGACACCTTACCCCTAGACCGCCAGGTCACCCTATTCTCTAGTACTATAGCATGAAGTGCTACTGGTTTGTCAGGGCGGTTGTGGTTGGTATCAAAACGGTGCCCATTCATTCGATATCCGAATGTTCCTGTGGTGAGGCCGATGTTTTCAGCAATGCAGTAACATTGGAGCGTGTTTATAAGATATTCCGCGGCCTTTCATGGGGTATTCCACCTGTGCGAGTCCATTGGAATAAAGTGTAGGGTTGGTGAATTTTTCAGGTACTGCATCTCAGTTTGTACCAACCTTTGGCCTGATGTTTGTTGTTTGGTCGGGCAATTTAGGGTGAATCAGAATGTTGCGGAGATTAGGGGGAGCATTTGACTGGGATTCTTGGAGCACTGTTGAGAATATTTTGTGTGAGGGGCGATGAGGTTAGGATATTGTAGCCTGTGTTCTGAATAAATCTAAGTTTGTCTGGTCCTTCATAATACTGAGTGGTGAGCGGTATGTCATCGGAAGATTGTTTTTTGATAGGGCTATTTAGTTAGTTGTTGACTGTGTGTTTAGGGTTTCCTCGGGCTGTGAAAGCCTTGAAGAGGATTGTTGTTGACATTGCTAGTTAAGCTCTTCTTCCGGCTCTGGTAGCAAGGCTGTAGGGTAAAGGATGGTTGCTTTGGAAATGGAGGTACTATTGATGTTTCGCTCATGAGAAGAGAGTTAAATTAATATTTGAGTCGTTAAATGCATGAAAGAAGATGAAGGAACATTCACAGTACAACTTGCGAGGTGAAAATAAACTCTCTTTACACTGCCGCCACTGGACACATCTGGTAGTCGGCATGGTAAAGGGTGAATTGTGTTATTTGATTCATTGTGAAGCCATCTTATGTTTATGTTTAAATTCAATATCTGGTATTTTCAGTTGTTGGGAGTGTTAAATGCTCAAGCATATTAAAGATCAACTTTTTTTTAAATGTAATTTGTTTTAGAGGTCAAATACTAGTTATCGGTGTTTCAAAGCCAATATAATTATGGGACAAATTTAACAACCAGACCATTAATTTTAATGAATAAACCTTAACACTTAGTTACTATTTATAGTCTTCTCTCGTTTTTTCAAAGATTTGGATTTGAACACTAGGCTCAAGCATAGGTAGGTGAATACAGATTCATATTTGACACAACTCTAATTTTAAGTATAATACTACTTATTAATTAATAATTAGTAGCCCACCTCCTGAATCCAGTTTGATAAATCTTCGGTTCAAATTGTTTCACAGAGCCAGATAAAACCTTATTGTTTCAATCAGGTAAAAGTATTTCTCTTGCGTAGCTTTTGTAAACGTACTATTTTGAGTCGGTGAGAATGTGACCAATCGAAATGTTGAAGCCGTCCATTGAAGGTGCTGGGTTATATACACGAGAGGGTCGGGTAGAATTTTTGTTGGTGTGATACGACTAGGTGCTTCCTCGGCCACTGTCCTTAGCTCGTTGACATACAGAACTGGTAAGTTCTAAAAATAATATAGTTTTAAGTCGCGAGCTGATCGGCACGCTGTTTCGACTGTCTGGCATCTGAAGCTGTTTAAAGGTCTTATTTCTTAGTCGAGGCAAGTTTTTTCTTAAAACAAAATTAATCTGTTAGTAACTCTGGTAAAAGTAATGTGAGTTTAGAGGTAAAGGTATATTTTCAACATAAAAGTAACCACGTTAGTCCATTCTGATTATTATCTTTGTCGACGTGCCTGGATTTTCCCCTTGTGTACAAAACTGTAATCACTGTAGCTACAGTCAAAGTTTTATAGAAACGGCCTTTTAGAAAATATATATTTTGTTGCTGTTAACATTTATAACAATTTACTATTATTGTAATTATTTTATATAATAGTTGTCAGATAAGGCTCTTACTATGAAAATTTGACTATTTTACTGTTTGTATCGAGATACGTTACCCATTTAGAAGACGTGATTAATTGCCACAAATGTTGATTGACAGCAAACGCGAGTTTGGTTTTGTGTCGTGATGAGTTGCCGACAGGCAAACTACACTTGGAAAATATATCGATGAGGTATTAATTTTTAAATAAAGTAAGAAAGTAAGGAACGATTGAAACAACCAATAAAGTGGGTAAATATTGGGGTAAATGAATGTTAATTATCATTTTCTAAATCCTTTTTTTATCTTTTATAGAGTAAAATATTTAAATATAGATTTAATAAAATGGTCAATTGATTGAAGGCTATATCTGAAGGTCAAAAGATCTTCATTGATCTGCGAGAGGTAAAATTAAAATAAAATTACTGCAAAGTTGGTTGAGTATTAAGTTAAAAAGCTCAGATATAATTGAAATGAGAGACTAAATTGAACTGAAAACTATAAACAAATAAGTAGAGAAATGTGATTGTAAATAAGTAATTAGATAAACATGTATAAGAATAAAGTACAATAAGCAATTTAATCAATCTTTTATATAGTTTTTTTTATCATTGCGTTTTACTACCTGTTCAGGTTGTGTGCATATATTATAATTACTCTAATGGGGTTGGGATGAGGAAGGAAGCATTTTAGAAATCTACCGTATCTGCATGGAAGATCGAGAAACCATTCCGAGAAAAACCACCCTCGGTGCACCCAACTAGGATTGGAACCCTGAGCTCTCCGTCATGAGCGCGAGAAACACTATTCCGCCAATGGAGCAGGTTCTTTATAGTTCCAATAAAAGACAAGAAGAAATAATTAAATGTTTATCTTACTCTATAACAGAGGAAACATCTTTATCATTTGTTATTATTTTTTAACACTTTAATATTTACCCAATTTACTTGTCAATTCAATTGTTTTAATCATTCCTTAGTCAATATTAAATTCCACCTCACTACTTGAATCTAAAATGTTTATGTAAATTCTACCATGGCAGGGCCTTTAGCCATGCTAGCAAGATGTTGACATCCATCCACTTAGCTATACCACGCCCACTGTGAGGTTACCTTGTGGTGTTGTCGCTACATCACACCCACTGTGAGGTTACCTTGTGGTGTTGTAGCTACACCACACCCACTGTGATGTTACCTTGTGGTGTTGTCGCTACACCACGCCCACTGTGAGGTTAGCTTGTGGTGTTGTCGTTACATCACACCCACTGTGAGGTTACCTTGTGGTGTTGTCGCTACACCACGCCCACTGTGAGGTTACCTTGTGGTGTTGTAGCTACACCACGCCCACTGTGAGGTTACCTTGTGGTGTTGTCGCTACACCACGCCCACTGTGAGGTTACCTTGTGGTGTTGTCGCTACATCACACCCACTGTGAGGTTACCTTGTGGTGTTGTAGCTACACCACACCCACTGTGATGTTACCTTGTGGTGTTGTCGCTACACCACGCCCACTGTGAGGTTAGCTTGTGGTGTTGTCGTTACATCACACCCACTGTGAGGTTACCTTGTGGTGTTGTCGCTACACCACGCCCACTGTGAGGTTACCTTGTGGTGTTGTCGCTACACCACGCCCACTGTGAGGTTACCTTGTGGTGTTGTCGCTACACCACGCCCACTGTGAGGTTACCTTGTGGTGTTGTTGCTACATCACGCCCACTGTGAGGTTACCTTGTGGTGTTGTCACTACATCACGCCCACTGTGAGGTTACCTTGTGGTGTTGTCGCTACACCACGCCCACTGTGAGCTTACCTTGTAGTGTCCAAAAACTCGAGCCATCCATCTTTCAGGTTGAGAGTCATGAACCCAGGTCCTATTGATAGTTTGCAATATTCAAACAATGTTACAAAAGTTGGAACTGTAGTGCCTATTATAAGTTTTAGTTGTACTTTCTTAACGATGTGTACTCAATGTTTTAATGCTACAATTTTACTTCAGAGTCCTCATCAAAAAGTAACATTTATTATCCTAATTATCGATAGTTACAGAAATATGTTAACATTTTACTTATATTACAGTAGACAATTATTCTATAAATACAATACTGGGTGGTTTTACAAATTCACAATGTGCGTAAAAATAAATAATATATTATCAACACTATTTTAAAGTTTGGTTATTATTTTAATAGCTGTACAGTCTTTGTCAGTCAATAGAAATGTAAATAAAATGTATAACTTGTGTATATCACTTTGATGGACAGACGGAAACAAGTGTTACAAATATAAAGAAATAAAATTAACTTTTTCAGAGGTTTTGTGACTAAACAAAAAGAACATGTGGATAGTCTGAGCTTGTTCTTTATATGTAAATAAGTAAACATGTTTAATTTCATAGTTAATAACTGTATATATTATAAATAACAATAAAATGATATTCACCTCCAAGTGTGTGTGTGGTTTTAATAACGCCGAGAACAGACTTGTTGCTAACTCACATCACCCCTCAGATTTGTACGTTTTGAAGGAAGAAAAGACAACAAAACTTGAAGCTCATCAAGATACAAAAGTAAACACTTATTCATAGATTCGATAAAGTATAATTTCCATAGGAAGACAGAATTACCAGATCTACTTTCACATACTCGTAACTCAAACCGTGTGATATGCAGCTGTCACTTTTGATTGATTCTATCAATAACTATGATATAAACATATCAATACAGTGAGATGCTATCAATGTTGACCACAGACAAATGTGTTTGTATTCTGTAAAATGAATTAAATCTAGCATGACAAAGTGTGAAGTGATGGTAATGACAAGGAAGAGGAGTTGGATGTAGTAGAGAGGACAGCAAGGAGAGTTGTTCTACAGGTGTGTAAGAGACCTACTATGGAGAGTTGTTCTATAGGTGTGTAAGAGACCTGCTATGGAGAGTTGTTCTATAGGTGTGTAAGATACCTGCTATGTAGAGTTGTTCTATAGGTGTGTAAGAGACCTGCTAAGGAGAAGAAGAGTGCCCTTGAAGTGTAAGGAAGTGTTGTACAGGGAGTGTGCCACACTCATCTGACCTTAGGGGCCACTTTGACAAATGGAACATACTGACTTTAAAAAAAAAAATCAGTTGTCATTTTCTTAGTTAAATCGAATTTCAAGTTATTACATAAATAAAGAGAGTTGGCCTCTGTATTGATAGAATAGGAGATGGCTGTTAAATCTTTTACCATATATATATGGAACCTTTTATTTGCGGCAATGGTTTGATTGTCGAACTATAACTCTACTGGCTAAGTCACCCTTGTCATAATTGTTGACAAATGTGACCGTGAGCCATAAACCTTTCGTGCATTAAAAACAAAAGTATTCATATATGTACGCATGCAAATCCAACCATTTTTTGGAATTGATCCCCGTGTAAGAAAAGAGTATAAATTTGGTAGAATAACCTCACACTAAAGTTTTATTGAAGTTATGCCAAATCCTCAAATACCACAGTCGCAAATTTTCTATTTCTACAATGTTTATTTATAAGGAAAACCTCTTTTCACTTTATGAGGTAATTTTATCATATTTGTAAGAAGGACCAGGAAAGGTGGATAGAAACATATAAAAGGAACATATGGCTTTTTACAATGAAAAGAAGAACACAGTTCACACTTTACACTGCTGCCACTGGACAAAGAGGTAATGGTTGCCTCTTAAAGAAAATCTATTGCTACCACCCAATCCCTCGACCTAGGTTTCATTGTATCGGAACTCATCAGGTGTGAAATGCGCAACACAACTTCCTAAAGAAGAGGAAACCGAAAATGGAAAATTGTAAATAATGTACCTTCTTCCAAATATAATATTATTTCTACGATGACTATCAAAAGAAGAAAAGGGAATGTAAGTTTGACACACCCACCTTACTACATTGCCTCAAACTCAAATAATAACTAACAATGAATTAAATCACTGGTTCTTAAAGAAGTACAGCGGTGTCTCGGAAACTCGACCTAATGTGGACCAAGATGGTGTCGAGTTTTACGAATTAACTTGCATTAGACGCATGTTTACTAAACAAGAATGAATCACAGTACAGTATCGAATATTATAGGTACAGTAACGGTAATATATGTACAGTACATATAATATTGTATTGGTTCAAATAACACGTTACTGAATTGTAAAACTAACAAACCCAGCACTTGTAAAAACACCACAGCACGGCTGTTCCACTTGAGTTACACAAACAAACTGAGAGGGTATACAGTTGAATGACCTTGGATTGAGATGACTGGCGCCAACAACTGTGTGCACATGCGCGTGTCGAGTTTCAGAGAGACTACTGTACTTATCTTTTGTTTACAAGTGAGGGGTACAGTGGAAAAAAGGAAAATCATACTACACATATTTTCTCAAACCCCATAAGAACCCCAACAAATACTTTTTTAATCGATTTAAATATGATCGAGACCTCTTTTAACCACAATATAGAGTGCATTAGAAAGGTTCATGATTGTCTTAAAGATGGCAGCACTAACTAAGTTTGAGTTACAACTGAACTTTACCCTTTTATTCCTGTATCCATCAAGTGTAATCACACTTTCTAACAAACCAAGCACTTAAAAATAAATAAAATTTGATTACAATTGAAAAAAAATAAACGAATCGCTGCGGGGTGGGGGGAACACACAACATGGTTAATTTAAATATTTTGTTTTGTCTTGTGTTCTTTATGTGACGAGTCACATGGCACCCCCTGTTCGCCTCTCCCTCTTCCAGACGATGACCAGACCTTGGTAGTCGCTGGTCGCCAGCAGCGACTCGTCGTAGTTGAAGCTGACTCCGAGCACGGGACAAGCATGACCCTGAAGCGTGTTGACGCACGGCTTACCCTTTCGTTCGATGTCGAGGAAATACACGCACGAGTCCTCGCTGCCCGACACTACACAGACAGACAGACAGACAATCGAGATGTTAAACAGCCGCACAAGTGAATTCAAGATAAGTTTTTTTTAAAACACTATGTGATGAAAACGTTTAGAACCAGCCATGTTGGCATTGATTGATGATAACTTTAAACATCGAGGATCAATCTAAAATGTGATGGTTTTTTTTTTTAAAAAGATGGCTCGAATCCACTTTTGTTCAAATCTAAATCACAAATCTAAATCTTCATTTTCTCATTAATCTAAAATTCGGATCTTATAAAATAAAAAAATCATCACGATGAACTATTTCCAGCCTGTGGCGGTCAGTTTAATAAAATTCCTACATTTTCTTCTAGCCTTTTCACTATTCTTCTCCTCTCACTTGCACACTTATGTTATCTGCTTTTCCCTATCTCTTTTTGTCCGTCTTGTGACTTTTCCCTCCATCCTTCATCTCCAAAACATCCAATATGTGGTTTTTCATATATTTGGGTTAAATGTTGGTTTTTATTTCACCCTCTTTGTCCTGGTGCTCTAAACAACCAGTTCTACTAATATAATAAACAAAATTAATAATAACCGTTTCAGTGGCCGCATGGTCTAAGGCATCACTCTCGCAATAGAATAGACTGCTGATAACGGAAGATCACGGTTCGATCCGGTCGGGTGTACTGAAGGTGATTTTTCCTAAACTGTCTCTTGCCTCTCTCTCTCTGCGCTCTCCTTCTCACACTCTCTTCTCTCTTCGCACTCTCTCTTGCTCTCTCTCTCACACTCTCTCACTCTCTCTCTCTCATACTCTCTTGCTCGCTCTCTTGCACTCTCTCTCACACTCTTTTCTCGCTCTCTCTCTCTCATCACTCTCACTCGCTCTCTCTTTGCACTCTCTTCTCTCTCTCCTCTCCACACTACCACTCTCTCTCTCTCTCTCAAATGATCTTTGTGACTAATAGTCGAACATAAAGCTGTTATTTCTCACCGACACACGCTCCTTGTCTAAAGGACATTATCGGACAGAAAGTGGACCGCACCAGGTAGTGCTCGTGACGGATTGCAAACTTCCGTCGTACCTGGAGTGCCCCTTCCTTATCCACAACTCTGAAACAAAAACCGGCAAGGCCGTGCGTTGTGACACGAGACTCAAGAGTAGTAAAAGATGGTGGAGGAACATTTCCCGGATATTTTTAATGTAACGAATGTACTCAAGATATCTCGTGTCTACTTCAGTTTAGTTCCTCCCGAAGACGTTAACACAACAAACATCAAACGAGTGACAATAAAGCAATAGCAGTGCTCAGAGTTTTCTTACAAAATGAGTCATAATAATTAATCGTCCCAGTTCCCGGCTCTCATCACAAGCCACCTCACCTGAGCAGGTATACCACGTTAGCCGCACAGTTGACCAGCAGCATGGGGTCGCGGGCCTCTCGACTGATCCACGCCCGCCACGAGATGCACGTGATGGAGCAGTTCTCCGACACGTTCAGCCGACGTCCCTTGTTCAGACGGCCTGTCTCCGGGTCAAACAGGAACGAGATGATGGTGCCCTGAAGCAGACAAGCGCACCGCCACCCCTCAAACGCAATATCAACAGGGCCGCCGGCCAAACGCGGCCCCCCCCGACATTTCCTGAGCCATATCTGCTGGTCTACTGACAGGCTGTATTTCAAGTATGCTATTAAAATCCTATCAGAACCTTGGAAGAACTTATCTCGGGAACCAACATAGGACATGTGTTCATAAGGACTGTTTGTGTTGTTTGGGGGTCTACGAGTCACACCCCAATTACTTACAAATAAATCTGTACATCCTGTATGGGATCTACATTATTCCAGTATTCAAATTTGGATCTGTAAAATAGTGGATTGATCCAACTCCACTTTTATGCATCACTAAATTGCTCTAAATATATTTGAGTGCCTCTAAATCCAGGAGACAGGTTTGGGAAGAAGATGAAGCAGTCAAAAACAACAAGATCGGTGTACTAACACTCGGGTGAGCTAGAGAAAGTTACTCGAGGACTATAAAAGTCGAGTGTATGCTCACGACACGGCGGTTATAAAAGAGCAACAACCTACCTTGTCATTCCCCGCCCAGACGAGATGGCCGCTGGACTCGCAAGCAAGGGCCAAGAACCCTCCCCCAAGTTTACTGGTCCCCCCTTGGGGGTAGATCCCGGTGGAAACGTTAAGGTACCTCCACCATCCCGCACGAATTGCCAACCTGTCGGCTTCAGTCAAGGTCGTACATCTTCGGATCACTCCAAACGATAGTAATTACACACAAAAAATAATACATGATTAATTGTATATTAGGGATTATCTGGTTCTATTATTTCAGATTGAATCTCACATAGTCCCAGTAACTAACCTAAAGCCAACTCCACACCCCCTTCCCCCCAGTAAATGCAATGTACCTGTCTTCTAACTAGTCGTTTGCAACTCATCACATCATCATCAACTGTTTAAGCCTGCGCTGAGTCAGTTTAGTAGTAAACTGCCTCCATCTTCCTCTATCCTTCCGCCACTCTTCTCCTCTCACTTGCTCACTTTCTGTTATCTGCTCCTCCCATCTCTTTCTTTGTCTCTCTTGTGGTCTTTTCCCCTCCAAACTCTCAACACAACTATTCTTAAACTAAATAAAATATAAGTTAACCTTCTTCTTTAAGACTAGATTTAATTTATTATTATTATTTATTATTATCATCATTTTCATTGCATGTCTTTATTAAAAAAACAAACTTAAGGAACTTAGAAATAACGTTCCAGTTCTTAATTGTATTGTATTTTTCGCCATGTCTTAGTACTAGTTTGGGTTAAACGCATACATTAATCATGCTAAAAGAGAGAAAATGTACCTGCATTTGCATATAGAGAGAGTGGGATAACCATCTATGAAAAATCACTCTACTACACCCGACCAGGATTTAACCTTGATCTCCCAGTCGCCGGCAAACCGGTCCCACACGAGCAGACAGCTTAGCCCAGTTAACACGTGTGTGGGTGACGTATGCACTAAATGTTACGGTCGCGTGCTATCAACACTTGTCGTTGCGGAAGGATACGATGACCATGTTGTTGTTGGCCGGCTGGAAGACGCAAGAAAGGAGCTCTGCCCCCACCACCTGGTCCCTGACGACACGGAGACATCTCCGACTGGCCACGTCCCACAGACAGATGGTCCCGTCTAGCGAGCAGCTGACCACCAGGTCGTTGGACACCGACCAATCACACGCTAGCGACACAGAGGCAGGCCATGATTAACATCCCTTCAAGGGCAAAAATAGACGTGGCTATTTTATTGTTTTGTTTAACAGTAAGGTTATCAAACCCTGTTGGTGGGACAGGTCAAGATTTGAACTTTGACCTCCCAGTCACTGGTAATCCAGTCTGTTGCGAGACCGACACATCAGACCACTGATGCAGGTCTGAGCTAAATTGATGTAATTATAAAGATAGAAGTCTGGCCTGCAGAGTCACCTGTAACCCCTTTCGTGTGTCCTCGGAACACCACGTCGACCACCGGGGGGCTGGCGGTCACATTGCAGATGGAGACAGTTCCATCGAACGAGGCGCAGCACAGCCTGGAACGGTCATTGTTAGCGAACTTGACCACCGTCACCGCCTGCGTGTGCTGAGGGCAGACATCACCTGGCTTCAACTACCTCTGCTAGCGGGCAGACCCTTGCTTCAACTACCTCTGCTAGTAGGCAGACATCACCTTGTTTCAAACTACCTCTGCTAGCGGGCAGACATCACCTTGCTTCAACTACCATCTGCTAGCGGCAGACATCACCTTGCTTCAAATATCTCTGCTAGTGGGCAGACATCCCTTGCTTCAACTACCTCTGCTACGCGGGCAGGGCGTCACCTTGCATTCAACTATCTCGCTAGCGGGCAGACATCACCTTGCTTCAACTACCTCTGCTGCGGGCAGAACCACCTGGCTTCAACTACCTCTGCTAGTGGGCAGACATCACCTAGCTTCAACTACCTCTGCTAGCGGGCAGACATCACCGAGACCTACTATGTGTTTGGATTGTACACAAATGAGCTAATTATTCCAGCTATCATGACAACATTTTACAGCAGTGTGCTGCAGAATAAATGCTCCATAGGGGGACGTCAAAGTCTACATGCGAGCAGCGAGTAACCAGGCAAGCATTCATGTGCCAGCAGCGAGACCGTAGTACCTTTAGTAAACACCAATATTTCGAATGCCGTCTCGTGCGGACAGGCAGAGCCCCAGTAGCTTATCAAGAGGTTGTAAAACAATCAAAAGTGACCCCTGACCTGATCGAATATGTGGTGTACACCAACAAACGCGTAGTTCTCAGCAATGGTGGTCCCTCCGACAATGGCCCTCGAGGCGTCGGCTTGTTTGGTTGGCACCACTTCGCCCTGCTCACTGTTGGGAGTCATGACGGGCTTGCTCTCGGCAGGGAATCGGGAATTCTCCGGGGATTCGCTGATCTACACAGGGGGGGAGCGGAGGGGGTATATAATTATAAGTACATAGAAAGAGGCGATATTAGGGACGTGAATTACAATTTAATATTCATATAAACAAAATTTGAAGTAATTGATGTGTAAGTTGTTGATGATTAAATCTTCTAAAACAATAATGTGTACAGTAATAAAACAATTTCTAAATCACTTTTGTGTTGCCTATAAAGTTATGGTATGTATTAAGCACAATATATAATTGTTTCAGCCATAAAACAATTAACAAAATATTCTAACTTTGATTTGGCTTCGAGAATATTTCATATACGTTTGATTCAGGTTTGCTTTGAGTTGAAAAAATGTAATTCGCACTCACCCTCGATGCTATCATAGCCAAATAAGATATTTAAACAAGTAGATCCGCCAAAATTAATTCAAGTTGTTAATTAAAGATGTAAGTAATCCAGGGAAATACAGTTAACTTGAGAGAAAGTATTTACTCGGCTGTTGCTGCGGATACTCATACTGCGGCTGCTCTGCCCCTGGTCACAGGAGACCCATACCTCTTTTGGAGAAGCTGGGACCTCACTTTCAGGTACTGTTTCCGCACCGCAGACTCCTGGAACCAAACACTGCTCCAGTGAGAATGTTCCGAAATGTTTGCCTCTTACTATACTTTCTTGTCTTGCAGACAGTGACATCAGAACATTATTTGTATAGGTGGGGGATCAACTAATGAAAATGGGGCTTTTGGCCGGGATCCAAACCAAAAAGGGGTCTGTCCAGGAGCCCTCTCTCGGCAAATGTTAGAACATCGGAAGCCCCTAGAAGCTATTTGTAGTTTGATACAAAACCATCTTTTGGCTTTTTATCAGAATAGAGTAAAATAGATCTATATAGGAGTCAATGTATTCCCAGGGGGAAGGGAGTTTCTCCTCTCGGTTCTGCCGCCGCTGGTCGGGAGCGGGATCATTAACAAACACCGAGTGAACCTTCATGCAGAGGCCGTTGGGGCTAAAGTTACATCTTGCGAGCAGCCAGGCTCTGCCCCTTTAACTGTGCCGGTGGGGGAGGATCAAGGAAGTGTAAAATGTACCCCAGTTTGTGTGGACACAGTCGAAAATGATTCAGGGAAAAACCCACCCTCAGTACACCCAACTCTGGTTCGAATCCCCGACCCCTGTCCTCGGCAGACGAGACCAGATGATAGTGATGTTTAGTCCGTTTTCCTATCGATGTGTGATTGTTTTTAGTCTCCCTGGGGTGCAATCGGGGGGAGGAGGAAGAGAGGACATGGATCTTTGTGCATACTCAATTTTGAGGCGTGTCGGATGTCCTGTAGGTTCCCCCCCCCCCATCCTGCAAGAGTTGTCATGACACATAACGTCATGCATTTATAGCGTCAAACATTCAAGCCTAATAATCCACACAACAGATCAATATAAGATCATTTTATACAAGTGTGTATATAAGGAGATATAGAAAGTTACAATGAGATTATGATCATGATTATGAAGTGTGGAGATAAGAGGAAATGTTAAACCTAATCAACCAGACCATGTCGACCATAGGAAGCTACCCTTTCAGGAAAAATACCTGTGATGCAACTGGGAAATGAACCCAACACCTCTAGATCAGAAGCACCGACCACTAGACCAGGAGGCTGGTTATGACGAGCGTATTAAGACTGTTATTATTATTTAGCACCGCGTCTTAATACCCGTTCGGGTTATACGCTTAAGAACTAATTACGCTAGTTGATTAGAAATCGGGAAGGTTGAATCTAGAGGAAGTGAACCCGTATTTGCGTGGAGGGAGAGTGGAAAACCATTTAGGAAAAAACCACCCCCCCAGTTCACCCGACCGAGATTCGAACCTCGATCTCACCGTCTTCGGCGGTCGAGCTCAACATGACTAGCGCGTTGGCCAACTATGCCACCGAGCGGCGGGTCCCTATTAGACTGTTAAAAGTATGAAATAAACGATTCTGCAAAAACCATCGAGTTGACAACCCTGGGTCAGGTGTTTCGATAACTAACACCCCATAGTTTGTGTCGAGTAGATAACTTTGAGCGTCTTTTAGTCTAGAAGGAATAAAACCTAACCTTGACACGAATATCTTACCTCAACTTTTGTGTGTTCTCGAAGTAACTGGCTCCTTCTCCTGATGTACAACGTTCCTAGAATCGCAAAGATGGGTATTTAAAAAAAAATAGGCTTAGGGATGCGTTTGATTGCTAGTGTTATAATAAAATACAATTATCATGTAGAATTTTGCTGACAACCATAATGTACCTAGGTAATTACTAACCTACCAAAAAAAAAACTAGCTCGTTGGAGTAGTCTATACATCTCGATACTTACAGACATGGTTAAGTTATTCATACTGATAATATAACAAAATGGTTAAGACAATATTTAAGAGATATAACTTATGATTAAGTCTTTAGATATGTTTTTTTAAACTCGGCATTTTATCAAAATTACGCCGAAGAGTGGTGAACCCATGTCTTAACAAAATGATGTGTAGAGACCAAACTTTCCTGTTGATGTCGAAACCCAAAGAATAACTTAAAAGTCGAGAAATGAGCCCTTAAAGGAAGCTCACAACATGAGCATTCCTGCGAACGAGGATTCCGTCAGAAATTAGACCTAATTATTTGTAATTTAAAAAAAACTGTTGACGTTTATTAGAAACAGGTGTTTAGGTATTTGACATAACTAGGACATTTTCAAACTGTTTCAAGTTATAGCCCATATTTTGAAGTGTACAACAATGTTCAACATCTTGCAGATCAAACCCTTTAGGGAATATTAGATGTTTACTAGCAACGTTTTTATACGTACTAAAGTTCGGATGGTTTGGAGCCCGGTGAGCATTAAACCTTGCGTCAAGTGCAAACACCTGCTGTTGCCAAACAACCGCCATCTTTGAAATGTGAACACCTCTCTATGCGAGTCTGTCACCTCAACTTGTGACTTTTGAGTTGTGACATCACAACAGGTTATATCTGCTTTTATTTAATATATAAAAATATACTTTGATGGATTTTTAAATTATACATTTGTTATATATAAACTCTTGTATATTATTGAATTTTTTAACAGATTTTATTTAAATATATTTGTCTATATTTTGTTTATATTAGAGTGGTTTCTCGTTTGACTTTCACAGTCGCCACCATATTTACCTCCCCGCCCATTGACGCTTATTTCCTCTACGAAAAAGGCAGTGTACGTGTCGTTTGTTGTGAAAATGCAAGCAATTAAATGTGTAGTTGTCGGAGATGGGTGAGTTGATTCAAAATGTCTTAGTTATGAAACTACTTTAACATATGAGAGCTAATATTTCTATACCATAACAGTTGGGCTGAAGGTAACATTCCATTTTTAAAAGTTGCCAAGGATTGACTCAAGGTTGTAGATGGCTGGTACAGGCTAGCAGAAGTTTAAATGCCTATTCTTTTTGTGTGTTTTTTAAATTTAGGTTTTTTTTATGTTCTGTCGTGCAGAACATTTGCCTTAAAGATTTAAAGCAGTTTTTTTATTACATCACTCTAAACTCAATTTAAAAAAAACTAGGATGTATGCCTATTAGGTTAAATATTTGCAGACTATTTTCATTGCACAAATAAACGTCCGTTATGTCATCGAGCTATGAAATATGTTTGCCATTATTATTCTTTTCATTGTTGTTTTTCTTAACTTTGTTTTTAATTTGCTGAGAATGATTCACATTATACTAACTAAATGTAATTTTTAAAGGTCCAAGTTTATTTGATTAATATTTTGTTTTGAGTCATGGGATCTTACAAACTAAACCTTAAAACTATTGAGATATTAAATCTGTACTTTAAGCATTATTTTGAAGAATGTCCACTTACTCACTGTAAGAACCTTTTGAAACAATTAAACAACCTGTAAGTTTAATTTATATTTACAAGAGATAATGAAAAAAAAGTTTGACAAATGATGTTTAAAACTAGTGGGGGCTATAACGCAAACAATTTATTTTCACGAAACAACCAGACAATGTTACAAATTACATTTGACACATAAAAGGGAAGTACTTAAAATATTGTGAGGCGAATAAAATTCCTTTTACCACATTCACGCCATGTTGGTTAACTCTTCTTCCTACAATGTACACACCGATGACCTTGCATGAAAATAATTAGTTTCAAATAAACTGTATACACACATATCCCAAATTTTACTAACATTTCATTTTCTCAGATGTGGAAGACTTACGATATGTTGGGTTAGTTTGTAATTCATCTCACAAACGTTTAAAAATTAAACTAACTATGAATGATCAATAAAATACATGTCTATATAATATAGGCTGATTGTATGTTTTATGTATGAATCACTAACTAGCCCAACCTAACCTTTCATGTCCGAGAAAAATAAATGTTACGGTAATAGAAGCTGTGGTGGGCATAATGCATTTATTTATTGGCCAGTCATGCTGGTTCGGAAACTGAAGCAATTCAGGATGTTACTGAGAAATATGACTAAACAATAATACCCTGTGAATTAGGTGGGTCAAGCTACTATTTTCTAAACTTGGACATAATCGTGTCAATATTTTAATGATAAATCCATTTTATCTGTCAAATGTAATTAATGACATTGTGGTACTATTATTTCAGTGAAAATATGTTTAAAAAAAATTGTTACCATACTAGACCCATTCTACTGCCATTGGTAAGTAATTTGGTGTCTCATAAACAGCCTCTATAACTAAACCCCAAAAAATGTATCTCCATTTGGCCTGAAGATTATTCCCGAATCTAATTGTAGCCTCCACCAGTAAATCAAATTGAAATTGTCGATGTAAGTTATAAAAAAGTGTTTATAACTACAATATTGTTGGCCTCGGTGGTCATGGGGTAAGTCGCTTGCCTCGGGACCCGATGATCATGGTTTCAAACCCCGACGAAGTGGACAGATTTTTCTTGAGCGATAAAAGTCCGTACACAACTTCCTTCAGAGGGGGGAGTAAAGCCGTCAGTCCCTCGTCGATTGTGGTTTGTAAACGGGTCATGGGAGGAATGGGAAAATACCTTTCCTGACATATTCGGTAGGCTCTTTCGCTCTCGCTCATAGAAATTCTCGTGTGCTGATAAACAATCAATCTGTTCAGAAAGTGCAAGTTAAATAATCAAATAACAGTGAACTGCCATCGATGTGATTTTATATTTCTATACTTTGCAGATTTTTAACTGCCATTTCTAAACAGGCCTGTCGGAACATGACTTGCAAACAACTGGTACTTAGCCTTGGATGGTACGGAAGGGTTGGTATGCATCCAACCATGGCTCCAAGATATGTTTAATAAAATAATAATACAAATCTTACAAACATCTTCCCCTCCCCCGAATAAAACCATTCTTTTCAAGATTTGATTTCCCGATAACCACAAAATGAAGGCGTTGTCTTTGTTTTAAGAAAGTTTTTATCGAAAAGGAGCTGTGGTGTGAAGTTGTGTGCTAGGCTTTGTCACGCACTCACAGCTTTAGTAATGTACCTCTAGTTCACACCTCGGTATTAAATCTTATCTCTGATGCAGTATAACAAACTAGAACCTAGATTAACTTATCAGAGTGGCTAAAGCTAGTCATCAGATAAGTCACACTCTGGACAGGGGTTTTAATGGAAACCAACATTGGTTTCGCTGGTCTAATTATGGACAGTAAACGTAATTGAAGCCTTAATTTGTGTGTGTGTACACATTAAATTAGGCTCCAAGCCTACACATGTAATAGTACACTTATTGTACTTAACTTCTTTAATGTCTTAATTATAACCCACTTCGGTGGCAGCATTGTCTAAGGCATCACTTGAACGCAATAGACTGGACAGCCGATGACAGGTAAATTGGGGTTTGTATCCTGGTCAGATATACTTAGGGTGGTTTTCCTTAATGATTTTCCACTCTCCATGCAAATATGGCTACATTTCCTATAAATGTAACCTTCCTCATCCATAACCCATAAGCGTACAACCCGAATGGGCGGTAATACATAATAAAAAATTGTAATTAATTGACATGTCAGCGGCAGGTTTTGAATAACTCTCACCGTACTACCGCTTAGTGGCCATGGGTTCTAAGTTGTCAGGCTCACGATTTATTTAATTGACAGGCAGGCTTAGGTTCGAATCTCGGGACCCGGAACACTGGGTGCGGTTTTTTTTCACTAGAAATTCTTCACCTTGGTTTTCTCCATCCTCCCTTCATACTAATGCGGGTGCATTTTCCCGACAATCACCCACCTTATTCCCCAGAATAATCTTTTATTAGTGTTCAGTAACAAAAAATTCCGAACCAAGGATCAAATAATAAGTGTACAGTCCAATTTTCATTGGCAGGACCTTTTGGAACCTACAAACATATTCTCTTGTGGTCAACATTGATAACATCTTACTATATTATCATGATAAAGTGACAACCGCCTTTCACAGGACTTGGCGTATGAACACATGAAAGTAGATCCAGTAATATCTCTAGCTGTCAGGTAAGGACTATACCACATGCAGTCCCATGAATGTATTAATATCAACAGTGATATTTGCGTTAGTGAGACGGGGACCTAGACTTGGCGACAGCAGCAGACCCCACCCGGTCAATCATACGAGGGCTATTATCAGAGGTCCATTATGGGGCCCCCGCACAATGGCGGGCGGTGCATTAGACCTCGTCATTTAGAGATGAAGGGGAGGGGGGACGTGTCTGTTAGCGCCCACGCACCCATTACCAGGGAATGTCCACTGCCCTTTGATCTCCAATTAGGTTAAGTGGGGGAATAACGTGGTCGTGGCGATCTGATGTGCTAAAGTGATGACCACTTCTTGGTGTCTTTGGTTTGACCCTCAGATCGGAGACATGTGAGGTGAGTATATGTACACAAGTGTTCATAGGAAGGATCTTATCTGACAGTTACTAGATCTACTTTCATGTATTCATACATAAAGTCATGTGATCTGCAGCTGTAACTATATGCTTGTATTTTCTATAAGTTTCTATCAACCAAAATCATACTACAGAATCGCGATTATCCGGTCTAAAATGGCGGCATTGCGGGCCAGATAACGGAAAAGCCGAATAATACGGAATCCGTGTGTAAATAACGTTCAGTATGGGTTTATCTTTTTGCTACGCCTCACGCACACCTCCCTTGACACATCCTCTGTTTCCAGCCATTTCAAGACAGTGCTGGTACCTACACATCTCTTGACACAGCTTCTGTTTCCAGCCAAATCAAAACAATGTTGCTATCCACACCTCCCTTGACACATCTTCTGTTTCCAGCCATTCCAAGACAGTGCTGGTACCTACACATCCCTTGACACATCTTCTGTTTCCAGCCATTTCAAGAAAGTGCTGGTACCTACACATCCCTTGACACATCTTCTGTTTCCAGCCATTTCAAGACAGTGCTGGTACCTACACATCCCTTGACACATCTTCTGTTTCCAGCCATTTAAAGACAGTGCTGCTATCTACACAGACCAATAGTAATGTACTATACTCCAACCGCATGCATACCAGTTATTCTTTGCCGTCTCCAATATAACAGTTGTAAGGCGTTTGCAACCGATTTTTTTATTGACTTCTGATGGAAAAGTACCGGGTTGTTTATTTTAAACCGCACTTATTAACACCGATAATCCGGTATATATAATTTATTCTGCTACAAAAAACATGAATTAAAAATAGATATGTGTTATATTGTACTCTGTTTGCCCTGAAAGGATCTAATCGTTGATTGGCTGTACCTGTCCCTCTCTTTGTATCGGTCTGTACCTATTTGTTGCGTGTCAAATTAAGACTTGTTGAACTTTGAAAGCCGATCTTATCTGACAGCCTCTTCTAACAATGTTATCGGTCGCGCTACCCAACCGTAGCTGGAAGGATAGATAGATAAGTTTGGTTTTACTCTTAAAATACGGAAATAAGAATCACTTTTCTGAGAGGTCTCTTTAGTCCAGATAGCTTAGTGGAATAAAGGCGAGTTCTCACGTGTCCAATTCACTGATTCATTGAACACTCTTATCATTAGACTGAATCATTATTTAACGATAAAGGGAAAAGGTCTACTTTTCTTAATTTTTATTGATCATTGTTGAAGAATGAAGACAAACTGAACAGTGAGAACATGAAAAAGAAATACTGAATTAATTTTTCTTTATGTAAAGATTTATTTTAATTGAACGCGCGCGACACTGCACATGTAATAATGGCGAGCTTTTTCTGTGATGTAGTCCCGTTAATGATGACCCTCGGAAAGTATTCCCCTTTCTAGGCGGACTGGTGTGTTGTTTACTCTTAATTGTGGTATGTTCTGCTGTCGTGCTCACAAGATGGCCAGGTGTGCAATGCCACGCGCCTAACTCCTATGCAACCTGTTGTACATGTATGCTTGCACAGCTTTGCTCTGCCGGCGCTGTGTACCGAAACTTTGGATACAATTTAATGGTACCATCATAGCTTTCCGGAAGTAGGCGTACAGGGATTTTGTATTACATTTGGTTCAAACAAGCTATATCTGCATTTTGGGCTATGCGTTTCTGAACAACCTGTATAGGCCTATATATACACACACAAGGTGGATGCTGTTGGAATGAGATATCTAAGAAATGTATGTATAGACAGAGTCAGTAATGCATGGGTGATGGAGTGCAGTTTGATAGGGAATATATTAAGTTAATGTGAAAGAAGAGTCTTTTGTTGGTTTGGAAATGTTGAGAGGATGAGTGTGGATCAAGGGACTAAGCAAATATATGAAGGTAGAGTGTGTAGGTCAAAAGGAAGGGGCAGGCCATGTAATACGTAGCTAAATGTTGTAGATGAATGTGTGAAAAGAGAAAAATTAAAGAGTTTTAAGAATAAAATAACATGTTGACTCGGTGTATGGATGTTGTTGAAGAGAAGGAAGTATGCAAGGATAGGAATGTTTGGAGAAAGTTAGTGAGGATGAATTAAGTACATAGTGGTTTTTTGAGCCGTAAGGGAATGACGTGATAAGTTATGTAATGATAAACGCTGGAATTTGGGGTTAAGCCCAAGATATCGGGGCGTAAATACATGTGGTCTTGGGAGCGTCAGTTTTACTATAGATGTAGATGATAGAATAACTTTCATCATACACCAACAAGTTTGGGAGGCTCAGAGATGTTATATCTGAGGGTACAGGCATAACAAAGGTTGAATAAGCGGGCGGCTAGACTGGGTGAGCGAGCGACTAAAATATAAAATAGAACACATTGGTTGTAATGAGAGGTGGCCAGACTGGGCGAGCGAGCGACTAAAATATAAAATAGAGCACATTGGTTGTAATGAGAGGTGGCCAGACTGGGCGAGCGAGCGACTAAAATATAAAATAGAGCACATTGGTTGTAATGAGAGGTGGCCAGACTGGGCGAGCGAGCGACTAAAATATAAAATAGAACACATTGGTTGTAATGAGAGGCGGCCAGACTGGAGCGAGCGACTAAAATATAAAATAGAACACATTGGTTGTAATGAGAGGTGGCCAGACTGGGCGAGCGAGCGACTAAAATATAAAATAGAGCACATTGGTTGTAATGAGAGGTGGCCAGACTGGAGCGAGCGACTAAAATATAAAATAGAACACATTGGTTGTAATGAGAGGTGGCCAGACTGGAGCGAGCGACTAAAATATAAAATAGAACACATTGGTTGTAATGAGAGGTGGCCAGACTGGGCGAGCGAGCGACTAAAATATAAAATAGAACACATTGGTTGTAATGAGAGGCGGCCAGACTGGAGCGAGCGACTAAAATATAAAATAGAACACATTGGTTGTAATGAGAGGTGGCCAGACTGGGCGAGCGAGCGACTAAAATATAAAATAGAGCACATTGGTTGTAATGAGAGGTGGCCAGACTGGAGCGAGCGACTAAAATATAAAATAGAGCACATTGGTTGTAATGAGAGGTGGCCAGACTGGAGCGAGCTCGAGCCGGTACAGTCTACTTTACAGGTGCTAGGCAATATTATTGTATGTTGGTTTATTGAGTGCTAGGAAAACTTCTCATATTGACATTTTTATTCGTATCTATAGGTTTAGCACACTTGATACTAATGTCCTAATTTAATTGGTAAGATCATAAACCATACATATATATATAAATATGTATATAACTGATATGTTAAAATACTTCAATATTATCAAAGTAGGCCTTTACAAATAAGAATCACCATTAGCGTGGAGAGAGGATGAGAAAACCACAACATAAATCATTTTTTTAAAACCCCCCTCAGTTCACTGAGCCAAGATTCGTAGCCTCCTCGTCAACAACTAACGAGAGCTATCTGCTGATCGCTCGCTCGCTCGCCAGTCTGGCCGAACCCTAACACTGGTCTAGTATAAGGAAACAGTTGATGGATACTCCGTCCTTGGGTCCAGCCTGTATCTGACGGCCGTACAAGATGGACGCTATCTGTCCCAGTAGTGTGGAGTTGAATTGAACATCCCGTGTGAAGGCTGCTTCACCTCCACCAATCCAGGAGAACCTATCTCCCTCCAGTCGCCTACTCGAGGACTTTATAGATACCACTTCCGGTCATATCTGGAGAGGTGGTGCCGGAGCAGGATAAAGAGGATAAAGTGGACAGATCGGGTGAGTAATGAGTAAGCTCTAAGAAGAGAAACCGTTCTGCAGGTAATTTACGAACAAAGGACCAGATGGATGAGGCATGTTATGAGAAGAAATGTGTTATCGAGTGACGTCATAGAAGGCGAGGTGGAAGGAAGATGATGAAGATATCTCAAAACAAGGAAAGAAGATGAAGCTTCAGGATATAAAACAAGAGACATGATGGACAAGGTGATGGACCTGTCGGAAGACAGAACACCTAGCGTGTGAGGATGGGAGGTACATTGTGTTAAAAGCACAGTCTGAATGTACTGGGCTATCATTGGTTCACATCGGACGAGGTGAAGAAGTTTCTGTCCAACAGGTTCTAAGAGGAACCGGACCGAACAAAACAGACATATCGTGTCTATCAACAAAATAGTAGCCTACAAGTTTATACGATATTGAATATCAATTAAAAAGTCGACACCATACAATGAACGTAGGCCTATATTTTACACGACATATGTGCTAATTATTTCAACGGTTAGTTAAAACCACAAGTGGCACATTCTGGTGAGGAGTGTTTGTATCAGCGGGGGACCCCCCAACACACGCTGATTGCCACTTGACGGAATATCTGCTGATTAGTTCCTGTCTTGATCTAGTTTACCAGTCCCTGTTATTGCTGCGAGGAATTCAATTACACCCCTCTCTCCCCCTCATCCCCCTACTCCTACTCCTAGGGGGGGGTACAGTCACATTTTCATAGGAAAAGCCTTTTATAAAATACAAACATACTTGATTGCTATCGACACTGATAACATTACCCGCCTCGGTGGCGTAGTTGGCTAATGCGCTAGTCGTGCTGAGCTAGACCACCGAGGACGGGGAGATAGAGGTTCGAATCTCGTTCGGGTGAACTGGGGGTGGTTTTTCCTAAATGGTTTTCCACTCTCCCTCCACGCAAAGGCGGGTTCACTTCCTCTAAAATTCAACCTTCCCAATGCCTAGTCCACTAGTGTAATTAGTACTTAAGCGTATAAGCCGAACGGGTAGTAAGACGTGATGATAATAATATCTGTTGAGGATGTCCTGGAATTTAATGACAACTTTTCCTCTTCATTTAAAAAGTTTCTCATCTAATGTTGCCTTGTTCGTGACAGATATTCAACAACTGTTGATATCACCGCGTGGAGAGAATTAAGATAAATGTTTATACTGTAGAAATATTTGATTTATTTTGGCCAAAAAAAAAGTTTTACTATAAAAACTGTTGAAAAAACACTGACCTAGCCCTCTATCGATCACCAACATTGGTTCGGTGGCCGCTTGGTCTAGACGTCACTCTCGCATAGACTGACTCATTTGTTTCGTGCCGCGACATCAGGAAATGACCCGCCTCGGTGGCGTAGTTGGTTAACGCACCAGTCGTGTTGAGCCAGACCGCCGAGGACGGGGAGATCGAGGTTCGAATCTCGGTCGGGTGAACTGGGGGTGGTTTTTCCTAAATGGTTTCCACTCTCCCTCCACGCAAATGCGGGTTCACTTCCTCTATATTCAACCTTCCCAATTCCTAGTCAATTAGTGTAATTAGTACTTAAGCGTATAACCCGGACGGTAGTAAGACGCGGTGCTAAATAAATAAATAATAAATAATAAAATCAGGAAATGGATTACGCACCAAGTACAAAGGTGGTGAGGTGAATCAGAATCAGGAATGTATGGACTTAATTTATTTCCTGAAGTAACCTGAAATGTTCCGAAATCAAAGGTTGAATCATTTGGAAACATTTGGTTCAAACCAATGATAATTTGGGTGAACCATGACTCAAAACCATTGGTAATTTGGGTGAACCATGACTCAAAACCATTGGTAATTTGGGTGAACCATGATTCAAAACCATTGGTAGTTTGGGTGAACCATGACTCAAAACCATTGGTAGTTTGGGTGAACCATGACTCAAAACCATTGGTAATTTGGGTGAACCATGACTCAAAACATTGGTGATTTGGTGAACCATGACTCAAAACCATTGGTAATTTGGGTGAACCATGACTCAAAACCATTGGTAATTTGGGTGAACCATGACTCAAAACCATTGGTAATTTGGGTGAACCATGACTCAAAACCATTGGTGATTTGGGTGAACCATGACTCAAAACCATTGGTAGTTTGGGTGAACCATGACTCAAAACCATTGGTAATTTGGGTGAACCATGACTCAAAACCATTGGTGATTTGGGTGAACCATGACTCAAAACCATTGGTAATTTGGGTGAACCATGACTCAAAACCATTGGTAATTTGGGTGAACCATGACTCAAAACCATTGTGATTTGGGTGAACCATGACTCAAACCATTGGTAGTTTGGTGAACCATGACTCAAAACCATGGTAATTTGGGTGAACCATGACTCAAAACCATTGGTGATTTGGGTGAACCATGACTCAAAACCATTGGTAGTTTGGGTGAACCATTTACTTTACATCCATGACTGTTTCCAGCCTGTGGTCAGTTTTTTACTCAAGCCATATATTTTAATATAACTTAAGACTAAGACGGACACAACACCCAGTCCCCAGGCAGTTAATTGATAACTATGAAATGATAAACCCACATACACCAATGATACATTTTTCGACCATACCGGGAATCGAACCCGGGATCCTTAACTCAGTATTTTTAATCACCGCGTCTTAACTACCCATACGCTTATGTACTAATTACGTTAATGGTTTTAGGGGGAGGCTATAATAAAAAGTGTACCCGCATTTACGTTGAGGGAGAGTGAAAAACCATTTAGGATAAACCCCCCTTAGTACACCAGACCGAGATGCGAACCTCGATCTCCCCATTATCGGCAGTCTAGACTACTGCGAGAGTAGCGCCTTAGACCACGCGACCACCGGACCGTATCCTAACTCAGTAGACAGACACGCTCTCGACCGAGCCAAGGTCAGAGAAGTCCAAGTAAAGGTTTGGTTTGCAAGACACTACTATACCTCTATCTTGTCTTGCCCCGGTTAAAAGGAAACAGCTGTTTAAAACCACGGATAATTGGTAGCTGATGAACGAACGACAGAGCTACGCTAATGGAACCGCTCATTTTATTAAACTGAATCGCTCCAAACAATTTCCCCAGCAGTGAACGGTTCTGCCCGTGTCTAGTTCGAATCCCTGCCGATGTTTTTTCCACCTTCCCTTAACTCCTCTCATCCCCTAACCGAGTCATCAACCCCCCCCCCCCCCCCGGCCACTTGGGAGTGACGTCACAAACTCGCCGAGGAATCAAATTGATCCGAGTTTGTCTTAGTTTTCTTTAGTCGCGTTACGTAAAAAAGTAAGAACCGGCGAACGTCTGGCCGTTGTTTCTGACAGGGGAGGGGGGGTTGCGACCCCCCTCCCCCGAGAGTTAACGGTCCTATTTACGACTTCCTCTTTAGGTTAAGACGCTGACTGACTTGCGGGTTGCTCTCCTGCCGTGTTCTAGACAGTTCGATCCCGTGGGATGGATTTGGAAACCTGTGGACCTCGACCCGGCCGTTTGTCATACTACCCGTTCGGCGGGCTGCACAGTGTACGACAACTATTAACTACGTCGCTGGGGGGGGGGGGGAAAGGGGGGTGAAGGTAAGAGTTTAGAGAGAAATGAACTCGTTTTAAAAGTACGTGAAAGGGGAGAGGTAAAAACCGCTACCTCGAGTACGCCGGGCTAAGATTTGAACCCTGACCTCCGTCGCCGTCAAACTGGACTAGATGAACTTGACGTTTAGTCCGGTGTCTCCGGGGACTCCCCTGGTTTCATGGGAAGAGGATTGATAACATGCAATGCAAGGTCTCGAGCTACCCTGGATCTGTCAGGATAGTTTGCGGGAGGGGCAAGGTAATTGTGTGGGTTCGAAATAATACGTAGGGTTACTAAAAGATAATACAAACTGTGATTGATGTTAAATGAAAGATAAATAAATAAATAGACTTGACGCTCGCTCTTGTGGAGAACTGGGTTAACTCGTGGAAACTTAGACAGATAGAATCGACTGACACTGCGCGTGACCCCCAACAGAACACGATCTCGGGACCCTGGGCTCGATGTATGTCCTCTAGGTATAAGTGCTACTGATGACCCGAAGATGTAGTCTGATATGGTCCGGCGATATTGATGAAAATGTGACAGTCCAAATGTCAAATAATAATTGTCTTTATACCTCGCACTGGCCCCTTTCCTGGCCAACTAGTTCAATCATTGTTATGAATTGTTAGCGTTCCCCTATAACCTTTCTAGTTCGTTACTTCATAGATGCTAAGCCAGCGATTTTAACGCGCGCGTCCACTCGAATTATTGTAAATCAAAAGAAACAAACATTCAAACATTGCTCCTTGTTTATGACATATTGTTATTTTATAAGTATTGATAATATCTTTCACATAACTTGACGTATGAAAATATGAAATGAGATCTAGTAACTTTCCTAGCTGTCGGATAAGGCCTGCCTGTAGCCCACCAAAGAAGATGCTTGTTTGGTTTGATTGCTACGACCCAAAATGCCTCATACCTTATCGAGGTTTCCTTACTTAATTCATCACCTAATCAAGCACAAGTGTTTCCTCCCTTGCCTGTGTTAATTATCGCTGACCTCACGGCCGTGCGATGTCCCATTAGTGCCTCGTGCTCGCGTCAATACACCCATTCATTCATTATTAACCTCCTGGTGACGCGGTCAGCGCGTCTGACTCGGGACATATCCCCAGCTAGAACATGTTGATGCGTTGGTACCCTTTGCAAGCACACTTGAGCTAAGTGTACGTGGAACAGACGAGGTACGATGGGTTCGGAGTTCACTAGTACCATCTCAAGATTATATCGACATCCCTTATAGACGATTATTTTTTAAATATTGACTCTTGGTAGGGGTTATTCGCGCGTGGGACCTCCGACCCTATATCTGCTTCGCTCCCAAATGGAAGACAAAGAAAAGTTGACCTAACCGGGATATAAACCCACATAAGTCTGTATGGTGGAAGGGAGGGTGTCGGACATGGTACAGAGTACATGGGGCTGTAAGATGGTCTAGTCTACATGGGACTGTGAGATGGTCGAGTCTACATGGGACTGTGAGATGGTCGAGTCTATATGGGACTGTGAGATGGTCGAGTCTATATGGGACTGTGAGATGGTCGAGTCTACATGGGACTGTGAGATGGTCGAGTCTATATGGGACTGTGAGATGGTCGAGTCTATATGGGACTGTGAGATGGTCGAGTCTACATGGGACTGTGAGATGGTCGAGTCTATATGGGACTGTGAGATGGTCGAGTCTATATGGGGCTGTAAGATGGTCTAGTCTACATGGGACTGTGAGATGGTCGAGTCTACATGGGACTGTGAGATGGTCGAGTCTATATGGGACTGTGAGATGGTCGAGTCTATATGGGACTGTGAGATGGTCGAGTCTATATGGGACTGTGAGATGGTCGAGTCTATATGGGACTGTGAGATGGTCGAGTCTACATGGGACTGTGAGATGGTCGAGTCTATATGGGGCTGTAAGATGGTCTAGTCTACATGGGACTGTGAGATGGTCGAGTCTACATGGGACTGTGAGATGGTCGAGTCTATATGGGACTGTGAGATGGTCGAGTCTATATGGGACTGTGAGATGGTCGAGTCTATATGGGACTGTGAGATGGTCGAGTCTACATGGGACTGTGAGATGGTCGAGTCTATATGGGGCTGTGAGATGGTCTAGTCTACATGGGACTGTGAGATGGTCGAGTCTACATGGGACTGTGAGATGGTCGAGTCTACATGGGACTGTGAGATGGTCGAGTCTATATGGGGCTGTGAGATGGTCTCCACTGTTATGTATACATTGTCCGTGAGAACAGTAATAACATTAAAAACACATTTGTCCACTAAGCGATAGGAAGAAGCTCAGTGAAGATAGTTTGTATCTGTCATGTGAAGCTATTGATATGGACAGAACACTCTGTATAAAGATGACTGGTAAAACAAACAGTTCCACAACTATCAGGTAGCGAGCGATCACTCTCTAGACCGGGGTGAGCAGCCTCTTCTACAGTGGATGGTTTATAAACGGCGACCGTTTGTCTCTGTGGGGCTGGGTTATATCTGTCCCGACCAGAGCAGGTCCACGTGCGAGCTGTGTGTGTGTTCCTTCCACACGTCACTGTAACACTTGGACCAGGAGCTCTATCCTTGGAGGTACAGTAACACTTGGACCAGGGGCTCTATCCTTGGAGCTACTGTAACTCTTGGACCAGGAGCTCTATTCTTGGAGGTACAGTAACACTTGGACCAGGAGCTCTATCCTTGGAGCTACAGTAACACTTGGACCAGGGGCTCTATCCTTGGAGCTACTGTAACTCTTGGACCAGGAGCTCTATTCTTGGAGGTACAGTAACACTTGGACCAGGAGCTCTATCCTTGGAGCTACAGTAACACTTGGACCAGGGGCTCTATCCTTGGAGCTACAGTAACACTTGGACCAGGGGCTCTATCCTTGGAGGTACAGTAACACTTGGACCAGGAGCTCTATCCTTGGAGCTACAGTAACACTTGGACCAGGGGCTCTATCCTTGGAGGTACAGTAACACTTGGACCAGGAGCTCTATCCTTGGAGCTACATTAACACTTGGACCAGGAGCTCTATCCTTGGAGGTACTGTAACACTTGGACCAGGAGCTCTATCCTTGGAGGTACAGTAACACTTGGACCAGGGGCTCTATCCTTGGAGCTACTGTAACTCTTGGACCAGGAGCTCTATTCTTGGAGGTACAGTAACACTTGGACCAGGAGCTCTATCCTTGGAGCTACAGTAACACTTGGAACAGGGGCTCTATCCTTGGAGCTACTGTAACACTTGAACCAGGAGCTCTATCCTTGGAGCTACAGTAACACTTGGACCAGGAGCTCTATCCTTGGAGCTACAGTAACACTTGGACCAGGGGCTCTATCCTTGGAGGTACTGTAACACTTGGACCAGGGGCTCTATCCTTGGAGCCACTGTAACACTTGGACCAGGGGCTCTATCCTTGGAGCTACTGTAACACTTGGACCAGGGGCTCTATCCTTGGAGCTACAGTAACACTTGGACCAGGAGCTCTATCCTTGGAGCTACAGTAACACTTGGACCAGGAGCTCTATCCTTGGAGCTACTGTAACACTTGGACCAGGGGCTCTATCCTTGGAGCTACTGTAACACTTGGACCAGGGGCTCTATCCTTGGAGCTACAGTAACACTTGGACCAGGAGCTCTATCCTTGGAGCTACAGTAACACTTGGACCAGGGGCTCTATCCTTGGAGGTACTGTAACACTTGGACCAGGGGCTCTATCCTTGGAGGTACAGTAACACTTGGACCAGGGGCTCTATCCTTGGAGCCACTGTAACACTTGGACCAGGGGCTCTATCCTTGGAGCTACTGTAACACTTGGACCAGGGGCTCTATCCTTGGAGCTACAGTAACACTTGGACCAGGGGCTCTATCCTTGGAGCTACAGTAACACTTGGACCAGGGGCTCTATCCTTGGAGGTACAGTAACACTTGGACCAGGAGCTCTATCCTTGGAGCTACTGTAACACTTGGACCAGGGGCTCTATCCTTGGAGCTACTGTAACACTTGGACCAGGGGCTCTATCCTTGGAGCTACTGTAACACTTGGACCAGGGGCTCTATCCTTGGAGCTACTGTAACACTTGGACCAGGGGCTCTATCCTTGGAGCTACAGTAACACTTGGACCAGGGGCTCTATCCTTGGAGCTACTGTAACACTTGGACCAGGGGCTCTATCCTCGGAGGTACTGTAACACTTGGACCAGGGGCTCTATCCTGGGAGCTACTGTAACTCTTGGATCAGGAGCTCTATCCTTGGAGCTACAGTAACACTTTGACCAGGGGCTCTATCCTTGTAGCTACAGTAACACTTGGACCAGGAGCTCTACCCTTGGAGCTACAGTAACACTTGGACCAGGGGCTCTATCCTTGGAGCCACTGTAACACTTGGACCAGGAGCTCTATCCTTGGAGGTACAGTAACACTTGGACCAGGGGATCTATCCTTGGAGCTACAGTAACACTTGGACCAGGAGCTCTATCCTTGGAGCTACAGTAACACTTGGACCAGGAGCTCTATCCTTGGAGCTACAGTAACACTTGGACCAGGGGCTCTATCCTTGGAGCTACTGTAACACTTGGACCAGGAGCTCTATCCTTGGAGCTACTGTAACACTTGGACCAGGAGCTCTATCCTTGGAGCTACTGTAACACTTGGACCAGGAGCTCTATCCTTGGAGCTACAGTAACACTTGGACCAGGAGCTCTATCCTTGGAGCTACTGTAACACTTGGACCAGGAGCTCTATCCTTGGAGCTACAGTAACACTTGGACCAGGAGCACTATCCTTGGAGCTACTGTAACACTTGGACCAGGAGCTCTATCCTTGGAGCTACGGTAACACTTTGACCAGGGGCTCTATCCTTGGAGCTACAGTAACACTTGGACCAGGGGCTCTATCCTTGGAGCTACAGTAACACTTGGACCAGGGGCTCTATCCTTGGAGGTACAGTAACACTTGGACCAGGAGCTCTATCCTTGAAGCTACAGTAACACTTGGACCAGGAGCTCTATCCTTGGAGCTACTGTAACACTTGGACCAGGGGCTCTATCCTTGGAGGTACAGTAACACTTGGACCAGGAGCTCTATCCTTGGAGCCACTGTAACACTTAGACCAGGAGCTCTATCCTTGGAGCTACTGTATCACTTGGACCAGGGGCTCTATCCTTGGAGGTACAGTAACACTTGGACCAGGGGCTCTATCCTTGGAGGTACAGTAACACTTGGACCAGGAGCTCTATCCTTGGAGATACAGTAACACTTGGACCAGGAGCTCTATCCTTGGAGCTACAGTAACACTTGGACCAGGAGCTCTATCCTTGGAGCTACAGTAACACTTGGACCAGGAGCTCTATCCTTGGAGATACAGTAACACTTGGACCAGGAGCTCTATCCTTGGAGATACAGTAACACTTGGACCAGGAGCTCTATCCTTGGAGGTACAGTAACACTTGGACCAGGGGCTCTATCCTTGGAGATACAGTAACACTTGGACCAGGAGCTCTATCCTTGGAGATACAGTAACACTTGGACCTGGGGCTCTATCCTTGGAGATACAGTAACACTTGGACCAGGAGCTCTATCCTTGGAGGTACAGTAACACTTGGACCAGGGGCTCTATCCTTGGAGATACAGTAACACTTGGACCAGGAGCTCTATCCTTGGAGCTACTGTAACACTTGGACCAGGGGCTCTATCCTTGGAGCTACAGTAACACTTGGACCAGGGGCTCTATCCTTGGAGCTACTGTAACACTTGGACCAGGGGCTCTATCCTTGGAGGTACTGTAACACTTGGACCAGGGGCTCTATCCTGGGAGCTACTATAACTCTTGGATCAGGAGCTCTATCCTTGGAGCTACAGTAACACTTGGACCAGGGGCTCTATCCTTGGAGCTACTGTAACACTTGGACCAGGGGCTCTATCCTTGGAGCTACTGTAACACTTGGACCAGGGGCTCTATCCTTGGAGCTACTGTAACACTTGGACCAGGGGCTCTATCCTTGGAGCTACTGTAACACTTGGACCAGGGGCTCTATCCTTGGAGCTACTGTAACACTTGGACCAGGGGCTCTATCCTTGGAGCTACAGTAACACTTGGACCAGGGGCTCTATCCTTGGAGCTACTGTAACACTTGGACCAGGGCTCTATCCTTGGAGGTACTGTAACACTTGGACCAGGGGCTCTATCCTGGGAGCTACTGTAACTCTTGGATCAGGAGCTCTATCCTTGGAGCTACAGTAACACTTTGACCAGGGCTCTATCCTTGGAGCTACAGTAACACTTGGACCAGGAGCTCTACCCTTGGAGCTACAGTAACACTTGGACCAGGGGCTCTATCCTTGGAGCCACTGTAACACTTGGACCAGGAGCTCTATCCTTGGAGGTACAGTAACACTTGGACCAGGGGATCTATCCTTGGAGCTACAGTAACACTTGGACCAGGAGCTCTATCCTTGGAGCTACAGTAACACTTGTACAAGGAGCTCTATCCTTGGAGCTACAGTAACACTTGGACCAGGGGCTCTATCCTTGGAGCTACTGTAACACTTGGACCAGGAGCTCTATCCTTGGAGCTACTGTAACACTTGGACCAGGAGCTCTATCCTTGGAGCTACTGTAACACTTGGACCAGGAGCTCTATCCTTGGAGCTACAGTAACACTTGGACCAGGAGCTCTATCCTTGGAGCTACTGTAACACTTGGACCAGGAGCTCTATCCTTGGAGCTACAGTAACACTTGGACCAGGAGCACTATCCTTGGAGCTACTGTAACACTTGGACCAGGAGCTCTATCCTTGGAGCTACGGTAACACTTTGACCAGGGGCTCTATCCTTGGAGCTACGGTAACACTTGGACCAGGGGCTCTATCCTTGGAGCTACAGTAACACTTGGACCAGGGGCTCTATCCTTGGAGGTACAGTAACACTTGGACCAGGAGCTCTATCCTTGGAGCTACAGTAACACTTGGACCAGGAGCTCTATCCTTGGAGCTACTGTAACACTTGGACCAGGGGCTCTATCCTTGGAGGTACAGTAACACTTGGACCAGGAGCTCTATCCTTGGAGCCACTGTAACACTTGGACCAGGAGCTCTATCCTTGGAGCTACTGTAACACTTGGACCAGGGGCTCTATCCTTGGAGGTACAGTAACACTTGGACCAGGGGCTCTATCCTTGGAGGTACAGTAACACTTGGACCAGGAGCTCTATCCTTGGAGATACAGTAACACTTGGACCAGGAGCTCTATCCTTGGAGCTACAGTAACACTTGGACCAGGAGCTCTATCCTTGGAGCTACAGTAACACTTGGACCAGGAGCTCTATCCTTGGAGATACAGCTCTATCCTTGGAGATACAGTAACACTTGGACCAGGAGCTCTATCCTTGGAGGTACAGTAACACTTGGACCAGGGGCTCTATCCTTGGAGATACAGTAACACTTGGACCAGGAGCTCTATCCTTGGAGATACAGTAACACTTGGACCAGGAGCTCTATCCTTGGAGATACAGTAACACTTGGACCAGGAGCTCTATCCTTGGAGGTACAGTAACACTTGGACCAGGGGCTCTATCCTTGGAGGTACAGTAACACTTGGACCAGGGGCTCTATCCTTGGAGATACAGTAACACTTGGACCAGGAGCTCTATCCTTGGAGCTACAGTAACACTTGGACCAGGGGCTCTATCCTTGGAGATACAGTAACACTTGGACCAGGAGCTCTATCCTTGGAGGTACAGTAACACTTGGACCAGGAGATCTATCCTTGGAGGTACAGTAACACTTGGACCAGGGGCTCTATCCTTGGAGATACAGTAACACTTGGACCAGGGGCTCTATCCTTGGATCACTGACCTGGAGCTGGGAAATCGGGGTTCGAACCCCCATTTGAGGGTATTGAGGGTCGTTCATTTTCCTGAATGTTTGCCCACTTTCTCCCTCCCCGCAAAATTAGCTACACTTCCTCTAAATTATACCTTCTTCATCTCTAAACATACAACGAAATTGTAACATGTGCGTGTAACCTCGAAAGGGCAGTGAGCCACGTGGCTACAAGAATAAAATATACTTTAGTCTACACTGGATATCATCTCTGAGGGAACTGTATGACTACAGAGTTATCTTGTTTTCGTGAGATTGCCAGTAGCTCCTTCTTACCTGAGAACATCACCTTCCTACATAACTGAAAGAGAGGAGAGTTGACAACACCTAACCGAGAGAGAGAGGGAAGATGAAGTCTCTCTCCTCTACAAGACCTGTATTTCTCTCAGATGTGATATTGGCTGAAGTCTCTCCTCATGTTGGAAGAGTAACGCCTCCTGTTAGCGGTGTAACGAGCCTATTAGACCCTGTCCGTTATCTCGGGGACAACGTCCGGTTTCCTCTGAAAGCTCGCTACTGGTGTCTAGGTAGCCGAGATATCGAGATCAGATGTTGCACTTAGGTTAAATATGGTCAAAACCACTAACAATTGACCTGTGGGTTGTTTGCAGAATGGACACACATCTATTTCGTATCACCCTATAATCTGTTTGGACTTTCCCAGAAATTGTAAACTTTTAAATTTTGCTACAGGTGCGCGCGCACAAACTTGTAAACATAGTTTAAAAGTTGATATTTTCCACTCTGTTGATAATTAAGGTGGGGTTGTAGGGGATGCAAGAAAAGGCCAGTGTTTTTTGAAGTTTTAATGGCAAAACTTTTTTGTCAAAAATAAACTATTACTCCATTAGAAACAAAGAGTTTAATTTTCTTCACACGGTGATATCAACAGTTGTTGAATATCTGTCGTGGGTGTCCTGGAATTTAATGACAACTTTTTATCTTCATTTAAAAAGTTTCTCATCTAACGCTGCCATGCTCATGATAGATATTCAACAACTGTTGATATCACCGTGTGAAGAAAATTAAACTCTTATGTTTGTACTGGAGCAATATTTGATTTATTTTGGCTAAAAAAATTTTTTTCCATAAAAACTTCAAAAAAACACCTGCCTTTTCTCGCTTCCCCTACATCCCCACCTTAAGAGGTAAATGTCCGGAACTGGTCTGAGGGTGTGAAATGGAATAGAATGAAGTAATGCCTCCTCCCCCGTTTGTTCTCCTACGGCTCCACCGAGGAACGTTATAAGCGTTTAGGAGTCCCTGATCTGTATAATGATGTATCGCTCCAAGCCCTTGAGGTGTCAGGTGTTTGGGAGAAAGCTGACGCCCGGAAGAATCAGGTTAAGTCTGTCTGTCTGACTGTGACCGTCATGGTCTCTAGACGCGTCATGTCCTGACTTCGTGACTCAGATCGGGCATTGTCTGGCCACTTAGTCACGATATGTCACAACTACTGGAGTCATCTTGACCGCGGTGGCAATATGCTGGTTAATACACTCACATTCCCAGATAGAAAAGCTTCTCTCTCTCTCTCTCTCTATATATATATATATACTTGCATGGATCCATTCGCCGAACCATATGGTGATGATTTGCTGTCACTTTTGGCAAATAATAATTATTTCCGAATAGGTTGACGTAGTTTTTTTAAGCACCGCGTCTTACTACCCGTTCGGGCTAAATGCTTATGTACTAATTAGGCAAAGGGTTTTCGGGATTAGGAAGGCCATATTTAGAAGAAATGCACCCGCATTTGCTTATAGGGAGAGTGTAAACCTACTTTTTTTTAAACCTCACTACACCCGACAGAGATTCGAACCTCGATCTCCCCGTCTTAACCTTTTAGTCTACTGTGAGAGTAGCGCCTCAGATTATGCGACCACCGAAGTGAGTTTGACATATTCACGTTCAGCCAGTTTTTGCCCGCCTCTCCTACAGTAGACGGACTGTATCCAGCTCTCCTACAGTAGACGGACTGTATCCAGCTCTCCTACAGTAGACGGACTGTATCCTCCTTTCCTACAGTAGATGGACTGTATCCAGCTCTCCTACAGTAGATGGACTGTATCCAGCTCTCCTACAGTAGATGGACTGTATCCAGCTCTCCTACAGTAGATGGACTGTATCCAGCTCTCCTACAGTAGACGGACTGTATCCAGCTCTCCTACAGTAGACGGACTGTATCCTCCTTTCCTACAGTAGATGGACTGTATCCAGCTCTCCTACAGTAGATGGACTGTATCCAGCTCTCCTACAGTAGATGGACTGTATCCAGCTCTCCTACAGTAGATGGACTGTATCCAGCTCTCCTACAGTAGACGGACTGTATCCAGCTCTCCTACAGTAGACGGACTGTATCCTCCTTTCCTACAGTAGACGGACTGTATCCAGCTCTCCTACAGTAGATGGACTGTATCCAGCTCTCCTACAGTAGACGGACTGTATCCAGCTCTCCTACAGTAGACGGACTGTATCCAGCTCTCCTACAGTAGATGGACTGTATCCAGCTCTCCTACAGTAGACGGACTGTATCCAGCTCTCCTACAGTAGACGGACTGTATCCTCCTTTCCTACAGTAGACGGACTGTATCCAGCTCTCCTACAGTAGATGGACTGTATCCAGCTCTCCTACAGTAGACGGACTGTATCCAGCTCTCCTACAGTAGACGGACTGTATCCACCTCTCCCGTCAGTAGGTCCCAGGAGTGGCGAGCTCTGGGTCAATGCTCTCCCCCCACCCTTCTCATCACAACTCAGTTGTGGTCGTGGGAGTACTCTGTTCATATCCCACCTACACCTATTGCGTGGTCCGACACACGGGAATATACTACTTTGATGTCGTCATACGTCGAGATGTCTGTATTCGCGTGGTTGAGGGACTGGGGGCAGGTTGTAGTGTCACCAATAGCCTCGTTCCTAAGTAGAGGGGAGATAGAGGTAGCTTCTTCAAACAATGGTCAGAACGTGTGATCACTTGGAACATGTGACGTGTTCTGATTCAAGTGAACACGTGCTGGGAGGAATGATTGCTCGCGGGACCTTGCTGCCTGATGTTGGACATCTACAATCACCGCTGTCACATTGATAACATTTTACCATATTCTTATTTTATAGTTATTGATAATATCTATTTAAACGTGACAGCTGTAGATCACAAGACTTGACGTATGAACACGTGAAAATAGATCTTGTCTATCTGCCGGATGAAGTTGTTCAGCTGTGAAACTGGACTGTAGCTCTACCCAGACGTGTCTTAGTTCGTATCCCGGGGAGTGTGTCTTGGTAACATTGACGTAGCGTCATCACAAGGAGAGTTCTGGTTCCCTCGGGCGACAGTTGATGACGCGAGTGTCTGCCAACACCATTCTCCACCTGACCTTGCGCCAAGGTCACTCGTCCTTGATGGAACACAATTATTTGAAATCAAATAGACAACGTTATTATTTATGCTTTTAGTGGGAATTACTCCATCTATATATCATATTCTGAAAATTGAAAAATGACCCTGGGCACGGGAATTGAACCCGGAACCTTCGGCTTAGTACTCCAATGCTCTAACCACTGAGCTATCCAGGAGTCGTCCCGTGCCCAGGGTCATTCTTCACTCATATTTTAAGGCAGAGTCTATGATGGACGTGTGGAAATCGTCAGCTTTATTCACCGACCGAGTCGAAGATGGCTGCGTTATCTGATAGCTCGTGAATAAAGCTGACGATTTCCACACGTCCATCATAGACTCTGCCTTAAAATATGAGTGAAGAATGACCCTGGGCACGGGACGACTCCTGGATAGCTCAGTGGTTAGAGCATTCGAGTACTAAGCCAGAGGTCCCGGGTTTGATTCCCGTGTCCAGGTGTCATTTTTCAATTTCCAGAATACAATTATTTGAGTTTATATAATACTTCCCCCTTCTTTCTCACGTTCCTCCTCCTCCTTATAAAGAACATTATAAAATGATGTTTCGACTTTTCAGACTTTGAACTAGTTTTGAGGCAAGAATGACGTCACAGCAGGTGCTGCACTCTCAACCTCTATAATATCTAGTGTGTTTCCTACCTGCGGTGGTTCATGGGAAACAAACCATCAGAAGGTAGAAAGGAATTTGGGTCTGGGGATCATTTCCCGGTAAAATAGTCAGCTGATTCACTCCCTGGGGCTAGGGGAGGTATATAATGAGTCAAAACATATTGTCATTCCCGCGTGTCTCTGACAGTAGCCAGGTCTGTGACTGTTCATTCCCGCGTGTATCTGACAGTAGCCAGCTCTGTGAGTATTCATTCCCGCGTGTCTCTGACAGTAACCAGGTCTGTGACTGTTCATTCCCGCGTGTATCTGACAGTAACCAGCTCTGTGAGTATTCATTCCCGCGTGTCTCTAACAGTAACCAGGTCTGTGATTGTTCATTCCCGCGTGTCTCTAACAGTAACCAGGTCTGTGACTGTTCATTCCCGCGTGTATCTGACAGTAACCAGCTCTGTGAGTATTCATTCCCGCGTGTCTCTGACAGTAACCAGGTCTGTGATTGTTCATTCCCGCGTGTCTCTAACAGTAGCCAGGTCTGTGACTGTTCATTCCCGCGTGTATCTGACAGTAACCAGGTCTGTGATTGTTCATTCCCGCGTGTCTCTAACAGTAACCAGGTCTGTGACTGTTCATTCCCGCGTGTATCTGACAGTAACCAGCTCTGTGACTGTTCATTCCCGCGTGTCTCTGACAGTAACCAGGTCTGTGATTGTTCATTCCCGCGTGTCTCTGACAGTAGCCAGGTCTGTGACTGTTCATTCCCGCGTGTCTCTGACAGTAACCAGGTCTGTGATTGTTCATTCCCGCGTGTCTCTAACAGTAACCAGGTCTGTGACTGTTCATTCCCGCGTGTATCTAACAGTAGCCAGGTCTATGACTGTTCATTCCCGCGTGTCTCTGACAGTAGCCAGGTCTGTGATTGTTCATTCCCGCGTGTCTCTGACAGTAGCCAGGTCTGTGACTGTTCATTCCCGCGTGTCTCTGACAGTAGCCAGGTCTGTGACTGTTTATCCGCGTGTATCTGACAGTAACCAGGTCTGTGATTGTTCATTCCCGCGTGTCTCTGACAGTAGCCAGGTCTGTGACTGTTTATCCGCGTGTATCTAACAGTAGCCAGGTCTATGACTGTTCATTCCCGCGTGTCTCTGACAGTAGCCAGGTCTGTGATTGTTCATTCCCGCGTGTCTCTGACAGTAGCCAGGTCTGTGACTGTTCATTCCCGCGTGTCTCTGACAGTAGCCAGGTCTGTGACTGTTTATCCGCGTGTATCTGACAGTAACCAGGTCTGTGATTGTTCATTCCCGCGTGTCTCTGACAGTAGCCAGGTCTGTGACTGTTTATCCGCGTGTATCTAACAGTAGCCAGGTCTATGACTGTTCATTCCCGCGTGTCTCTGACAGTAGCCAGGTCTGTGATTGTTCATTCCCGCGTGTCTCTGACAGTAGCCAGGTCTGTGACTGTTCATTCCCGCGTGTCTCTGACAGTAGCCAGGTCTGTGACTGTTTATCCGCGTGTATCTGACAGTAACCAGGTCTGTGATTGTTCATTCCCGCGTGTCTCTGACAGTAACCAGGTCTGTGACTGTTCATTCCCGCGTGTCTCTGACAGTAGCCAGGTCTGTGACTGTTTATCCGCGTGTATCTGACAGTAACCAGGTCTGTGATTGTTCATTCCCGCGTGTCTCTGACAGTAGCCAGGTCTGTGACTGTTTATCCGCGTGTATCTAACAGTAGCCAGGTCTATGACTGTTCATTCCCGCGTGTCTCTGACAGTAGCCAGGTCTGGGTAGTATCGACTGCTCCATTGTTTGTTCAAAGTCTAGGTCCAGCTTTGTTGCAATAACACCCACCCCCATCCCCTCACAAATACCGTTCAGGGGTGGTACAAACTGTAACTCTTTAGTAATTGCGCAAGGGCTGTCCAGACTCCAAACCGGTGGTAACCAACCTAGAGATTGCGGACACATATTAGGGCGTAGGTAAAGTTTAAAAATATATCATATAATATAATGATAAATAATGAATAATCGAACTAAACTTTGGAGAGTTTTAGCTGTAAGCCTCTATGTTTTTATATACCTTAGAGCCAAGTTGGAGGAATTATTGATTAGGTCATATAGAAGATAGGGCGAGTTATTATCTACAACATTGGCTCCAATAGTTGTTATTATATTCCAAGTGTGGGGGTGATCGCTCCCATCCCTCCCTTCTCTACTCCGTCTCGATCCGCCACTGGTTTGAAGTTTTCCAGATTAAAAAAAAACGTTTAAAATAAGCCACGGTATGATTAAACCGGTCTATACAGAAACAAACCACATTTATTATATATTTAAAGTTACAATACAAATGAGAAAATAATCCACAGGAAATAAATTAATATGCGCATTGGTCCTTTAATCTGACTTTACTTATGACACGAAGGTCTTGGTCTTTCTTTCATCCACAATCACGTGACAGGTTTGAAACAATTACTGGTCTTGTGTTGTTTTCTATCACAACACAACTTTCTCGTCGGCGTTTATTGATGTAATATTTTGTGAAAAGGGCTGCTGGACCCATCAATGAGGTTCTACTTTACTTGGAAAAAAATGTTGTTGCTAATAAAACATACATACAAGTATAAAAGTTGGGACAATTATTTATGTTTTTTTTTACATCATACTTCATATAATTTTGTGTATTACTATAAAGTTTTACGATATCGTTGAGTAGGCCTATCAAAATAGTTGCTATAAAATACTGAGTTCACACAGAATGGCGGAAGTTGTTTTAAAATGTTTCTACATTTAATTAATTTATTATTATAATCACCATCTAAACTGCCTTTTTTTTAGCATCGCGTTCTACTACCCGTTTGGGATATATGCAAATTATCTACTAATTACGCTTGTATATTTGGGATAAGGAAGTTTGAATTTATAGAAAGTGTACCCACGTCTGCGTGGAGGTATAGTGGGAACTCATTTAGGAAAACCCCACCCTTAGTATAACAACATGGATTCGAACCCTGGGTTAAGACTACTCGACCACCTAAGTGTATTGCCCATTTTTGTTTTTAATAAATAATTTTAAGAGAATCGCTCAATATTCCGACTCTTTTATTAATGATAAATTGATATTAATAATAAGTTATTATCATTATTATTACCATAATGGGTAGTATGCCCATGACAAACATTTAAAACATATACGATATTACCATGTGCAGAGAAATAAAATAAATGTTTAGACTGTGTTGCTCCAGTCGAAACATTTATATATTAATTTGTAATGAAAAAAAATTTCGATAGTAAACTCATTTGACTACAGTAAAATTATAACTAATTAATAAACATTAAAATGTTAAGTTCTAACGTGGTAGTACAAGACATCTCATCACCAACATGTGGGTCATCAGATTAGTTCTTGGTTTAATTGAACTTAAAATATATTTATTTGATTACAATTTATGGAGAAGTAAATATGCATTAATCTATACATATAATAAAATAAAACTAATAATAATCACAATTGAAAATGACCCAATCCTGAATGTTCTCTTTTTGTCTGTATGCCATCAAAGTTTTGATAGTTAAGAATAATCGTGCTATTAAGATCGATTATGTTTATTCCAGTAAGAATCGAGTTTGATACTATTATAAGTTGTTTTTTAAGTCGAATTCTGTACTTTACTACCGACTCCACAGCCCTGGTTTTAAACCCACTCAGCCCTTTGACAAAAAATGTTGACATGTTGAAAAGACTGGAAGGGATGCAACATTAAAAGTGGCAATAACTCCTTGCGGGTTTAGGGAGTCTAGGGTGGAGGGAGGGGATTGATGTCAGTTAAATGGGGAATGGGGGGTAGAACTAGGTCGACCAAATCAATTCTCTCCATTGTGAAAAGTTTAGAGTGTTTCCAGACTTGATGGGACATATTATATTAAATTGTGCCGTCACCATGTATTGGCGTCCATTGCACTGGCTGTAGATATCATGAACCGACACATCGACCAATTAAATCTAAACTATCTGACCTTATTTGTATTGATTCACTCTGAAACGCATCATTTCCTAGCTAATAGGCAACCAATGTATCATTTCCTAGCTAATAGGCAACCAATGTATCATTTCCCTAGCTAATAGGCAACCAATGCATCATTTCCCTAGCTAATTAGGCAACCAATGCATCATTTCCCTAGCTAATAGGCAACCAATGCATCATTTCCCTAGCTAATAGGCAACCAATGCATCATTTCCCTAGCTAATAGGCAACCAGACATCGAACCTAGGTAACACAGTTGGAACCAGACGTCCTTAATATTAGACTGTGATGAGACAGCTGGTAAAGTACACTAATTTGTTAGTGGAGCTGCTTTGACAGCCTGGTTTAGAAAGTATGCGTGGAAGAATTGGAGTCAATGACAGATATTATTATTATTATTGTTTATAGGCCCATCGACACAATGAGGTCATTAGGGCCGACAATGACAGATACAAATAATAATAATAATAACTTAGTGAGGTTAGATGTCAACATTAATAAACTGTAACCAAACTACTGGTAAACAAATCAAATATATTAAAACTCCATGGCATTAGACCGCCACCAAGCGGCCGCTGTATGTTGGCGAATATAGTGCCAACATTTGCAGCTAGAGGTTACTACTTCATCAGCACAGTGAACCCTCTGTCCGTTAATCTCAGTTTTCTAGACCGGAGCTGCTACTCTACTCCCATTGGGGCTGAGTTTATCTCGTTCCAGACCCGCTGCTTCAGAGGATCGAACCCAGGAGCTCTGACCACTAGAGTTAAATATATTAAATAATAAATATAATGGTTTATTGTTTTTCTAATATCTTCTTCGTATCCTTGTTTCTTGTTCCCCACATCTCTAATAAAGTATTTATCATATTTCTCTTGTGTAGCCAGTCGAGAGCAACATAACCTCTCTCTCACTCTCACTCTTGATTGATGCTATTCTTAATGAGAGTGTCTTGGAATCACATTTCTGACAGCTTTGTATGAACACACAAAGTGTTCAGTTAAAACATAAACATATTTCGAATCATCTCTCATATGATACCATCAACCTTGTTTTTTTTTTTAATGTTCATGTTGGTAACGGCTTGTTTCTTTTGTTTCCAGTGCGGTTGGTAAGACATGTCTGCTCATCAGCTACACCACGAATGCCTTCCCTGGAGAATACATCCCCACAGTGTAAGTCCAACACTTGTATCCGTACCGGTGGTTTATCTGTCTGTGCTCTCTACCAACTTTAAGGTGACATGGAATTGCGAGTCTCGGTCTGTATTTTCACAGTTTTTGACAAACCATTCGACTTTTTTTTTTTCAGGGAACAATAAATAAAACATTGCTCTGATAGATAGTTCATTTTAACTATCAACACTTGGTGATACCAACAGTTGTTGAATAACTGTCAAGAACATGGCGGACTTTGATGATACATTTTTAACTGAAGATAAAAAAAATTACTGTTCAAACCAGATCCATGGAGTCGATACGCCAAGCCTTTGACTCCTTCAGAAATTTATAAACACGGTGGCTACAAACAGGGAAAACAGGGAAAACCTGGAAAAGTCTGGGAATTTAACTAAAAATAAGGAAAAGTCAGGGAATTTAAAAATATGTCTAAAATATCCCATTAATTTCACAACCAAACACTAAAACAAAAGTTAATAATACCTAAATAAAATAACATTTTAATTTTTAAAATAACTGATAAAACTGTTTATGTTTAGTAGATACAAATTTTTTTAATATGTGATCAATAATAAATAAAACATGCCATCATCCACCATTAAAACTGGAAAAAAGTAGTCAGGGAAAATTGAAAAATCTTGCCTGGAAAACCTGGAAAAGTCAGGGAATTTTGTAAAATATGTTTTATAGCCACCCTGATAAAGTATATTATTTAGTAATAACAAATTGACTCCAGTAAAATGTTCCGATACAGATGACTTCATGGGAAGATTCTTGGACATTGGGAATTAATATTTAAATTAATCTGTTATTCCAAATTTCAGACATTGGTACATTGATCCAAAATACTAAAAATGAGTATAAAATAAAACTGATATATTTATTGTTATAATATCTCCGTATAAGTTTATATTTTGAAGTCTAATCCTGACTCCACATCCCCGGTTCAGAGTCCCATCCAACATGTGTGGGAAATTAAACCAAGCGAAGCAATAGCTTTGTAATTTATTTTGAAAAAAAATTTTTTTTTTTGTCATAAAAAACTGTAAAAATATGAACTACCTTAACTCTTTGTTTTCTTTCACATCTCCTTAATGTTTTATTAAGCGTTCGGCCAGACCGACAAGTGTGCGAGTGAACGTGCAAGCAACTGGGTGGCCAGACTGGCGAGCACGTGATTAGCAGATAGCTCTCGTTAGTTGTTGACGAGGAGGCAAAGGTTCGAATCTTGGCTGAGTGAACTGAGGGTGGTTTTTGACAAGTGATTTATTGTTGTGGTTTTCTCATCCTCTCTCCACGCTAATGGTGATTCTTATTTGTAAAGGCCTACTTTGATTATATTGAAATATTTTAACATATTTCAGAGTTTGTATGTGTTTAAAAATATTATTGCATCAAGTTGTGATCTGAATAAAATAGTGTTTGTAATATAAGGACTGGAAAAGTTGTAAATTGGCTCTGGTAAACCTGGAAAAGTCAGGTAATTTTAAAATAAGGTTTGGTTGGACATCCTGAGTTAATAACGAACATATCTGACTCCCGTTCTCAGCTCCGCTAACTGAAGTTCATTCCGAGCACCTCCTAGTTCTCTGACGCCTTGTTATAACATCACCACGAGGATGTGCATCTTTAGGTGATTGTTAAAATAGTTAGTTAGAATCTGGCTACTGGATCATGCAATTAATAGTAAAATAAACTACCATACCTTATTATAGTTATATTTACAGACCAGCATTTTACTTTATTTTCTCGAGGGTTTTTAGTTTCGACCAATCGGCTCGCTAAGCCTGTCGTGGCCTACACCTGAGTGGAGGGTAGCAATTAAAGGAGGAAGAAGGGTGGGAGGAAAGAGGGAGATGGAGACATTTTACTAACCTGACCTGACCCGGCTGGAAACTTTGATGATGATGATTGATTGATTTCCAGGTTTGCCCGCCTTTATGCACCCATGGCCAAATAACTATTATTTCACGCGTATTCAACACAGAATGACAGCTTCGGTGGTCACATGGTCTAAGGCGCTACCCTCGCAGTAGACTGGACGGGGAGGTAGAGGTTCAAATCTCGGTCGGGTGTACTGAGGGTGGTTTTTCCCAAAACTATTATTTTTAGTCTCCCCACGCAATTGTGGGTACACTTTCTCTAAATATAACCTTCCTCATCCCTCTAACTATTAGTGTAGTTTGTACATAAGCGTACAACCCGAAAGGGAAGTAAGACCCGGTGCTAAAAAAAATGGTACAGTTCAATTTTCATTTTGGAAGGGTCTTATCTGACCGCTAAAAGAGTTAATAGATTTACTTTCATGTGTTCATACGTCAAGTAATGAGAACTGCAGCTTTCACTTTTGATGGATATTATCAATATAGAATAGTAATAATAATAAATAATAATAATAATAGTGTTATAAATCCGACTGCAAACAAAATAGGTACCTCTATGTTTTCTAATGAAAATGGGACCGTAGCCAGGGCTCTGTAATCTGAGTCACAGAAGTGAACGTTTGTTTATTTGGTCGCCTTCAGAAATCTTGGGAAGCCGGGGCTCGACCCACTGGGTAGGCCGCCATCTATGTTTCTTATAAATGTTTTGGTCTGTGATATTATGAGGAGTTGGTCCGACCTGTTTCTTGCCAGAAGTTTTGTTTACGTTTATAAAACGTTCTATTTCTGTTTTGTTGGTATCCTTGCTCCTGCCAAAACATGAGAGCGGGATTGGGACGCTTGCCAACTTGACCGATTCTGTGGACATACTGTCCAGAAAGTGTTTGTCCACCCGTTTAGACTATCTCTGCTTATTAACTGGAGCTGGCAATCAAGAACACCTCAACTCCCTCTGACTGATATATAAAATGACCTCAAGTCATTGGCAACTTTAAAAGGTTCTTGTATCACTCTACTCTTATAAACTTTTGGCGCCAGCATCGGTGGTCGCGTGGTCTAAGACGTCAGTCTTGTGCTGGGACTAGATTGCCTGTAACAGGGAGTTGTGGGTTTGAATCTCTGTTTCGTCAAATGAGGGTGTTTTTTCCCTAAATGATTTCCTACTTTCCTCTTCACAAATGCGGGTACATTATTCCAAAACTGTACCTTAGTCGACCCTCTCGTATCAGGGAAATTAATGTGTGGTGGAAGGTGTGACCCCACTTCAGTGGCCGAAACAGTCTAAGGTGTCAGTCACTCTCATGTTAGACTGGCCTGTTGATGACTAGGTGATCGAGGTACGAATCCCGGTTTGGTCTATTGAGGGTGGTTTTTCCTAAATGGTTTTCCACTCTCCTTCCTAGCAAATGCAGGTATATTACCTCTAACATGCTTCCTTCCTCCTCCCTACTCTATGATAGGAACTAACTTATATGCATGTGACCTGAACAGGTAGTAAGACGCGGTGATTAATATAAATAATAAAAATAGCATACATAGTACAAGACATGGGTGCAGGGGCCTCGCTGGGTTTTACTCTTGACTCTGGGAGGTTCACGGTTCAATCCTTATCTGTGTACACAGGCATTTATTTACCTCAATACAATGGCTTTATCATCCTGGTCGTTTCAGATTAGATAGTTGCAATAGTAACACAAACAAACTTAAAATAACGTCAAGCAATTTGCGTCAAGGTGGGGCCGAAGCCAACACAAGTAAAGATAAATATTTTTGCAGTTTTCTTTGGCCTATATAAAACTTTTTTTTGTCCCAATTAAATAAAATATTTCTCCAGTAAATATGTTCAGTTTAGTTTTGCACACCTGGTAACAAATATTGCTGTTCAAAGTCCGCCATGTTTTTGACAGATATTAAACAACTGTAGTACATTAAACCAAACCTATCTACTGAAGCAATCCTTTATTTATTTTAGCAAAAAAAAATTTTTTTTGTCATAAAAACTGCAATAATACAGCCCTTAACTCGCATTCCGTCCACCTTAACTCGCATCCCTCCCACACCACCTTAACTCTCATTCCCTCCTGTACCACCTAACTCTCATTCCTCCCATACCACCTTAATAGAGCTGCCCCAAGTCCCTGCCCTCTCTTAGAGAGATTCACGCTCCGCCACTGCTCGGCTGTGTGGAACAATGGCCGCCACGCTGAGTGACTCTGCTCCCACACTCCTCGCAACAGACAGACAGACAGATCCTGTTCAAGTCTTACAGTCTCTCAGATTCCATGTCCACTATAGTCAGGAAGTCCAGTAACTGACAACTATTGAGTGCCAAACAAAATATTTCTGAAAGAAATTAAGATGGTTTTCAAAGGTTAACAAAACACTTTGGGGTGTAAGAAATTAAAAATATTGTTAGTGTGCTAGTGGTGGGCCCCTTAATTTGACTATACTATTTCTGTAGCCAGGTTCGACAACTACATTCAACATATTATTACTGTTGCTAGGTTCGACAACTACATTCAACATATTATTTCTGTTGTCAGGTTCGACAACTACATTCAACATATTATTTCTGTAGCCAGGTTCGACAACTACATTCAACATATTATTTCTGTTGCCAGGTTCGACAACTACATTCAACATATTATTTCTGTTGCCAGGTTCGACAACCACATTCAACATATTATTTCTGTAGCCAGGTTTGACAACTACATTCAACATATTATTACTGTTGCCAGGTTCGACAACTACATTCAACATATTATTTCTGTTGCCAGGTTCGACAACTACTCGGCCAACGTGATGGTGGATGGGAAGCCCATCAACCTGGGACTGTGGGACACAGCGGGTCAGGAGGACTACGACAGACTGCGGCCCCTCTCCTACCCGCAGACGGTGAGTCCAGCATGTTGATGACCCCACAAGGGAGCCCCTCCTCATATTAACTCGCTTGGCATTTTAAAACCAAGTTTTTTTTTGTCCGTTTTGGCTGAAATAATTTTTTAAAAAATGCCAGGGTTGCACTTATAATGAACTCTGAATCAACCTTATGCGACACAAGACCTGAGCAAGATGATATTTATTTTCTCCCTCGTGATAGTCTAGGAATAGGAGGAGGAGGGAGAAAGTCTAATGTAAGGTTGTTGGTGAACACACATTGCGACCATATTCATCTAACGAGTAACAATTGATGTAAAATACAAGTAGTGAGGTTGCTGTATTATCAACTACAGAAATTGTTAAATTTGCTCACCAAGTTTGTTTTCACCCGCCTCAGTGGCCACATGGTCTAAGACGTCGCTCTCGTGCTAAGACTAGCCTGCTGAAGACGGGGATATCAGGGTTCGAATCACAGTCTAGTCTAGTGAGGGGTTTTTTCCTAAATGGTTTTACACTCTCCCTCCACGCAAATGTGGGTAAATAACCTCTTAAATTCTTCCTCTCTCATCTTCACACCATTAGAATAGTTATTAAATGATGCGTATAAAACGAACAAGCTGTAAGGTACGGTGATAAGAATAATTACGAGATTGACGTCAACACGAGATTAAAAACATAACACATGAGCCATTGTTGCAGGAAATAAAGTTTCATATTTATTGAGAATGTAAGAGCGAGAACATTTTAAATGATCTCAATCTTATTTTTGTAATTGCAAGGATGTTAGAATCAAGTTGTTTTTGTTTTACTTGCGATGGCGACCATATTGAATAGTTTCAACTTGTTATGTGACCCTTTCGATAGATAACACACGTTGGAAACGACCTGGTCTAATGGGTCAACATGTCTGCTCAAAAAGTAGGGCCTACAACTCTTTAATTTTAAACTAGAAAGTGTTTTTAAGTTGGTTGTTAAGTATTATTTCAGACTAATTAAAATCATTTGTGTATGTTAGAAAAATATATTAACACTTTTAATGCCACCCACACCTATAATGTATTTGTCTGCGAAGAAGAGTGCCGCGGCTAGTTCATCATTTTTTGTAACTAGTACAAGAAAAATCGCAAAACTCTTATTTATAAAGCGATTCTTCAAATGTGTCTATCATTTTTATCTGTGTTTACTCATCTTTAATAGAGGGGAAAGTTCCCTTTATGTTGGCAGTCCTGACTCTCCGACCTAAACGGGGCCGACAGGATATAGAAACCAGGGGAGAAGCCGGAACATAACAAATCAAAATTAAATGGAACTGATATATGAAATAAGGATTAGTAATTACTCCCAATTATAAAATTATGCAATAAATTACAAAACTTATTTTATTCATGTAACCAGAACAAAGGATTTTAATTTAATTAGATGCAACTTTTATTGTACATATTATGCAAAATGCTAAAGTCCTTGTTTGTGATTGAAGTTCATTTCCCAGCTCTTTTTTTTCTTCCTTACACTGAGGTCATGTGACACCAATAGCGCGTTATTCGGATATGTCGGATTATTGACCGGTCGGATAGTCAGAACTACTGTACTACCATATTTATTGAGTACATCGGAACTTGTGCGCTGATCAAATTGGCTCTTGTCACTAATATTGTCAAAGTGTAGATGTTAAGAAAGTTTGTAAGCGTCTCTATTTATGTAACCGATGTGTTTTTGTTATCCCACAGGATGTTTTCCTCATCTGCTTCTCTCTAGTAAACCCTGCGTCCTTTGAAAACGTCAGAGCCAAGGTAAATATACTTGTCTTGGTTGGTAGTATTGTATGTACTATAACCCGCCTCGGTGGCGTAGTTGGCTAACGCGCTGGTTGTTGTTGAGCCAGACTGCCGGGGACGGGAAGATCAAGGTTCGAATCTCGGTCGGGTGAACTGGGGGTGGTTTTTCCTGAATGGTTTTCCACTCTCTCTCCGCACAAATGTGGAGTAACTTCCTCTAATTCAACCTTCCCAATTCCTAACCCATTAGTGTAATTAGTACTTAAGCGTATAACTCGAACGGGTAGTAAGACGCGGTGTTTTTGTTTTGTTTTGTTTTTTTACTATACCTTGAATGTGGCCCATTTTTGGTCAAAACACAACCCACATTTTGATGAGATATATAATAATTCTCTTTTTTAGTGCATCACAGACAATGCTCACAAGTACACAAACCCTGTTCATGATCCCTGTTTGTTGAAATGTATATTCTATGGCTAATTTTTTGATAACTCTTAGTCATTTTGCGATTTAAGGTAATATTCTTTAATTTGAATTTGCCGATAAATCCGCTTCGGTGGTCAAGTGGTCTAAGGTGTTACTCTCGCAATAAACTGGACTGCTGAATATTGGAGAGATCTGTCTTAAAAATCCTGGTCGAGTGTGTTGAGTTTTTCCCAAAATTGTTTTTCACACAAACACTAGTTCACTTCCTTATCCCCAACATATTAGTGTAACTAGTACATGTGAGTTCAACCTGAACAGGTAGTGAGAATTATAATTATAACAAGTTTGATCTTGAGTTTCTATTAAAGGCTCGGTATCAAAGTTTGATTACTCCCAAACCCCTATTAGGTAGATTTCCATCAACCAATAGTCCCCTGGAAACTCGTGGCTAGGGCCCCAAACTAAACCTAGCCCTTGTAACTGTTACAGTGGTACCCGGAAGTGAGGCACCATTGTCCCAGCACCCCTATCATTCTGGTGGGCACCAAACTGGATCTGCGAGAGGACAAGGAGACCATCGAGAAACTCAAGGACAAGAAACTGGCCCCAATCACATACCCCCAGGTAACACGACAATCACATACCTCCAGGTAACACGACAATCACATAGTCCAGGTAACATGACAAGTACATACCTCCAGGTAACACGACAATCACATACTCCCTGGTAACATGACAATCACATACCTCCAGGTAACATGACAAGTACATACCTCCAGGTAACATGACAATCACATACCCCCTGGTAACACGACAATCACATACCCCTGGTAACACGACAATCACATACCCCCAGGTAACACGACAATCACATACCCCCTGGTAACATGACAATCACATACCTCCAGGTAACACGACAATCACATACCTCCAGGTAACACGACAATCACATACCTCCAGGTAACACAACAATCACATACCCCCTGGTAACACGACAATCACATACCTCCAGGTAACATGACAATCACATACCTCCAGGTAACACGACAATCACATACCTCCAGGTAACATGACAATCACATACCCCCTGGTAACATGACAATCACATACCCCCTGGTAACACGACAATCACATACCCCCTGGTAACACGACAATCACATACCTCCAGGTAACATGACAATCACATACCTCCAGGTAACATGACAATCACATACCCCCTGGTAACACGACAATCACATACCTCCAGGTAACACGACAATCACATACCTCCAGGTAACATGACAATCACATACCTCCAGGTAACATGACAATCACATACCTCCAGGTAACATGACAATCACATACCCCCTGGTAACATGACAATCACATACCCCCTGGTAACACGACAATCACATACCCCAGGTAACACGACAATCACATATCCCCTGGTAACACGACAATCACATACCCCCAGGTAACATGACAATCACATACCCCTGAAACTAGTTATCACTTTCTTGACCCACTTGTAACACCAATATTATGTTGTCCATCAGGGCCTGGCGATGGCGAAAGAGATTGGCGCAGTCAAGTACCTCGAGTGCAGTGCGCTCACGCAGAAGGGACTCAAGACTGTGTTTGATGAAGCGATCCGCGCCGTCCTTTGTCCGGTGCTGCAGGTCAAACCCAAGCGGCATTGCGTGCTCGTGTAAACCGGTCTCTTGCTTTACACTGCATTTAGGGAAGAAATATCTTTTCATTTATTGTTGTCGGGGTTTTTTTTTGTCGGGGTGGTACAAATAGCTTTTGTCCTGCTCCCACATTTTTTTATTTTTTTTTAAGATTACAGTGTTGATAGAGGAATTGGACACTAAGAGTGTTTTTGTGTGTTCTAATTACGCACAAACCTCGCAGTTTCCGTCAAATTCAGAGCCACCCGCTGAAACTTTCACTTGTAACAGTCTTGAATCTGTGCCAAGTAACAGCATCCGTTCTGTTACCTTGGTATTTTGGTACAAGGTGTTTGGATGAAGCATGGAATGAAAAATATTCAATTTTTGGAAAGGAAAGAAAATTGAATTACCAATTATGCAAATTCAACTAAAAATATATATATTTAAAAACTGAAATGTTTATATTATTTTGTCGTTAAACGGTTGCAAATATCTTTGTAGGTTTGAATTGTTCAAATTCATTGTTCTTTTTATTCCTATTTCTTTCAAACACCAAGTTTTTTCATAAAAATGTAATCATTCGATTTCATCTTAGAATAAAATAAAACAAAACATAGTGATATTGTGAGTAGTAAATGCGATTGTTTTCACCGGCGGGATTGCAGTGAGTTTCAACATGTTGGCGGCCATGTTGGGTCGTGCGGTTAGGACCAAAGGAAGAACCGTAGGGCGCGAGAGACTCGCCGGATTAAAAAAATGTTTGGTAGCGGTTTTTAACAGTTGTTGTAATTACTTACAGAAATAGCCATAGTTAACAAACTTAACATGTCATAGGAATTGCTATCGATGAGTAAAATGTGTAGCTTTTAAAACTGATACTGTATTTTATCTAAATTGTTTTATACTATTGATGCGAGCTCTGGCCGTTGTCCATGTCCGTTTTCATTTTCTCTGTAACTTTTGGTACAGGACTGACCAAAATTTAGGGGACGCGAGAAAAGGTATTTTTGTGTTTTTATAGCAAAACATTTTTTTTTTGGTCAAAATAAATAAATAATTTCTTTAGTACAAATATTGAGTTTAATTTTCTTCGTGTGGTGATATCAACAGTTGTTGAATATATGTGAAAAGGGTGTCCTTGAATTTAATGACAACTTTTTCTCTTCATTTAAAAAGTTTGTCATCTAATGCCGCCATGGCTCGTGACAAATATTCAACAACTGTTGATATCACCACATGGAGAGAATTAAACTCTATGCTATGTACTGAAAATAAATTTATTATTTTGATAAAATTTGCTTGAAAAATCGCAACAATACTGACCTTTTCTTGCATTTCCAACATACCCACCTAAATCTACAAAGGGGACTTGAAAGTTTCTAGACTATGGTTTCTGTAGGTAAAGTTTCTGTAACAAAGTCCAGGTGACATACAAGCATATCTCCCGGTCAGTGCGGATATTTAGCGGGTCCCAGAACACGACAAGCCGTTCTTGCCTCGCTGAAAAAACCACTAAACAAGTTGTGTTTTTTTTTTTAAATTGGGGGAGGGTGTATTTGTACAAAGGGGCAAATCTGTATTTGTAAATAAAAAAAAATGTGCATATCGACTTTTCCAATTATTCACATTATAACTATTTCCGTGGTAAAAAAAAAATTGCAGCGCCTCTAAGTTATGTGTTAATTTGTTGGTTTATCACTAAACATAAACATGCTCTGAGAATAATTCTCTTTCTTGCGATGTTACCAGTACTCGTAACCTGTCGAGGAGGATACAATCATAGGGTGTAGCTAGCTCCAATGTGGGTGGAATCACACCCTTTGTACTTAACTGGTTATCAAACGCAGTTTTTTTGGTTCAGATTTGGTTAAAATAATCCTTAGTTTTTATAAATCAAGGTGCTGTTATCCATCTACATGTCTGTGATGAGCGTTGCTCGATATCTACCGAACAAAGAGGGCTGAAAAATAAACATTAGTAGCCCCTGTGTACAAACATGTGCACCTAGAAACAGGAATTTTAAAATTTCAATTTTTTTTTTATTTTACTTAATTAAAACTGTGTCGGGAGCACTAAAGTGAAAAGATTATTTTCCCTGTTTGAAGCAAATCAAATCGTTGCCTGGACAATGCCAAGTACTTCTGCTAGTATTTTAATAAAGGCAACACCGATATCTTATTACTTGATTTACTAGTTTATTGGCTGAGCAAAGATAACATATGTACGATTATCGACAAAGTTTATATTTGCTTCCTAATTTAGAGATAGTTTTTTTTTTTCCTAATACGTCTAAAAATATTTGGTGATCTAAAGATACTATTACATTTAAAGTTTAAAACATTCTTACAGTTAATTATTGTTTGTAATTTGTAATGTTAATAATTGGGACTGTCGACTGTTGTTAGACAAAGCTTATTTTCATTAATAAAATAATTCAAGAGTTGTATGTGATTTGTGTAACTTCCTCTAAAAAAAAAACAACGTAAGTATAAATTTAACATATTAAAAACAAATGCTTTTACTAGTGTGTATTTTGTTATGGTAGAAGAAGAAATAAGATAAATCTAATTTTTAAACTAGTATCAACTTCACTTGGAGTGAGATTTATGTTGTACATATAAATAATAATTAATATTACATTTGTTATGAGTAATTGAAATTATTGTATAAGTTGCATAGTTAATATTTTAAGTGTTAAAAAGTTTGCGCTTACCTCCTTTTTAGTTTTATTATTTGGGAGAGGGGGGGGGGGGGGGGGGGGGGGGAAATACTCTTTTTCTGAAATTAAAAGTTCATAGTTCTAAAACACATTCTTGTGTTTGTCCTTTGTCTTATTCGTTCCTATCTAAATGTCCTATCATTCTTTACCATTTTTTCCGTTTTATACCTTTTTGTTGTTTTTGGTTTCCTCTTTTAGGAAGTTGCGTTGCACTCCCTTCCTGACGAGTTCCGATAGAATTAAACCTAGGTCAGGGGATTGGGCAGTAACGATCGATTGTCTCAAAGGGGCAGCTATTAACTCTCTGTCCAGTGGTAGCAGTGTAAAGTGTGAACTGTGTCTTCTTTCGTTGTAAAAGCCATATTGTGTTCATCCCTTTTATATTTTTATATTCACCCTTCCTGTACCTTCTTACAAATAGAACAAAATACCTCAAAACGCAGAAAGAGGTTTTCTTAATGAATTGTAACGAATCTTCCACAATATTAGATGGCTGCATAGAAGGGTATCAGATCTTTATTAAGTTTTAAGGTTTCAGCAGTGAAACTTATAAAAATGTTAAAACAGCTGATGACCTCTGAAAATATTGTGGAAAGTTTCAACAATATTTGTTCTAGAATTATGAATTTTAAGTTTCAGAAATTACAGCGATTTTTCCAAGAAAAGCTAAATACAATGTTGACATTAAAATTAGAAAATCAAAAAGTGGTAAGCGCAACCTTAAAAGGCCCATAATTTTGATTTCTCCAACAACTACTGTAGCTAAAGGGCTCTTGAAAGTTCAGCCGCCCATTAACATTGCAATTTGACGATTGATTTGCTGCGTCAATTGTTCATAGGTTGTGCAGGATCTTAGGTTGTCGGCTTCAAAAATAATTGTATATCTACTTGTCGGAACAAGATGCTTTGACACAAAAACTTATGCTAATCATTGTGAAATGTGAAGATTATGTATCGATTTTTGTAAGAAAATGTAACAGGACTGATTAACACTGTCAAATGGGGTAGTTTCGTCTCTCACCAATGGAACATTTTTATTTCAAAATGTGTTTTTAAAAGATAGTAAGAAGCATCGCAAAAAAAATGGCATTTCTTGTTGCTATTTACTGTCTCTGGGTTGGCTTCTTCATAGCGGTAAGACAAACACGTTAAACGCACAATACAGCTCTGGGTGAGATTACTCCAAAAGTCAAGTTAAAGTGAGTTTTGTAGTTGTTTGAATGTCTACTCGAAGATTTTTCCAAGGCTCAAAAAATTTTAGTACATATTCGAGATTTTGAATTTTATCTTGGAACATTTTTAGTTTAGTTCATTTGATTCAATTTTAAGAAATTATTTAAAAGGCAAATTGTCACTAAATTAATTTAAAAATCCAAATTTGTTCACCAACTTTGATCATTACAAAAAAAAAATGTTCAGGAGCTGTTTTTAACATTAATGATGGACTTTTGTGTATTATATTAAGGGGGGGGGGGGATGCAAGCAACGTGAGGAAAGGTCAGTGTTTTTGCAGTTTTTTATAACAAAACATATTTGTTTGTAAAACACATCAAATATTACTCCAGTAGAAACCTGTAATTTAATTTTTCCGACCTGGTGATATCAACAGTAATGTTGTTGAATATCTGGGAAGGATGTCCTGAAATTTAATGACAATTTATTATCTTAATTTAAAAAGTTACTCATTTAATGCCGCCACGATCATGAGAGAGTATTCAACAACTGTTGATATCATCACATGAATAAAATTAAACTCTTGTTTTTACTAATGTAATATTTGATTTATTTTGACTAAAAAATATGTTATGCAATGAAAACTTCAGAAACCTTACCGGTCTCAGGTAAAACCTGCATTTCCACCTTAAGGTTTATGTCTGCATTTGATTCTTTATTCAAGTAATATTAGTTAAAATGTTGCTGCATTCGTTAGACAGAGGAAAAACTACCCCTTTGTGGTACACTTTATATTTTATATGCCATTGAACAAAAGCGGGTGTGGGGTTGCAATTATAGATAGTATTTTATATTTGTCAAGATTGTAATTTACAAATTATTAATTATTAGAAAATCTTATAGTGGAAATCAATTCTAGACAAGCCCATTTTGATTTGAAGTGTGTGCTTTAATAATCTAATTTTCTCTCCTTGCTTGTAAAACGATTACTATAATTACTATATTATAATAATGCTCTTATGGTAATTGTATGTTTTATACACATAAAAACAATTTATTTTATTCACCATAATATTATAAATAAATTAAGATCATGGTTTAAATTGATTACAAAATTAACTATTCAAAGATTGCTCTGATTTTTTAATAAGAATATTTAGACCCATTAGCGTTTACAAATTTGTCTTTGAATTAATTAAAAACTAAATATGTTAGACTGAAATTCATATTTTAACATGTGTCCATAAAAAAAATTATTTGTGGACTTCTTTTTTTTGATTGTCGCCTGTTCATCTTATTTATCTTGGTCAAATAATTTAAACCAACAAGACATTTTGGATTAGCTGTACTTCGGAATAAACTCCATACTTACCCATCAACTAATTTAACTCCAATGAACAAAAGAAATAGAATTAGTTTCTAAGTTGTTGTGTTTAAAAAAAATTATTTATATTAAATGTTGTATTTGAACTTAAGATATAATTGGCGAGACATTTTGTAAGTAAACCCCTGAATCATAATAACATATTTTCACCTTTAAAAGTGTGTCGTTAATTATCGGTCTTAAAGTAAAATTAAGTTTCTCTTTCGAAATAATAGGAAAGTGAAAGAAACAAATAGAAGAACAAATATAGGTGGATTTTTTTTAATATAATATTCTTGTTTCAAGGAAATTATAATTTCATCTCGTTAACTAAATATGTACTTATTGTACCAGAAATTTATTGAAAAGTTCCCAGTGGTGACTCTTTGAATGGTGGGTTTTACATAATCCTTCCAGGCAAATATCAGTACAGATTTCCTGGGAGCTATGGGCGCATGATACTTTTACAACCAGAAGAATACAGTTTTCTGGTCCCAACATAAACTATACATCAAACAAATGTGTTTTTTTTGTGTGTTTATTTCAAACTGAAATATGTCGATAGTAAAACGGTTGAATAGAAAAAGTGGGAAGAGGTTAAAACATATAATAGAGCACTTTCCTGTGATAAAATGATTTGTGAATTATTTAATGAATGTAAATAAAGTCCTCTGGAAAATAGTTTATTCGAACGATTTCTTGTAAATTGGTAAAAGTTAACATATCACCTTTCCCAAGATCCACCAGTGTAGTGTCGCCAGGGTAAGCAGAGCTTGTTCAAACTGTACCGTGATTATGTAGCCCCTTTTTTTTTTACCCCCAAGGCCGGCATACAGAGTGATCTGACAGGACAATAACTTTTGAATATATTATAATAATAATTCACCATGTTTCCATGCCATCCAATCTGCACCATTGTCGTAGTTCAAAAAAAAAAGACAAATTGATATCCAACGAGTTTAACGTTGATAGATAAATAAGATTTATTTATTATAAAGCAAAAGCAATAATAAAAGTAATATGATAAATGTATACATATAAGTAATATTTATATATATATATATATATATTGAAAACAATTCTAAAAGATAAGTAACAATACTAACTCTGTTGGTCAATGATCGTGAACAATTCATTACTTTAGTAAAAAGGAAAATACAATAACCAAGACCTATCGACCAATAGTGTATAAATACTCGCTTTGCTCCTATGTTTTAAAGTTACTGGTATTGTATTGTAATATACATACCACACCGACTTTAAAGTTGCTACGCCATTTAGAATTTTTTTCTGGGGTTAAATTTTTTTTTAAACATTTTGTAATTTTCCTGTCGGTTACAGGTTAGAAGCTATTAAGTTTGCCAAATTTCAAATTTCTAGCTCATCTGGAAGTGGGTAAACATTGACAGTGAGTGAGTGAGTGAGTCAGCCATTTGGCTTTATAGTAGTATAATTCCTAATTTCCCAAGTCTGATGGACTTTATTAACATTAATATTTTCATTATTTCAAGTCGGAAAGACTTCAAAACAATCTTAAACATGTGTTTATGGAAACTAAAAAGAAAGGTTTACAACAATTATTATATCTATATAAGGGAAACCTCTTTTCACTTTATGAGGTAATTGTATTATATTTGTAAGAAGGTACAGGAAAGGTGGATAGAAACATATAAAAGGGACGAACACAATATGGAAAGAAGAACACAGTTCACACTTTACATTGAAACCTAGGTCAGGGGATTGGGCGGTGACGATCGATTTTCTTTAAGAGGCAACCATTACCTCTTTGTCCACTGGCAGCAGTGTAAAGTGTGAACTGTGTTCTTCTTTCCATATTGTGTTCGTCCCTTTAATATGTTTCTATCCACCTTTCCTGTACCTTCTTACAAATATAATACAATTAATATAGTTATTCAACATGAACTTTCTTAGTTATAAAGAACTTTTAACTGATTTATGTCACGTTTCAATTAGTGAATAGAACCTTGAATCAGTTAAGGCAAATTTCCTTAAGTTCTAAGGAATTTAATAGATCTTAACAATATGACCCTTCATCTTTTAAAGGAACTTTTAACACATAACATATAATATCTTAAGTCTAAAAGAACTTCTACTAACATCAGTTATTAAACTCAAAATTTACTAGTCATAAGGACTTTAATTTTACATTTCATTAGTAAAAAGGACAGAGAAATTATCTAAGACAATTTTAAGTCAAAATATATGTGTCATAAGGACTTAACAATCAAAATTTACAAGTCACAAGGTCTTTAAATGATTTAAGCCAAAATATATGTATCAAAAGGATATTCTATATATTTTACACTAAATATATTTAAAAGAATAATACTTAATAATTAAGAAATCAATACCACGAGGTTCTGTTTGTATATTTAAAGTTTAAAGCCGAAATGAAATTTAGAATTACAAATCACCGAAAAATAGTTTTGGTTTTTTACATTTTTAAAAGGAAGTAGAAGTGTCCTCTAAAATTACCTCATCAAGAGTTATTTTTCCTTCGATCTCCTGGTGATATTAGTTGGTATATATCCTCAGAGAGGCGCAAGGTGGGGGTTACATACAAGACCACGTGTACACAATCGCAGGAGATGGTCAGTTTGGAACGAACACAGTGAAATGGCATCTGCTGAGTCTTGGATATTCTCACATTATGTAGTTAAACTTATTTGATTTTATTATAGTATTTTACTATTGCACAATACACAATGCATCTTTAAAAATATTTCCAGAGAACTTAAGGTTTCCTCTGCGACAGTTTTTATCAACTTGTGAATGAGAAACATTAAAAAGATGGTATTTTATTTAAAACTCATAATAAAACATAATTATCTGAGAACTGTCGCCAATAAAATCCTCCGAGATAAAGTTTCTAGTATAATGGAGTAAAATAGTCTACCCTACGACAACGGGCGGTATATGTGGTAATCTTTGGGCACCTCTTAATTATCTAAATAACTATTTTAAATAAAGATGATTATCAATATAAACTCTTTTTATTTATTTAATCATAAAATACCCTTTTCCAGAGACGTACCCAGAGGTAGGGGTCCATGAAATGTACCGAAGCTATTATTTATGTGCTTTTTTTTTTAATAATGTTTTGTGGCGGGGAGGATAAAATAACACGATATCCCCCCTCTCCCCTTGTAATTCGAGGTAACTTTCTACTAACACGTCTAGTACCAGACAGTGGGGGCAGAACCGAGGGGAGGGGGCATTGCCTTTCCTGTAAAGAATTAGTGCCTTCCTGAAATAAATATCCCCCTATTGAGATTTATTTACCCCCTGATATTCTCAAAATATAAATGCCTCAAAAACTTTTTTTTTATTTCTCCCTCCATTCACACCTAGTTACGGAAAAGTTATATATTATACAATTATGATATTCCTACCATATTATGGATCCTAAATATTCCAAGGATTAATAAAAACACTTAATAATTTTCTCGTATCTTAATTAATTTTGTAGATATAAGGCATTCATCACCAAATGTTACTGTTTCCTTGTGAAATTAGGTTTTATGGGGGTTTGGTCTTGTGGACTTAGGTTTTGTGAAGGTACTTTAGACGAAGCGATTCTTTAGACACGCAAGGATATAATTCAAATAAATTTATGAAGCTATATTTTTGGTCCAGGGAGGTTTGGCTAAAATTAAGTTAAGAAATAGAGTTTTAGGAGCTTTGAATTAGGCAGGAGCATAATCTTAGTTATAAAATTCTAGTGTTGGTATCCTGTACCAAACAATTTTCCCCACCGGACTAAACACAGCCCTATGACACTTCTTACTCACAGCATTATTGTAAAAGTTCTAGTTCCAGTGAACAGATATTGAAGCCAAAAAACCGCTAGAAAGCGCATACTATTCAAATATTGTAAAGAAGTTCGAACTACCACGTTTTCATTCGATGATTTTAGGTAATACTGTGAGTTTAGAAAATAATTAATATGACCAAAATAGGAGCTTATTAGTAAAATACATACTATCAACAATAATAATTGATTGGCCAAATTTTTTTAAAACATTTAAATTTGCTTGGTTATCCACAATTTTTTTGTATATAAAACTCAGCTCGGTAGATTGCGGTGGGATGAAGATGAGAAGGTGAGTTTACACAATCATTTAATTGTATTTCTAGTTAAAAAAAAAGTACCTATTCCTCTTCATTTTTAAATGCCCTTATTCTTTACTGGTCTTACTAACAGACAAATTATTAAAAAATATACCCTATAGGGTCGAACACAAGTTCCTCAGATGTTGAAGATAGTTGGTGACTGATGTCTAGGTAAGTGTCAGACTTCTGTGCTAGGTCGGTTCAATCTGGTCCGGACAATTTATCTGATTTCCAAACTTCCTTACTCTGACAAGACTGTATTAATCACAACTGTGAATGTGTGGATGCAGCTCCACGTGGTTCGGATCCACGTTAAACTGTAGGTCCTCATTTCATCTCACAATCACCCTACCATTCACATTAGGTAATTGCGTATATACCGAACGGGTAGTAAGACGCGGTGCTAATAATAATAATAATAATAATAATAATGTAAGATAGTTTATTAGACTAGGCCTTACCGCCCTCCAACTCTACTACAGTAGTTTACAACCAAGGGAACGCGACCCTATTTGGGGTCATGGAGTGGTCTCAGGACTTGTTGAGCTTATAGCTTTATATTTACTTTGTTCCTCTGTTAGAATGACTATAGGAAGGTGCAATCCAAACCAATAGAAATGTAAGAGGTTAAAATGATAAAAACTGCTTGTGTTCCTTTTGGTTACACAACTCTTAGTTGATTGTATCAGCCAGTATTAGGGCGGGCTGTGCTGATAACATACCATCCAAAATACCTACTATGTTGGATGTCACATTCGTATAGTCGATACATAAGCAATTCATAGTAATTAAAACAAGTATGGGGGCCACATGGGCTTAACGTCATGTTCATTTTGTTTTTTGGGGAGGGGAAGTTGAGATTCAAATTTTGGCCAGATGTACAGGGGGAAAGGGGGGATATTTCCTAAATGTTTTTCCCCTTCTCCCTTCAAGTAAATAAGATACGTTTCCTCTAAAGTCTCCTCTAACACTAAAAATTCGTATAGCAGTGGGTGCAGTGAAAAAATAATTGGACAGTAAGACTTTGAATGTTTGTAGATGATCAGGGACAGAAATTTGGGTCAAATCGTGCGAAAGTTTGAAAACCATTGCTCTAATATATTTTATTTATAAAAATATTCCTACAACTTAAATATAACACAAAGTTGTATAAAGTATCCCCACTCCTTCCTCCAGTGTACAGAGCTAATTTTTTTAAAAATGATTTGTGTATTTAGCATTATCAAGCAACTTTAAATGTTTTTACACTCAGTATCAAACAATTACTTTAGTTGACGTGTTTATTAAAAATAAAATTCTTTTTTTAAGCTATTAATTATTTTCTTTGTCTCCATATTACTTAAAACAATAAAATTGAAGTTTTGTGTTTCATACTTTTCTTATAATATTTGAATTGCGCGCGTGATAATATGCTAAGATACTAGCGCTTCATGGCTTTGATGTCTGATCACAAAACTAAACAATAGCCATACTCCTACATCTTTGCGAGTGCCTTCATGTTTAATTAAGGAATAGATAATGGATCAATTACATTTTACTCGTGAACTCTTATATCGTTTAGGATTCAACTGAATTTTTCTAAAAAATAGTACCATCATATTATGAAATCATGAATAGGTTCTCGAGAAATATTTTAAATATAATTACTGCACATGCGTATTTTGAAGTCAGTCTTGCTAAGCAGATTATATTAATAATTTATAGCTAGAATTGGCAATTAGCTGCGTAAAACTGTGAATATATTAAATTTTATTTATTTGTTGATTCAATCTATAAGTATTAAATTCATTCACTTATTTTATTTATTTGAATATAGCTAAATTACAAAGATGAGCCAAATATATTTTTATAGCTATATTAGCTTTGGAAAAGTTTAAAGGTTGGTGAAACTGTTAAAGTTAAATAAACTTGTAGATGAAATTGTAATCAATTCGTCATCGTCAAGTGATCTTAGATTTTACGTGTATTTTAATAATCGTAAATAAGCATAGGGATTGTGTATAACAACTGAAAACATGTTCCGGTCAACGTCTAATTTTGACAAATTGTTAGGTGGGCATTATTTGTTTAAAATAAATTGTTATTACATTTTCTTATTTTTTTAGGTCTTTTTGACATTTCATAAAACCATCACTTTTATTTATGGGCCTAAATACTTCGTTTATAATTCAATATATTACTTGTACTTATTGATTTATATGGTTTTAGATAAAGCTACGAGTAACCTACGTCTAGAAACAGATTGGCCAGCCATTCTTCAAATATGTGACCTCATAAGGCAAGGTGATGTACAGTAAGTATTCGTCTGGTACTCTTTTTGACAGAATTGGTTTCGGACTGTTTCCAGGGTATGCAAGGCTTGACGGGACTGTACTAGTAAATTGTACATTTGACCAACCACACACAAGCTAATATAATCCGAGAATGTATGTTAACTGGCTTTAAAGGTCAACTTTGTTACTGAATGGAATATGAATCAATTTACTTATACAATCCGGTCAATTCATGCTTGCCTTGGTAACAATCCATGGGGTGCCCCTGATGTTTATGCTATGCCCAACACCAGGTCTACCGTGGGTTGACAATTAAAGACAGTTCGCCGTAACCGTCATAGTTTGAATAAGAACAATGTTGATAAAATCTCAATAGTTTGCTAATACTAAACTGTTCCTAACACAACTTCATAAATATTTTGAAAGACGGTTGTGAATCTTAAACTTGTACCATCGCAAGCCTCGCCCGTTCTTAGTTGGGACCATAGGACAGAAACTCGGGTGTAACTTAAGAGGAAAACTAATACAAACTAACTACATTTCATTTACATGCGAATAATTAGTGTTTTAGATGGTTTGGCCTATAAAATTAATATAGCCTATAAACAATTACCCGCCTCGGTGGCGTAGTTGGCTAACGCGCTAGTCGTGTTGAGCTCGACTGCCGAGGACGGGGAGATCAAGGTTCGAATCTCGGTCGGGTGAACTGGGGGTGGTTTTTCCTAAATGGTTTTCCACTCTCCCTCCATGCAAATCTGGATACATTTCTTCTAAATTTAACCTTCCTCATCTCTAGCTAATTAGCATAATTCGTACATATGTGTATGACCTGAACAGGTGGTAAGACGTGCTAATAATGATGATGGTGGCAAATTTACTTTGAGGTTTTAAATTTAAAATATATATGTGAACATAAAATAATGTTTTATTTTGCTCAAAGTAGGTAAGCACTGCTTTCACTGCTTACATGAACTGACTACCCCTCATCATACGTGGCGGTTACAGATCACACGGCTTGATGCACGAATACACGGAGATAGTTGTAGTAACCTTTACAATTGTGGTCTCACAGTGTGAGATCATGAGGCTTTAAGGACATGTCATTTCTTTATGTTCTCAGACCCAAATATGCTCTGGCAGCGATCAAGAAGAAGTTATACAACGCTAACCCTCACATCGCTGTCTTTGGATTACAGGTAAACATCCTGATAGGAGGGGGGTTGGTATTTTCCCTGGTGTTCAACCATTTTTGTTGGTGTACCCCCAGATATAATTATTTATCTTTGACTTTGTATCACCATAGTTGTTGGCGCATAATGCGATTTATCAAGAGGTCTGGACTCTCCCAATACCCCTCTCCCTGCGCCCTTGAGTGGAACTCCAATAGAAAAACTAGCTCTCAACTTAGTGAGCAGTGAGATCACCCCTAGAAAGGGTGGATACAAGGGAATCATCCCTTCCCCCCTTTCACAGTCACTTGCCCTTGTATAGAGCTAAAAGCTTGTGTTAAGATATAACATGAAGAAAACTTTCATTTTCCTGATCTTATGTTTCAGATCTTAGCTTATTTTAGCATCATTACTGGTACTTATTTTAGTTGTCTGAAACTGCACCACTCATCCCTCTAACAAACACCCTACAGTCCTTGCTCCGCTACACCCTACAGTCCTTGCTCCGCTACACCCTACAGTCCTTGCTCCGCTACACCCTACAGTCCTTGCTCCGCTACACCCTACAGTCCTTGCTCCGCTACACCCTACAGTCCTCCTTGCTCCGATACACCCTGCTTTAATCAAGGTCTTGTACTTTCAAGTACCGAGATGTTTGTCCATTATTTTGTCTTCTTCGTTTAGCTATTTTACCTGCTTCGGTAGTCAAATGGTCTAGTTATAGATGGGGAAACTACTGCCCCCGGGCCAAATGCTATGTTCATTCCGGCCCGCGAGGTAGATAGTTTAACTGTGTTGCTTTTTTTCAAACACAAAACTGAATTTTTATAAAACCATGCCGAAACCAACATTTCCAAACTTGGTTAAGTTGTGTCCAAAAATATACGGCAGTGTTTCCTTATGTTAGTGTGAACAAGTGTTTTAAACTGTGGAACTTAGGTAGAGTTAACATACCAAACCACTGAGCTATTTATTATTGTATTGTGTTCACAATGTATTTAAACTATTATTAATGTCAGTCTATTATGTGAGTCTATCATAGAGTTTTTGATGAATTTTGAAGAAAAAATAATGAAAGTCTTTGGCCCATCATTGTTTTTTTATTTGGTCCTCCTGGAAGTAGTGTACCCATCCCTGGTCCAAGGCATTACTCCCGATGACGGGGAGATCGGGGTTCGAATTCTGGTCGGGGGCGCTCTGTCCTTACACATGTGTATATCTGGCAGTCTGGGTAGTAAGACTCGGGGACAATATAAACAAGCATGTTTACAGCAGCCTTTACAGAACCTGCACTAAACTATCTTCCTTGCGCTTTACAAACCACCGAAAGGAGGACAAGTGGTACAGTAGCTACTTAGCACCGCGTCTTACTACCCGTCCGTGTTATACTCTGAAGTACTAATTACACTATTGGGTTAGGAATTGGGAAGGTTGAATATAGAGGGGGTGAACCCACATTTGTCTGGAGGGAAAGTAGAAAAACCACCCCTCAATTCACCCGACAGAGATTCGAACCTTGATCTCCTTGTCCTCGGCAGTCTAGTTCAACACACAACTAGCACATTAGCTAACTATGCCACTGAGGCGGGTCTGAAAATTTTGTAGCATCATGTTAATAAAGTGATGAAATTCCATTTCAATAAATCCTCAACTTAAACGTGTTCCTAGATACACAGTTGTGGTACTTCAAAGTCTGACTATCAGGCGTTGCTTTAAATACAATAGATGGCGTTCCTTGTAAGTTGACTTAGCAGTTGATGATGTATATTTGTGTTACTGAGGAAGATGTAATAGGCTACTGTATGTACTTTTTAGTTTAATACTATTACATGTTTTATATACCTATACTATAATTATATGATATCGTTTAGCTTTAACTATCCATTGAGACAATCAAATAATTATGTCAAATATACATTATATTTTAGTACCCATTGGTCTTAGTTTAAGTGGATTATCAACTGTGTGAAAACGTTCTGAACGTCTTAACGATGGAAATTTGAGGACTTGCTGTTTTTATTTTGTACTAGCAGAAGTAGTCTTAGAACCGACATCAAGGCTTTGCTTTGTTTCAAACAAACGGTAAACAAAAATCTCTTCATCTTATGATCTGGTTTTTAATTATTTAAAAAAAAAACTTAATCATAATTGGGAAATTTCGGCTTCTAGGTGCACCTGTTTATGCGCATAGGCTACTAATTACATTTTAAAATTTCAAACCTCTGCTCATGACAGACAAACAAACTCTTAGTTTTATTAATATAGATACAGTCATTGTAACAAAACTTTAAACGACTTAAACACATGAACAAATTCTTTTCCTAAGAAATTTATCACATTTTAATTCGTTAATGCACTGTTTTGGACCCCCCTCATATATTCAAAAAGTCATGGATGAAGTGTATTTTTCTTTAAAGAACTGTATTATAAAGTTTCATTTTAACACTTCCTCCATGGAGAAAAACACTCTTTCAGAAGTAATTTCAAAACACTACGTTTTTAAAACTTTCTTTCTTTAAAAGATCAACTCTGTTGTATTAGAAGGATCTTGTGACACGCTGGCTCCCTCTATCCAATAGGAAGTCAGCCTTCACAACACCAGGTTGCCAGGAGTTCTTCTATTAGTTAGTTTTGACACTGGAGGCAAGGGGTAGGTCATATACAAGCAGCTTGTGCGTATGAATACACAGTAGTAGCATAAATCTACACAGCACACAGCACTAAGAACACGGAACATGTAATATCACAGAAAAACAATCCTTAATTTAACAAAAACTGTGTCATCTTATATCATATCATATCTTCAGTACCGAAGGTTTAATCATTTAAATAAATCGTGTTCAACATCAAAAGTCTTGCTCATTTCATAAGAATAAGTATCAGATATAATCAGATCACATAACCGTATGATAAGTGCGCAGTAAGGCATGTATGCATCATCATCATTAAACCCGGTATCATTCTACTTACTGCTCACAGTAAGGCATACAAGGGTCTACATCCTTCATAATCATCAATAAAATTAGATATTGTTATAATTAGTGCTCAATCACAGAACAATATCACAATAGTGCTCTGTCCTCTACCTTTATTGTCTTCTTTCCTTCAAGTCGTCCAATATTTGAATCCTCCTCCTTACTAAGCTCCTCTTTCCCTCAACCTTCCCCTATATGACGTCGTACAGAAGACAGTTCCTCCTAAGGATGTGTCCGATCCAGTTTGCTTTGTACCGAAGAATAACATCCGAAATGGTTTTCTTCCCACCCACTCTAAATAGAATATATATATTCAAACTATCATCTACAGTAGGTTTTAGAGGGGGATATAAAATTTAATAAGGGGGTGGGAGGGTAAATGATGGACTTGCAATGTGGTTATTAACCCGTCTTTAACGACAGTAAGTGTGAAGTTACGACTGACCTGCAGGTTCTGGAGTCATGCGTGAAGAACTGCGGCAACCTGATTCACGAGGAAGTGGGCACGAAGCAGTACATGGAACAACTGCGGGACTTGGTCAGGACGACCAACCACGAAAACGTTAAAAACAAGGTCCTAGAGCTCATACAGGCCTGGGCCTTCGCTTTCCGCAACTCCCCCAAGTACAGAGCTGTGCAGGTAGGTCCATAGTGACTACTCCTAGTACAGAGCTGTGCAGGTAGGTCCATAGTGACTACTCCCCCAAGTACAGAGCTGTGCAGGTAGGTCCATAGTGCCGACTCCCCCAAGTACAGAGCTGTGCAGGTAGGTCCATAGTGCCGACTCCCCCAAGTACAGAGCTGTGCAGGTAGGTCCATAGTGACTACTCCCCCAAGTACAGAGCTGTGCAGGTAGGTCCATAGTGCCGACTCCCCCAAGTACAGAGCTGTGCAGGTAGGTCCATAGTGACTACTCCTAGTACAGAGCTGTGCAGGTAGGTCCATAGTGACTACTCCTAGTACAGAGCTGTGCAGGTAGGTCCATAGTGACTACTCCCCCAAGTACAGAGCTGTGCAGGTAGGTCCATAGTGACTACTCCTAGTACAGAGCTGTGCAGGTAGGTCCATAGTGACTACTCCTAGTACAGAGCTGTGCAGGTAGGTCCATAGTGACTACTCCTAGTACAGAGCTGTGCAGGTAGGTCCATAGTGACTACTCCTAGTACAGAGCTGTGCAGGTAGGTCCATAGTGACTACTCCTAGTACAGAGCTGTGCAGGTAGGTCCATAGTGACTACTCCTAGTACAGAGCTGTGCAGGTAGGTCCATAGTGACTACTCCCCCAAGTACAGAGCTGTGCAGGTAGGTCCATAGTGCCGACTCCCCCAAGTACAGAGCTGTGCAGGTAGGTCCATAGTGCCGACTCCCCCAAGTACAGAGCTGTGCAGGTAGGTCCATAGTGACTACTCCTAGTACAGAGCTGTGCAGGTAGGTCCATAGTGACTACTCCTAGTACAGAGCTGTGCAGGTAGGTCCATAGTGACTACTCCAAGTACAGAGCTGTGCAGGTAGGTCCATAGTGACTACTCCCCCAAGTACAGAGCTGTGCAGGTAGGTCCATAGTGACTACTCCAAGTACAGAGCTGTGCAGGTAGGTCCATAGTGACTACTCCTCCAAGTACAGGACTGTGCAGGTAGGTCCATAGTGACTACTCCCCCAAGTACAGAGCTGTGCAGGTAGGTCCATAGTGACTACTCCTAGTACAGAGCTGTGCAGGTAGGTCCATAGTGACTACTCCTCCAAGTACAGGACTGTGCAGGTAGGTCCATAGTGACTACTCCTCCAAGTACAGGACTGTGCAGGTAGGTCCATAGTGACTACTCCCCCAAGTACAGAGCTGTGCAGGTAGGTCCATAGTGACTACTCCAAGTACAGAGCTGTGCAGGTAGGTCCATAGTGACTACTACTCCAAGTACAGAGCTGTGCAGGTAGGTCCATGGTGCCAACTCCCCCAAGTACAGAGCTGTGCAGGTAGGTCCATAGTGACTACTACTCCAAGTACAGAGCTGTGCAGGTATGTCCATAGTGACTACTACTTCAAGTACAGAGCTGTGCAGGTAGGTCCATAGTGACTACTCCTCCAAGTACAGAGCTGTGCAGGTATGTCCATAGTGACTACTACTCCAAGTACAGAGCTGTGCAGGTAGGTCCATAGTGACTACTCCTCCAAGTACAGAGCTGTGCAGGTATGTCCATAGTGACTACTCCCCCAAGTACAGAGCTGTGCAGGTAGGTCCATAGTGACTACTACTTCAAGTACAGAGCTGTGCAGGTAGGTCCATAGTGACTACTCTCCCAAGTACAGAGCTGTGCAGGTAGGTCCATAGTGACTACTCCTCCAAGTACAGAGCTGTGCAGGTATGTCCATAGTGACTACTCCCCCAAGTACAGAGCTGTGCAGGTATGTCCATAGTGACTACTCCCCCAAGTACAGAGCTGTGCAGGTAGGTCCATAGTGACTACTCCTCCAAGTACAGAGCTGTGCAGGTATGTCCATAGTGACTACTCCCCCAAGTACAGAGCTGTGCAGGTAGGTCCATAGTGACTACTACTTCAAGTACAGAGCTGTGCAGGTATGTCCATAGTGACTACTCCCCCAAGTACAGAGCTGTGCAGGTAGGTCCATAGTGACTACTACTTCAAGTACAGAGCTGTGCAGGTAGGTCCATAGTGACTACTACCAAGTACAGAGCTGTGCAGGTAGTCCATAGTGACTACTCCCCCAAGTACAGAGCTGTGCAGGTAGGTCCATAGTGACTACTACCTCCAAGTACAGAGCTGTGCAGGTAGGTCCATAGTGACTACTCCCCAAGTACAGAGCTGTGCAGGTAGGTCCATAGTGACTACTCCCCTCAAGTACAGAGCTGTGCAGGTAGGTCCATAGTGACTACTACTCAAGTACAGAGCTGTGCAGGTAGGTCCATAGTGACTACTCCCCCAAGTACAGAGCTGTGCAGGTAGGTCCATAGTGACTACTCTCCAAGTACAGAGCTGTGCAGGTAGGTCCATAGTGACTACTACTTCAAGTACAGAGCTGTGCAGGTAGGTCCATAGTGACTACTCCCCAAGTACAGAGCTGTGCAGGTAGTCCATAGTGACCTACTCCCCCAAGTACAGAGCTGTGCAGGTAGGTCCATAGTGACTACTACCCAAGTACAGAGCTGTGCAGGTAGGTCCATAGTGACTACTACTCCAAGTACAGAGCTGTGCAGGTAGGTCCATAGTGACTACTCCCCAAGTACAGAGCTGTGCAGGTAGGTCCATAGTGACTACTCCCCAAGTACAGAGCTGTGCAGGTAGTCCATAGTGACTACTCCCCCAAGTACAGAGCTGTGCAGGTAGGTCCATAGTGACTACTCTCTCAAGTACAGAGCTGTGCAGGTAGGTCCATAGTGACTACTACCCAAGTACAGAGCTGTGCAGGTAGGTCCATAGTGACTACTCCTCCAAGTACAGAGCTGTGCAGGTAGGTCCATAGTGACTACTACTCAAGTACAGAGCTGTGCAGGTAGGTCCATAGTGACTACTCCTCCAAGTACAGAGCTGTGCAGGTAGGTCCATAGTGACTACTCCCCCAAGTACAGAGCTGTGCAGGTAGGTCCATAGTGACTACTCCCCAAGTACAGAGCTGTGCAGGTATGGTCCATAGTGACTACTCCCCAAGTACAGAGCTGTGCAGGTAGGTCCATAGTGACTACTACTTCAAGTACAGAGCTGTGCAGGTAGGTCCATAGTGCCACTCCCCCAAGTACAGAGCTGTGCAGGTAGGTCCATAGTGACTACTCCCCAAGTACAAAAAAAAAAAAAAAAAAAAAAAAAAAAAAAAAAAAAAAAAAAAAAAAAAAAAAAAAAAAAAAAAAAAAAAAAAAAAAAAAAAGAGCTGTGCAGGTAGGTCCTGTGACTCACCCAAGTACAGGACTGTGCAGGTAGGTCCATAGTGACTACTACTCCCAAGTACAGAGCTGTGCAGGTAGGTCCATAGTGACTACTACCAAGTACAGAGCTGTGCAGGTAGGTCCATAGTGCACTCCCCATAACTTCCAATGTACCAGACAGGCTGTGCAGGTAGGTCCATAGTGACTACTCCCCCAAGTACAGAGCTGTGCAGGTAGGTCCATAGTGACTACTCCCCAAGTACAGAGCTGTGCAGGTATGTCCATAGTGACTACTACTTCAAGTACAGAGCTGTGCAGGTAGGTCCATAGTGACATACTCCCCAAGTACAGAGCTGTGCAGGTATGTCCATAGTGACTACTACTCCAAGTACAGAGCTGTGCAGGTAGGTCCATAGTGACTACTACTCTCAAGTACAGAGCTGTGCAGGTATGTCCATAGTGACTACTACCCAAGTACAGAGCTGTGCAGGTAGGTCCATAGTGACTACTACTCCAAGTACAGAGCTGTGCAGGTAGGTCCATAGTGACTACTCTCCCAAGTACAGAGCTGTGCAGGTAGGTCCATAGTGACTACTCCTCCAAGTACAGAGCTGTGCAGGTATGGTCCATAGTGACTACTACCTCCAAGTACAGAGCTGTGCAGGTAGGTCCATAGTGACACTACTCCCCCAAGTACAGAGCTGTGCAGGTAGGTCCATAGTGACTACTCCCCCAAGTACAGAGGCTGTGCAGGTAGGTCCATAGTGACTACTCCCCAAGTACAGAGCTGTGCAGGTAGGTCCATAGTGACTACTACTTCCCAAGTACAGAGCTGTGCAGGTAGTCCATAGTGACTACTCCCCCAAGTACAGAGCTGTGCAGGTAGGTCCATAGTGACTACTACTTCAAGTACAGAGCTGTGCAGGTAGGTCCATAGTGACTACTCTCCCAAGTACAGAGCTGTGCAGGTAGGTCCATAGTGACTACTCCCCCAAGTACAGAGCTGTGCAGGTAGGTCCATAGTGACTACTACTTCAAGTACAGAGCTGTGCAGGTAGGTCCATAGTGACTACTACCAAGTACAGAGCTGTGCAGGTAGGTCCATAGTGACTACTCCTCCAAGTACAGAGCTGTGCAGGTAGGTCCATAGTGACTACTACTTCAAGTACAGAGCTGTGCAGGTAGGTCCATAGTGACTACTCTCCCAAGTACAGAGCTGTGCAGGTAGGTCCATAGTGCCAACTCCCCCAAGTACAGAGCTGTGCAGGTAGGTCCATAGTGACTACTCCCCCAAGTACAGAGCTGTGCAGGTAGGTCCATAGTGACTACTACTTCAAGTACAGAGCTGTGCAGGTAGGTCCATAGTGACTACTCCCCCAAGTACAGAGCTGTGCAGGTAGGTCCATGGTGCCAACTCCCCCAAGTACAGAGCTGTGCAGGTAGGTCCATAGTGACTACTCCCCCAAGTACAGAGCTGTGCAGGTAGGTCCATGGTGCCAACTCCCCCAAGTACAGAGCCGTGCAGGTAGGTCCATAGTGACTACTCCCCCAAGTACAGAGCTGTGCAGGTAGGTCCATAGTGACTACTCTCCCAAGTACAGGACTGTGTTGTGTGAATGATTATTTGATTACACTCCAGCAGGAACTCCTCGTACTTCACACACAGTAACTGTCGTTATTGTTTGGTTTACAAGTCCATTGTGTCTCCTACTGAGCCTGTGATGTTCATTTGTCAGTGGTCGGAGTACAACTGTCTCGAGTACAAGAGGGATCAATTACAATTGTGTGTTTTGTGTGATTCACATGTGATTGCTATCATTTGTAGATATGAAGCAAGTGTTGTGTTTTTACTAGAGACGGGCCCTTGAACCCCCAAAATCCCTAGAGCCCTTAAGAAAATATAAGATCCAAGGCTGAAAAAACTTAAAAAACCAGACCTTAGCAATTGATTCAGCTCGTGCAGTTTGTTACCTTATCCTCTATTTTACTATATTTCTATTCCCTCTTTTAAATCATGATTTGGATTGTATTTCAAGATTTCTAGGTAAAATGAGAATTAGTATTTTTCCTCTGTTTTTTTTTTAAATCAATCTTTCCTGTAACTTCTTTTATACATAACTTAATGTTTACCTAAAAACGAGGTTTACCTTACCGAGCCATGAATATCAACATATCTAGGTGGTGAATGTTTGATCTTGGTGTGAACGCAGTATATCCCTGCAAGTGTAGCTGACTCATGTGTTATCTGGCGATGTGTGTGTGTGTGTGTGTGTTTGTGTGAGCTACAAGGTCTTGTAAGGCTTCATGACTCCTCCAAGGTTTCTCCGTTAGTTGGCCGACAAATAGACACAGCAAATACACCAGCAACTGCAAAACATCCATTCTTGGTTGAAAGTGTTTTAAACAATGTCGGCTTTATTGCGTGAGTTTGTTTATAGCTACCTCTGTTCCAAGTGGCATTGTCTCTTGGTGTTTAGAAAGTGTACGTCTGGCTAACATTAGCTTCATTTTGTTCCTTGTGGCTCTGCAGAAAGATTCATACTAGGTTTGAAATCGACTTTGATTTGACTGCATTTCTGGTACAGTACAATTTTAATAGGAAGACACTTTTGGAAACTACAGACATATTTTGTTGCTGTCAACATTGAAAAAATTTACTATGATTATTATTATTACTATTATTACTATTATCGTGTCTTACTACCCGTTCGGGTTATACGCACTTACGCTAATGTGTAACGGTAGGGTGATTGTGAGATGAAATGGAGGACCTACAGTTTAACGTGGGATCCGAACCACGGTGGAGGCCTGGCATTCCTCACATTCATAAGTCGTGATTAATACAAGTCTTGTCAGAGGTGAAGGAAGGGTTTGGCAATCAGATAAATCTGTGCCAGGACCGAGGATTGAAGCCCGGACCCCCAGCACAGAAGTCCGACACCTTACCCCTAGACCGCCAGGCCACCTCCCTCAGTACACCCAGGCGAGATTCGTACCACTGCCTCCCCATCATTGGCAGTAAAGTCAATGGCGAGAGTGGTTCCTTAGATTAGACAGCCATCGATGCAAGTAAAAATATATTTCTTAAATTTCAATGTAACCACATTTTGTCACCTGATATCAGTTATAGCTTCATCTTGAAGACCAGGGCTGTGGAGTTGGTACATTCTCCAGCGCCACAGCCCTGTTTATGATTTAAACCTTGTGTCCGTCTGTATTTCCCCTCGACCAACTAAGATGTGTTTGTTCAGGACACTGTGAATATTATGAAAACTGAAGGCTTCAAGTTCCCAGCTCTCAAGGAAAGCGACGCCATGTTCTCCGCAGATACTGCCCCCGAGTGGGCGGACGCTGACTGCTGTCATCGGTGCAGGGTCGCCTTTGGTGTAGTCCAGCGCAAGGTATGCTTGCTTACACGTGTTTATAAGCCCCTGAAGTTGGGATGAATCAGTGGGGCTTGGCCCTCGAGGAATGTGGGGCCCTGGCGGGACTGAGTGGGTTAAGACATCGATATAAAGTGTTGGCTATAAATGGTCTCAAGGGGGTTATTCCTGGAGGGTGGGGGTATCAGCTGACTTGGAGTGCTACTAGTTAGCCCTTCTCATCCTGTGACCCTATGTATCGGACACTTCTTTTTATAGCTACGGCCACAATGGACTAAAAGAGGGTGGACGGAATCTAAGGAAAAGATTATAACAAAAAGTAAAACATTTGCAAGGTAAAGAAATATATGAATTATTTATTTTATGTAATAAACAGAGGTAAGACAACAAATTACATGGCCTTACAAGTCAAACTGAAGTGTGTTGGAAAACAAATAAATCATGGCTGAGTCTGCACCTCCGCAGTACGTTTGACACTATATTTCAATCTCTCAAGGTATCAATAAAAAATAATTTAAATAACCTTTCTTTAATGATTTACAAAGCATCTGATTCACCACAGTGAATATAGACCAAACAAATTTAAATTTTAGGATCAAATTTAAATTTAAATATTCAATAAGACATTTTTGTTTTAAAGTTTAAATCTTTTAACCTTAAGATGATTACAAAGAGCTTAAAAAGCCTCTTTTAAATGGTTTACAACGCGTCTGATTCACCACTGTGAATACAAACCAAACTAATTAAAATTTTTAGGATCAAATTTAAATTTAAATATCGAATCAGATATTTATTATTAGCACAAAGGTTTGAATTCCCAACTAAAACTAAAACCTTCGCGGAACTATTACCCTCATTACTTTTAAAGAATTCGACAAAATTCCTACAATTTTAATATTTAATATTAAAATAGAAAACAAAGCATTGTTTACATTAGAATACTTGTAATTTCTCACAAAATGAATCGGTGGATTTTAGAGTCGAAACATTATTAACCAACAACAATAAGTTAGTTTAATATTTACTCCGATGAACATACGTCTACAAAAATAACCAAGAAATGAAACATTATAAAATTAAAGAATTTAAACTATTGCTAGTAACCACACGAGCAATAAAAATTAATATTTAAACAAAAATTTTAAGCCAGAAAAGGAATAAAAAGTGGCTACCTGAATATTCCAAGAAATTACAAAGATACTAGCGCCCTAGCGGCATTAGGAACCATTAAGTGTTCCATGAAAGAATTTACTTTCAAAAATAAACCTTTAGCAAAAAATTCACAGATGCCTACAGTGACCGGTACAAACTACATAATAAACCTAAATGTACAAGATAATCAAACCTATAGTTGTAATATAAAGTTTATATAATCAATAATATATATATATATATATTCAAGGCCGTAGCTAGCCAATAATTTCAGGGGGGGGGGGTTTGGTGGAGAAATCCTCCAATTGCCTGAAGCTAGAAAAAAAATCTAGATGATAAACAGTTCTAGAAGCTATCTGAAGTGTTTTTTATGGTAACAAAGTCTTCTAAATTGTACTTGTATCTTAATTTTGATATTGTTTGAACCATAAAAAAAAGCCATATATATATTGTTCATAAAATTTCAGGGGGAGTTTGAACCCCAAAACCTCCCCCTGGCTACGGCCTTGTATATATTATATTTATAGCCATCCTGGCTAGAAAATGTTCTAGTTCTGAATAGGACTTCTCGTAGAAGTGTTGGATGTAATAGTTAACCATATTTTCTGAGTTCCCTCGTTATATAGGTCTAGTTGATGGGTAAGGAGGTGGGAGTTGCCTATTATTTTCATTATTATTATTATTTTTATTATTATTATTATTATTATTATTATTATTATTATTATTATTATTATTATTATTATTATTATTATTATTATTATTATTATTATTATTATTATTATTATTATTATTATTATTATTATTATTATTATAACGTCACACGCCAAGCAGCTGGTGGATAGGCTACGTCTCATTAGTCATGTCCGCCAGTCTCCTAGTTTCTAGATGTTCCATTTGACTTGTTCCCAAGACACAAACACCAGACACATGGTCAGCGGCTGCAGACTCTAGCTACGTTGGTTCGGTCACGTATACCAGGCAGATGGTCAGTTTCAATTCCAGAATAGGAGTGGTCCTCCTGTAGCTCAACCGGGCCAATCAGAGCATTTCTGGACACCTTTACTGGTTGCTGCATCACCCAAGCTTGTTAGGACTTTTCTTATTTTTAGGATTTGGTGCGAACAGGTTGTGCTAGGCCAGAATACAGCACATATAGTAGATATAGTAACATTGTGATATTTAATAATGCCAGATGTCTATGAGTATAAGTTTATTTGGGGTGGTAGTTAATATAACACTAGCTACTCTTAATACTATTTATATTGCAGGATATCTATGTGTATAGGCTTATTTGGGGCGGGTAGTAACATCGTGATATTGGCAGTACAAGCCAATGTTACACCTATACTAGTCACTGACTGTGTTTTGTTTGTGTTTGTAATGTTAGCACCACTGCCGAGCTTGTGGGCAGGTGTTCTGTGCCCAGTGCTCCTCCAAGACTTCAACTGTCCCCAAGTTTGGGTTTGAGAAGGAGGTGCGGGTGTGCGAGGCGTGCTACGATTCCATCAACAAGTGAGTAGCATCACACTTTGGGGCGCTAGGACCCATTTCATGGAGGCTCTCATGGGGTGCATTGCTCGTTGTAAGAGTTTGAATGAGAGTGGGGTGTGTATGAGGGCTTGACCTAGTTTGTTGTACCCTCACACAAGCTCTGCTCTTGTGTGTTTATTCAGGCCTACCACTACACCCGGACCCACCACCGCCACTGCTGTCAAAGGAGAGGGTGATCTGCCCCCCGAGTATGTGTCCAGCTCCCTGGCGCAGCAGAACCAGGTACGTCTATTAACCGGCACAAACCGTATCTTCTAATACTTCTTGTGCAAGAACTGTTATAAAAACTGCATGGTATAGCCCTCACGCGAGCCATACCGGCTGAGCGGTTGCTGTATGTTGACAAAGATAGTGCCAACATTTGTGGATATAGGGCGTCATGTGGTCAGCACAACAAACCCTCCATTTGTTAGTCTCAATTTTTTAAACTGGAGCTGCTACTTATTTATTCAAGTGGCTCCTCAACTGTCCTCGCGAGGCTGATTTTGACCTCATTCCAGACCCAATGCTTCACAGATAAATATGAAAGCTCCGGGGTTCGAATCCAGGACCTCTGGATCTGTAGCCAGGCGTACTGACCACTAGACCAGAGAAGTTGTTATATTATATAATATCTCATTGTTTAAAAATCAAACAATCAGTTTATTTTTGTTGCTAAGCTGTGCCGTTGTTGCCACGGTAAACAATTATGGCAATTGGCCACTAACATGAACCTAAAAATAGTTGTACTTGGCAGAACAACAAGGGATTGTCATCTGTTTATTTCAAGATGTCCGCTGCCAGTCCAAATTACCGAATAGCGACTCCTTCTGAGTGAACGTTCACAATCTTGTCAAGAGTTCATGAAGAAATTGTTCCACAAAAGCGAGGCCCAGGAAGAAAATGTCTCGCCGGTAACTAGGGGTTTCCATGCTAGTTTTTTTAACCTTCTTGTTAGGTTAAGTAGGAACGTAAGCAAGTTAAAGTGTCCTTAAATGAACCGGTATTTTTTTAAATGTAAACATAATACCAAAATAATTATTTTAAAAATAATTTCTCTAACTTTTATAACTTCCCTAGCTGACAGCTAGAGAAGTTAGTATGTATATTTTTATGTATTCATGCGTCATAAATAAATAAGTTATCACATGGTGTGTAGTTAATTAAGATTTTTTCAATATAATTACTGTAATGAACATAACTCAGAATATCTACAATTGGACAAATTGAACATTTCTTCTAAATACGTAGGTTTGTTGGCGAAGTTTCCTGAATACAAAGCCAACATTTTTCTTCAAAGCAGAGTCAAAGCTTGTACATTTTCTAAGCTAAGTTGATGTTCTCTAAGCTAGTCACACCCCTAGAAGCTTGTCACACCTCTAGCAGCTTGTCACACCTCAGCAGCTTGTCACATCACTAGCAGCTTGTCACACCCCTAGCAGCTTGTCACACCCCTAGCAACTTGTCACACCCCTAACAGCTTGTCACACCCCTAGCAGCTTGTCACACTCCTAGAAGCTTGTCACACCCCTAGCAGCTTGTCACACCCCTAGCAGCTTGTCACACCCCTAGCAGCTTGTCACACCCCTAACAGCTTGTCACACCCCTAGCAGCTTGTCACACCCCTAGCAACTTGTCACACACCTAGCAACTTGTCACGCACCTAGCAACTTGTCACACCCCTAGCAACTTGTCACGCACCTAGCAGCTTGTCATGCTCCTAGCAACTTGTCACGCACCTAGCAACTTGTCACGCACCTAGCAGCTTGTCACGCACCTAGCAACTTGTCACGCACCTAGCAGCTTGTCACGCACCTAGCAACTTGTCACGCACCTAGCAACTTGTCACGCACCTAGCAACTTGTCACGCACCTAGCCGCTTGTCACGCACCTAGCAACTTGTCACGCACCTAGCAGCTTGTCACGCACCTAGCAACTTGTCACGCACCTAGCAACTTGTCACGCACCTAGCAACTTGTCACACACCTAGCAACTTGTCACACCCCTAGCAACTTGTCACACCCCTAGCAGCTTGTCACACCCCTAACAGCTTGTCACACCCCTAGCAGCTTGTCACACCCCTAGCAACTTGTCACACACCTAGCAACTTGTCACACCCCTAGCAACTTGTCACGCACCTAGCAGCTTGTCATGCTCCTAGCAACTTGTCACACCCCTAGCAACTTGTCACGCACCTAGCAACTTGTCACGCACCTAGCAGCTTGTCATGCTCCTAGCAACTTGTCACACACCTAGCAACTTGTCACGCACCTAGCAGCTTGTCACGCACTTAGCAGCTTGTCATGCTCCTAGCAGCTTGTCATGCTCCTAGCAACTTGTCACACCCCTAGCAACTTGTCACACACCTAGCAACTTGTCACGCACCTAGCAGCTTGTCACGCACTTAGCAGCTTGTCACGCACTTAGCAGCTTGTCATGCTCCTAGCAGCTTGTCATGCTCCTAGCAACTTGTCACACCCCTAGCAACTTGTCACACACCTAGCAACTTGTCACGCACCTAGCAGCTTGTCACGCACTTAGCAGCTTGTCACGCACTTAGCAGCTTGTCATGCTCCTAGCAGCTTGTCATGCTCCTAGCAACTTGTCACACCCCTAGCAACTTGTCACACCCCTAGCAGCTTGTCACACACCTAGCAACTTGTCACACCCCTAGCAACTTGTCACACCCCTAGCAACTTGTCACACCCCTAGCAGCTTGTACAACCACACCCCTAGCAACTTGTCACACCCCTAGCAACTTGTCACACCCCTAGCAACTTGTCACACCCCTAGCAACTTGTCACACCCCTAGCAACTTGTCACACCCCTAGCAGCTTGTCACACCCCTAGCAACTTGTCACACCCACAACCCCTAGCAACTTGTCACAACCCCTAGCAACTTGTCACACCCCTAGCAACTTGTCACACCCCTAGCAACTTGTCACACCCCTAACAGCTTGTCACACCCCTAGCAGCTTGTCACACTCCTAGAAGCTTGTCACACCCTAGCAGCTTGTCACACCCCTAGCAGCTTGTCACACCCCTAGCAACTTGTCACACCCCTACAACTTGTCACACCCCTAACAGCCTGTCTCGTATAAATGTATTGCTTGTCAACAAAGGTCTGAGCCAGTTATCGAGCTCCTGGTGGTTGTTTCAGGCCCCGCCCCGCAAGACGGAGGAGGAGCTCCGGGAGGAAGAGGAGTTCCAGCTGGCCCTAGCGCTCTCCCAGTCTGAGGCTGAACACAAAGAGAAGGAGGTGAGTGGCAGAGTCCTTGGACAGAACCGGGCAAATAGGAATTCTGGAGGAGTAGCTCTCGATCAGGGTCACCAACATCTGGAAAACACATCAGGCTGTCTTTTAAATAGTAGTGGCTCTCGATCAGGGTCGCCAACATCTGGAAAACATTTCAGGCTGTCTTTTAAATAGTAGTGGCTATCGATCAGGGTCGCCAACATCTGGTAAACACGTCAGGCTGTCTTTTAAATAGTAGTAGCTCTGATCAGAGTCGCCAACATCTGGTAAACACTTCAGGCTGTCTTTTAAATAGTAGTAGCTCTCGATCAGGTCGCCAACATCTGGAAAACACGTCGTCACACGGAAATATCAGAGTGTATTGATACAGATGTGTGAGAAACGAGGAACTTGATAAAGAAGAACATGAACAACTCGTTAAAGCGGGAGATAATGCCTGATTACTTCACAAAGCAGATAATACCATACTAGCTGCACTATTTTTTATACATACTTACGTATATGTTCTTCGCAAGTCAACAGCCCTTGGCCAGTTAGTGCTGCCCGCACCATCTGGTAGAAATCCCATGTACTAGAGGAGTTCGGAAAGTGTGGTGGTTCCCCGTTGTCTTAACACACTGGATTTCTATGAGTGAGCATCGAAAGAGCCTACCTATTTAGCTGGGAAAGGTATTTTCACATACCTGCCAGGTTTCTCTTACACGCCACAACGACATGGGACCGACGGCTTTACTTCTCCTTCCTAAGGAAGTTGTGCTACAAACTTTTATCGCTCGAGAAAAATCAATTGATTCACAGTTGGGTTTGAACCCATGAACATCGGGTCCGGAGGTGAGCAATTTACCCCAAGACCAACGAGGTCAACGCGTATATGTTATAAATGTCAACATTAAAGAAAAAATTGTGTATTAGATTATCTTTGCAATCTCTGGTACCGATTAACCCAGATAATATAATGATACCTGACTATTCAACTCAATCTTGATAGTGTTATCAGCTAATCACTATTTGTATAGTGTTGAAATATTGTATTGTTCCTTACCGACTAATCACAGTCAGTCGTGGGCGCTGGTTGATTGTTGGGTGGATGTTGCAGAGCTTTATGTTTATTTGGAGTGTGTAAAGTTTTGAAAACTCGCACTTTGCTTAAAAAAATAATCAGATTTAATATTATTTGAAAAAAAAAAAAATCTTTTGGGTAGTTACAAAGCTTTGTTAGTAAAAATACTAGGCGTGTGTGGGTAGGTATTTTTCGAGTGAAGTTCAAGATTGACTGATAATATTGTCTGTTTTTTTCCGAGTTATAGTCAAAGTTTCAAAGCTTCACACACTCCCCTAAAAGATTCTATTACATAAAGTTATAAAAATAAGTACAATGTAATATTCTTACCAGTATAAAACAATTAACAACAATATTCAAACTCTGATAATATTTAATGTAACCACTGAGAATTGAAAACTTAGACTTGACACAGCCGTAACGTCTTGTATTGAGAATGTTAAGGGCTCGGCGCGCGGCCCTTGCTGAATTAAAGCGAGTGTTCCCCCATATTTCACCTTGATTTAGCACTCTGGCCGGTTGTAACGTGCGGTTGTTTTTTTTACAGAAGAAGCGCACCGCTACAATGATGTCGAGCGCTGCTGCCAGTCGCGCCAAGCAGTACTCGCCACCCCCACACACGGTGAGTTCAAGAGATGTTGGGAGATTATATAGAGTGCGGTAAAACCCACTCCTTTGCAGACCTGACTCTAGAGGAAATAGAAACAATAGTAACTAAATGTTAACATTCATTATTGTATCCATACATTCTGTTAAATGTTAAATTACTGGTCTGGGGTCTCGTCATTAAGTTTGTCATATCTATGTTGGGTGCATATGTAGCCCTGGCCTCGCTTAGAGCCCCGACCCTAGCCTTGCATAGAGCCCCGACCCTGGCCTCGCATAGGACCCCGACCCTGGCCTCACATAGAGCCCTGACCCTGGTCTCGCATAGAGCTCCGACCCTAGTCTCGCATAGAGCCACAACCCTAGCCTCGCATAGAGCCCCGACTTTAGCCTCACATAGAGCCCCGACCCTGGCCTCGCATAGGACCCCGACCCTGGCCTCACATAGAGCCCTGACCCTGGTCTCGCATAGAGCTCCGACCCTAGTCTCGCATAGAGCTCCGACCCTAGTCTCGCATAGAGCCACGACCCTAGCCTCGCATAGAGCCCCGACTTTAGCCTCGCATAGAGCCCCGACCCTGGCCTCGCATAGGACCCCCGACCCTAGTTTCGCATAGAGCTCCGACCCTAGTCTCGCATAGAGGCCCCGACCCGGCCTCAAATGAAGCCCTGACTGCGTATAGAGCCCCAGCCTGTTTCAGGAGAGCATCCCAAGTCACGAGGAAGAGTGGACCCAGAGCTGGCTCGGTACCTCAACAGGTCCCTGTGGAACCAGCGCAAGGCCACCGCTGAGGAGAAGGAGACCAGCGCCGACAGGGAAAAGAGCGCCAGCCCTCTGAGCCAACCCTCCGCTCCAGTCAACATGTCCAGCCCGCTAACCACAGCCAACAAGGTGCTCCATGACATCACAAACACTGGCATGGTAAGACAACTACTGTCGTGTTAACAACATGGCAAGGTAGGTCGAATCTAGAGGAAGTGTTTCCGTATTTTCATGGGGAGAGAGTAGGAAACCCCCCTCAGTTCACCTGACCAGGATCAAACCACAATCTCCTAGTCATCGGCGGTCTAGTCTATTGCGAGAGTGATGCCTTGTACTGTGCAGCCACTGAAGTAGGTTTTAATATTTTAAATATAAATATAATGTTATGATATAAAATACAAATAGTAAATAAATGTTGACATTATTTCTATAAACCATTCATAATAATATTCATACATTCAGTTAAGTGTTAAATTACTGGGCTGGAGTCTGGTTATTAAGTTAATCCTATAATTATATTTGCTTCTGAACCACCATTAGGCAGTATTAGAGCTTTAAAACAAATTTCACTTCAAAAATTGAAGATTTTTTTTTTTCAAGATTTGAGACTTGAATCCAATGTTTTCTTGAATCCTCGAATATCCTTCAGGATTCGAAGTATTCAAGGGTCCATCCCTAGTTTCAGTAGACACGTTTGGTTTAATTTTGAACACTTGGTAGTACCAACAGTTCCTGTTCAAAGTCCACCATGCTAACCACTCGGAGACACTCGTGTTATTTGTGTCTGTCGTGTTTGTCGCAGCAGAAGCAGGAGAATGGCGAGTCAGACAGCGAGATCGAGGAGTTTGTGGCAGCCCTCAAGGGTCAGGTCGAGATATTTGTGAACCGCATGAAGTCCAACTCTAGCAGAGGGCGGTGCATTGCCAACGACAGCTCGGTGCAAACTTTGTTCATGAACATCACCGCCATGCACTCTCGCCTGCTGAGGTATATTCAACAGCAGGACGACAGTCGGGGTGAGTACATCACGCTCCCTCCTGATGAGTTCCGATAGAACGAAACCTAGGTGACAATCGATTGTTTTAAAGAGACAGCCATTTCCTCTTTGTCCAGTAGCAGCAGTGTGAATTGTGTTCTGCCTTTCATCGTGTTTGTTTCTATCCACCTTTCCTTTTCACAAATATAACACAATTCACTGTGATTCGGGAGCTAAGAATCGCGTTTGACCTCCGTATGATAAAACGTTGCGTTCAACCGCTGACATTTGCTTTGCAGTGTACTACGAGGGCCTCCAAGACAAGCTGACACAAGTGAAGGACGCTCGGGCTGCGCTCGATGCGCTCAGAGAGGAACACAGGGAGAAGTTGCGCCGTCAAGCAGAGGAGGCTGAGCGCATCAGACAGATGCAGATGGCGCACAAGCTGGAGATAATGAGGAAGAAGAAACAAGACTACCTGCAGGTGAGCGGCACAACTTGGCGCAAAGGATATTGTTGTGTTGTGTAGGGGTTAACCTTCCTGCACACGTCTGGGTGCCATCTAAAGTGTTGCGCTTATTATTATTATTATTATTATTTATTATCATCATCACAAATGCAATAACCTCACTCCAATTAGTATTGAAATAATTGGAAACTTCTGGTATTAAAAAAAAATGGCAATATGGGTAATTTTTTTACCGTGGCCATTAATTTGGTTTTTGTTTCACTTTTAGTGCTGGTAAATGATTATTAATGTACGTGACACTATCTTTGGTGTTAGTGACCTTGCGCAAATCATACATGGCCATTTAGTTTGGGTACTTTTTTTTTACCACCATTTAAATACGATATAAAATAAAATATAAATAAATAACTTATTTTTAATGTAAAGTTAAATTAATGGAAAAACATTCAAGTTGTGAATGTTGGCAAACCAAAATCAAGAATCCGAAAATCGAGGTTATAATTATAATAATCTGAATCAAAATCACTAAAAACCATCTTAGAGTTTATATTATTATTATTATTATTTTATTATTATTATTATTATTATTATATTATTATTATTATTTTTATTATTATATTATTATTATTATTATTATTATTATTATTATTATTATTTTATTATTATTATTTTATTATTATTTTTATTATTATTATTTATTAATTATATTATTATATTATTATTATTATTAATTATTATTATTATTATTATTATTATTATTATTATTATTTTTATTATTATTATTATTATTATTATTTTTATTATTATTTTTATTATTTATTATTATATTATTATTATTATTTATTATTATTATTATTATTATATTATTATTTATTATTATTTTATTATTATTTATTATTATTATTATATTATTATTTTATATTATTATTATTATATTATTTATTATTATTATTATTATTATTTTATATTATTATTATTATTATTATTATTATTATATTATTATTATTTATTATTTTATTATTATATTATTATTATTATTATTATTATTTATTATTATTATTTATTATTATTTATTATTATTATTATTATATTATTATTATTTATTATTATTTATTTATTATTTATTATTTATTATTATTATTTATTATTATATTATTATTATTTTATTATTATTATTATTTATTATTACTATCACCGCGTCTTACTACCAGTTCGGGTTATACGCACTAATGTGTGATGGTAGGGTGATTGTGAGATGAAATGGAGGACCTACAGTTTAACGTGGGATCCGAACCACGGTGGAGGCCTGGCATTCCTCACATTCACAAGTTGTGATTAATACATGTCTTGTCAGAGGTGAAGGAAGGGTTTGGCAATCAGATAGATCTGTGCCGGGACAGAGGATTGAACCCCGGACCCCCAACACGGAAGTCTGACACCTTACCCCTAGACCACCAGGTCACCCTTAGTTTTATGAACGTGTGTGTATAAACCTGTAACTAAAGTTGGTGTGTGTCGCAGTACCAGCGCCAGTTGGCTCTGCAGCGCATCCAGGAACAAGAACGTGAGCGCCAGATGAGGCAGGAGCAGCAGAAACAACAATACCTCATTGGGACTATGCCCTCCTATCCGATGCACTACCTCCCATCAGGTAACTTACTCTGCCGGTGTCAAAGAGCACTTGGGGGCTAGTTCTGAGTACTGAGTGTCTCGAGGAGATTACTGTTGTAATACTGGTTGACTGAGAGTCTACAGGGGACTACTGTTGTAATACTGGCTGAAATAAATTCTTTAAACAAATTTGACTGTAGCTCCATTTATAGACAACGACAGACAGACAGTTCTGGGGGTGCATAAAACATAAAGTTTCATAATAATGTTGAAAATGTTAATGATTACAATTATTTTCCTATATGATAAAGTAAAACTAAAAGTAAAACAAACCTAAGTATTGTTTGATTTGTGAAAATCACGGTAAGAATATTTGTTTCCAGTGCAGCAACAGGGGTACACCCCTGGCACAGTGGAGGGTCCCCCAGTCCACGGTCATTTTTGGCCCGGGTCACATGATGCCAGGCAACCCGTACACCACCACCAATATCCCAGGGACACAAATGGGGACCTATCCACATTATCCCGTGGCAGGTGAATTGTTGCTCATACACTACTGACGAAACAAACACATTAATGTCTTTGAAACTTCGACTTTGCTCAGGAAAAAATGTTTGATTTGATTGTGAAGCTTGGTCAATACAAATATTAACAGTTTAAACAATGTTTGTTCAATCATTTCCATTCTGAGCTTGTATATACCTTACAAATTAATATTCAAGTTAAAAAAATCTTAACTAATTGAATTACATTTTGTGGTCATAACGTTATTTATCAGAGTAGAATGAAATATTACAAAGTTTAGTAAAGATATTTAAATAACTAAAATATATATTTTTTCGAGTATAAAACAATTCATCATCATCATCAGTATTCTGTCTTCCCACCACCCCTCCTCCACCATGACTGTACCATCTTAGTTCCCTTGTGTAGGTCAGTATTAGTACATAGTACGTCCGTACACATCTCTGCTCCAAACTATTCTTCTGTTCCCTCCACTTGCCTCCGTCTCTTGCTGCTGTATCTTCTGTTTCCTCCACTTGCCTCCGTCTCTTGCTGCTGTATCTTTTGTTTCCTCCACTTGCCTCCATCTCTTGCCTCCGTCTCTTGCTGCTGTATCTTCTGTTTCCTCCACTTGCCTCCGTCTCTTGCTGCTGTATCTTTTGTTTCCTCCACTTGCCTCCATCTCTTGCCTCCGTCTCTTGCTGCTGTATCTTCTGTTTCCTCCACTTGCCTCCGTCTCTTGTTGCTGTATCTTTGTTTCCTCCACTCCCCACCTTCCACCTCCTTCCTGTCATTCTTCTTTATCCCAACCACAACATTATTTATTTCATCACTTTGAGAATATTTCATTTATTCCAATACGAAGTTTGCTTCAAATTGAAACAGTAAACTTAGTGCACCTTTAAATATACTATAAAAAATATATAAATTGAGTACAGTCAACTCTCAATACTCGTACTAAAGGTGGCAGGGATCTGTCCGAGTAACAAAAAGTCTGTCTTGTAAAAGGGAAAATAAAGTTGTGCCTGAAGGAATGTAAACTGATACTTTATCTAAAGTAATATCATACTTTGTTGTGACGAGGTAAACAATACATATCAGATAAGACACATACACAAATAACACAGTTATGTACTGGATTGGGGAAGGTTGAAGTACTTGTAAATTATCTGTACACAGTACTGTACTTTATGTGCGGGGCCGAGACGGGAGGGGTGGTAACGCTGCTTTGCCCCCGACATTACACTACTAAAACATCTTTAGCCCTCCAGAATGTGACTGGCGTGTTACTAGAGAGAATTTTATTTTCTGAAAACTGTGTCCGAATTATCCGAAGTCTGAGATATCGAGATTTGACTGTATATTAAACATTTATTTAACTTTTTTTAAAAATAATTGTTGAAGCTAATTTTATTTATCGTAGCAAAGTCCAAGTTTACAAATATTTGAAGCAAAATCGAGCAGTTTTTGTAGCTCTGCACACTCCTAGTAAGTAAGTGATGTGTTTGTTTTAGGAATTCCTGGCCAGGGTGCACCACCAGGCACCCACCCCATGCAGGGCCCACCCGGTGCTATGCACCACATGATGAGAGGCCCCATGATGCAGGGACACATTCCTGGACAACATCCACAGGGCCCACCTCAACAAGTGGGTCCACACATGCAGAGGGCACCACTAGGAATGCAGGGCCCACCTCAGGTTCCCCAAATGCAAGGTCCACCACATGTGCCTCAAATGCGAGGAATGCAAGGTCCACCACAAGCACCCCAAATGCAAGGTCCACCGCAAGGGCCCCAAATGCAGGGCCCACCGCAAGGAATGCATGGCCCACCGCAAGCACCTCAAATGCAAGGTCCACCACAAGGAATGAGGCCACCACAGGGCCCAATGCAGCCCACCACAAGGAATGCAGGGCCCACCACAAGCACCCCAAATGCAAGGTCCACCGCAAGGAATGCAGGGTCCACCGCAAGGGCCCCAAATGCAAGGTCCACCGCAAGGAATGCAGGGTCCACCGCAAGGGCCCCAAATGCAAGGTCCACCGCAAGGAATGCAGGCTCCACCGCAAGGAATGCAGGGCCCACCACAAGCGCCCCAAATGCAAGGTCCACCTCAAGGAATGCAGGGCCCACCTCAGCAAAGTGCTCCCCCTGGAAGCCCGCAACAACCTCCACCGACTCCTCAACAGACGGCCGAGCTCATCAGTTTCGACTAGACATGGATCCAACTGTGTATTTTAACCTCCATGTGCTTGTATTTTAACTTTGGTGTTTGTTTGTGGTGCGGAATTAAACTTGTATATCCAGAATAGTCGTGCAGGGGAATTATTTTACATTAACTTCTTTAATTTGTTTGAGCAAGTAGTATATAAAAATGTTGTTTTTTCGGGAGCTCGGTAACTCATCAAATCAAATTCTGAAATGCTATCTACCCTGATAAATAATAATGTCCAGGTTAGTTTTAGAAAATTAAGTGCAATAAAGATGTGTACGCTTGTGTGGTTACTATTTATAAATACTAGCACATACGGTTAGCGTTGTTTTTCGGAGAACAAGTTTATTTGTCACTGACCAGCTTTTATTTATTTCACAACAAATGTTCTTTAATCCTATTTTTATTTCAAATCCATGCAACTGTATACAATTCTTTCAGGTGACATATTTGAATAAACGTTGTATAGTAAAATAAACTCAACAAAAAAATAGTGGTTATTTTTATATTTCCGAAAAACGTTATTTACAGCTAGAAGACATCGGTTGGAACAAGTCAGCATTGCAAGTGACGGTTGTCATTGCATCGTGTTGGGTGTGACGGTTGTCATTGAATCGTGTTGGGTGTGATGGTTGTCATTGCATCGTGTCGGGCGTGACAGCCATGTAACAAAATACCCCACCACCAGGGATTTGCTTTGCTGCGACATATGCATGGCTATCGGGGGAGTGGTGCATAATGAAGGGGGTGATGGGCCCCATGCGGGGTAGGTAGGGTACCTTGGAGCACAATTCGTTACCCTGGAAATAAATGAAAGAAATAATTAAATATTTTTTTTTATACTTATGTAATCATGCTAATGATTTGGAGATGAAGGTTGAATTTATAAGAAGTGTGACCACATTTGTGTGGAGGGAAAGTAGAAAACTATTTAGGAAAAAAAAAAACTCGATGCACTTGACTAGGGTTTGAAACAGTCCATTACGAGAGTTATGCCTTAGACCACACAGCCATCGAAGCGGGCTCTGTATTTTTAAAGGAGGTGAAAATTCTAAAATGGTTTGACATGTTCAAGCTCGGGTGGAAAAGGGAGAGAACATTATTACTACCCGCACTTATGGACACACTGTCTGGGACATCAGGCTTGCAATGTACTGAATTCCCAGTAACAGGACGGTTGAGGTTCAAACCTCGGCTGGTGCACACAGGATGGTTTTTCTTCATCCTCATTACACACTAATGTGTGTGCAGATCTTCTAAAATAACCTTCACATCAACCAAGTCTGGACTGTTTTTCAGCTGACTGGGAAGGTCAGAGTTTAAACCCCTGCTCTTTCTCTATTCATTAGTGGGTACATTTCTTCTAATTTGTACTTTACTCATCTTTATATATACCTGATGGTATGGGCATGTAATGAGGATGGAAAAAGAGAAGATGCCAAGAAAGAGATGGGAGGAACAGATAACAGAAAGTGTTCAAGTGAGAGGAGAAGAGTGGCGGAAGGATAGAGGAAGATGGAGGCATTTTACAAACTGACCTGGCCACAGGCTTAAAACAGTTGATGATGATGATGATATACCTGATATGCTGTTAATTACTCTGACGGTAAATGTAACTGGAACACATTATTTGCCCATTGAACTCTGATTCGATAACAAAATCCTCGAAACTAATTTTAAAACTACATTTTCATAATCAACCATAGTGGAACTAAGAAAGGTAAGCCTCGCTACCCTTCAGGATAAAAGAAGAGAACATAATAGTTGTACTAATTACGCTAATAATCTAGGGATGTATAAGGTTGAATTTAGAAGAAATGTATCCATATTTGTGTGGAGGGAGAGTGTAAAATCACCCTCAGTACACCTGATAGGAATTGTAATCCAGACCTTCCCTTCTTCAGGAGTCTATCCTAACACGAGAGACACCTCAGACCATGCGGCCATCGAAGTGGGTTACAGTTTGTTTTGAACTTGTACATCAACCTGAGGCCAAACCTGCCAAATGGTTGTATTCACGAATTAAACCTCAAACCACTCATTCCCTTCTTGGGTCGATTCTCTCTCACCACACACTCAGCGAAGGGCGGCAGGGGGGTGTCTGGAGGTGGCTTCTTGAACATGCCGTGAAGGAACCCCGCGCGGAGCATCACGCGAAGGTACTGCAGGTACTCGTTCCTTGACCTGGCCGACTCAAAGTCATCGTCTCTCATCCCGGACAGTTTGCGCACCCATTCTGAGCAGCGAACTCGGTCTGAAAAACACATCCAACATCCTTGACTGTAAGCGTACCCATTCTGAGCAGCGAACTCTGTCTGAAAAACACATCCAACATCCTGGACAGTAAGCACACCCATTTTGAGCAGCGAACCCGGTCTGAAAAACACATCCAACATCCTAGACAGTTTGCGCGCCCATTCTGAGCAGCGAGCTCAGTCTGAAAAACACACCCAACATCCTTGACTGTAAGCGTACCCATTCTGAGCAATGAACCTGGTCTGAAAAACACATCCAACATCCAGGACTGTAAGCGCACCCATTCTGAGCAGCGAACTCAGTCTGAAAAACACATCCAACACCCTTGACTGTAAGCGTACCCATTCTGAGCAGCGAACTCAGTCTGAAAAACACACCCAACATCCTTGACTGTAAGCGTACCCATTCTGAGCAGCGAACTCAGTCTGAAAAACACATCCAACATCCTTGACTGTAAGCGTACCCATTCTGAGCAGCGAACTCTGTCTGAAAAACACACCCAACTTCCTTGACTGTAAGCGTACCCATTCTGAGCAGTGAACTCAGTCTGAAAAACACATCCAACATCCTTGACTGTAAGCGTACCCATTCTGAGCAGCGAACTCTGTCTGAAAAACACATCCAACATCCTGGACAGTAAGCACACCCATTTTGAGCAGCGAACCCAGTCTGAAAAAAACATCCAACATCCTTGACTGTAAGCGTACCCATTCTGAGCAATGAACTGGTCTGAAAAACACATCCAACATCCAGGACTGTAAGCGCACCCATTCTGAGCAGTGAACCCGGTCTGAAAAACACATCCAAAATCCCGAACAGTTTGCACGCCCATTCTGAGAAGCGAACCCGGTCTGAAAAACACATCCAACATTCAAGAGTATAAATAAGGAGCCTAACTTGGTCCTAGATTTAAGGTGGCCGCCTCGGTCAGTGAGGAAATATTAATTGCTGTCAGGCCACAAGTCTTAGATACAAATTGACTGTCGTTTTATGGAACTACTTTTATATTCTGTCTGAGATTTGAATCCCTTTCACCCTTCCCCCACAACCACCCTGTCACATCAAATAGAAAGAGGGTAAAGAAAACTACTAAGTTTGTTATCTCAAGGTAGAGAGGAAAGCTCTCTGTTAAATCTAGAGTTATCTCCATTAATCCTGGTCTCGTAGCTCTGCTGATTAAAAGGGTCGTTAAAAATGAGACAATGTCACATTCTCACACATTTGTTTATAGTAATAAAACTAAAAAATATAGGTTTTTTTTTAGGCAAACAAGACTTGTTGGAATCTTATGAACATATTTTGAAATAACGCACATTAGAACTAAATATTGCATCAGAGCTGAATGTCTTGCGTGGCAATTTATCTCTGAGGCGGTCCTCTTAAACATCATCCTGATTATTTTTTTGTCATTGTATCTTACTACCTGTTTGGGTTGAGCATACATATATTAAGCTAATGGGATAAGAATGGTATAATTTTATTGCAAATGTACCCGCATTTGCATGTGAGGAGAGTGCACATCAAAATTGTAACCTCGATCTCCCTGTCATTGGTAAAACAGACTTTAGTTCAAGTACCGACCAGCGCAGGTAGCAATATCTTGCCCTCTGGTTTCTGAAACTTTAGCTCGGTCCGAGTCAAGGGTCATAAGTTCGATTCCCGGCACTGCCGAAAATGTATCATTGGTGTAGTTATGTTTCCCCATTCATAGTGATAAACTAAAGGCTGGATACTGGGTGTTGTACATTCCGTAGAATTATATCGGCTTGTGTAGATCGTGTGATGATAATAATCAGTTTGTATATTATAAACTGCATGTTAAGAACCCATAATAATATGTTTATAATTATACCATATGGACTATCCAGCTTCATGGCATAATACGCCAAGTCACGAATGGCATTCTTGAATTCCTCGTTGTCTCGGGCCGACATTTTGAATTTGGTTTCTCTGTTTACAAAAAAAAAAAAAAAAAAAAAAACATGACATGTTTGGATGTGACATGTTGTTTTTCAAACTTTATTTTTACCATAAAACTATTTTCAAAACACAGGTTTCCAGATAAACCTGCTAGGAAACAGCGAGTAAAATTTCGAATGTGAGGGAGGACCTGTAGGTATCTAAAATATAACTTTTTTTAAAATTATTTGCCGCTTTCAAGACCTCAGACATGTTAGAACATGATTTCGAAATTCGAATATAGCGCAAAACAAAACCAACAGGCTAGGCAACTTTATAGATAAAATACTTGGGTAATATAAATATTAATATGTTATGACTTTTTTTTAATATATTCTTATAAACGATTTTTATAGTTATGAACCTGTATAAAGGTTGTTAAATAATTTATATATATATGATTGTAATACTTAGGGCCTATATTAATAATTATGTTAACATAATTTTGTTTTTACTCAGACACGTTGGTAGACATCTTTCAATGACATATTTTCCGGTGTTGAATTAAATTTCGTTTCCGGTTTGTGTCCATGTGTCCGACGGATAAAATCACACTTTTGTGTAGATAAATAGTAACTAACTGTTGATTGTGTGAATGTGCGTGTCGTTGACTGTAGATATCAGAGACTAGAAATGTCTCCCCAACACAAGGCCCGCATGGCGAGTCTGGTGAACAACTACCTAACCAAGATAGATAAAGGGGTCGCCGAACAGTTCCAGAAGTTGACAAGCGCCAAAAAGTTGAAGAGGGGTTCTCCAAGACTCGCCGAGGTCATCAACTTCTACCAACAGGCCGCCCCTTCGAGCAGGAAGATCCACTTGGAAGACGGAGGGTCGGCCTCGGAATCAGACAGCGACGACCCCGAACCGGGCGCGCCACCGCCATTCACCCCAAGTGCCGGGGGGCCAAGTTCGCGACCTCCACGCCCCTGGCGGCGGGGGGTCCGGGTAAAGACACCAGCGATTCTGAGAGTAGCTCCGAGTCCTCAGGGGACGAGGGGCCGGCGGCCAAGAAGAAAGCCCCCCTGGCGGCCGTCAAGAAGCAGGTCGTGCAACTGTACACACAGAATAAACAAACAAGAAATCTGCTTCGGAGACCCGGAACCCCGCTCCGGGCGTTAAGACCAAACCACCGGCGCCCGCCCAGACCGCTAAAAAGCCTCAAGCATCCAAATCTTCGAGCTCTGATGATTCGTCAAGTTCCGAAGATGAGGCCCCCAATAAATCGACAACATCTGCTAAAGCTAAAACAGTTCCTGTCAAGCCTGCAAAGGCTGCTCCAAAAAAAGCTCAATCTTATAGCTCTGATGACTCGTCAAGCTCAGAAGATGAAGCTCCCAAGAAAGCAAGTGTTCCATTGACTCAAAGAAACCATCTATCAGCAATAAGCCTGTTTCTAATGTGAAATCTTCTGTGGCCAAACCTTCAAGCTCAGAAGATTCATCAAGTTCTGAAGACGAGAAGGCCAAGAAAGCAGTAGCTCCTGTAAAACCTAAACCAGCCCTTGTTAAACCTGTTGTGAATAAACCTAAATCTTCTAGCTCTGAAGATTCATCAAGTTCGGAAGATGAGAAGGCTAAGAAAGCAGTAATCCAGTAAACCTAAACCAGCCCTTGTTAAACCTGCCGTGAATAAACCTAAATCTTCTAGCTCAGAAGATTCATCAAGTTCGGAAGACGAAAAGGTCAAGAAAGCAGTGGCTCCTGTAAAACCTACACCAGCTGCTGTTCGACCTGTCGCAAATAAACCTAAATCTTCTAGCTCTGAAGATTCATCAAGTTCGGAAGATGAGAAAGCCAAGAAAGCAGTAACTCCGTAAAACCTACACCAGCCCTTGTTAAACCTGTTGTGAATAAACCTAAATCTTCTAGCTCTGAAGATTCATCAAGTTCGGAAGATGAGAAGGCTAAGAAAGCAGTAACTCCAGTAAAACCTAAACCAGCCCTTGTTAAACCTGTCGTGAATAAACCTAAATCTTCTAGCTCTGAAGATTCATCAAGTTCGGAAGACGAGAAGGCCAAGAAAGCAGTAGCTCCTGTAAAACCTACACCAGCAGCTGTTCGACCTGTTGCAAATAAACCTAAATCTTCCAGCTCTGAAGATTCATCAAGTTCGGAAGACGAGAAGGTCAAGAAAGCAGTAGCTCCTGTAAAACCTACACCAGCTGCTGTTCGACCTGTTGCAAATAAACCTAAATCTTCCAGCTCTGAAGATTCATCAAGTTCGGAAGACGAGAAGGTCAAGAAAGCAGTAGCTCCTGTAAAACCTACACCAGCTGCTGTTCGACCTGTTGCAAATAAACCTAAATCTTCCAGCTCTGAAGATTCATCAAGTTCGGAAGACGAGAAGGCCAAGAAAGCAGTAACTCCCGCAAAACCTAAACCAGCCCTTGTTAAACCTGTCATGAATAAACCTAAATCTTCCAGCTCAGAAGATTCATCAAGTTCGGAAGACGAGAAGGCCAAGAAAGCAGTAACTCCCGCAAAACCTAAACCAGCCCTTGTTAAACCTGTCATGAATAAACCTAAATCTTCAGCTCTGAAGATTCATCAAGTTCAGAAGACGATGCTCCACAGAAGCCAAAACAAAACACTGTGATTCCTAAGACTCCAATCACTAATGGAACATCATCAAAGAAATCGGATTCAAGTTCCGATGACAGTGATGATAGTTCGACGAAGAAGACCCCCCTGAAGAAAACTGTAAGCACTCCTGCCAAAACACCGACCTCGAAAAAGCGGAAACGGGAAAATTCCGACAATACCGGAGAAGAAATTGCCAACCCTGGCACCAGCCAAGAAACCTTTCTATCCGAACTTCGTCAAGGCGAGCCCGGCGGAGAACGGCCAGGAGAGTCAGAGGCCCAACCAACCTTTCCGCAGAGTCAAAGAGGACGAGTTCCAGAATGATTCTAACATGTTCAACAACTCGTTTACCGCCAAGAGGAACTCGCGCGGTTCGTGGGGGGAGAAGGCGCACCAGGACTTTGCAACACACCAAGGGTAAGGCCTTCAGACACGAGAAGACAAAGAAGAAACGAGGCAGTTATGTCGGGGGACAGATAGACACTTCCATAAATTCCATCAAGTTTCAGGAATGATAAGTTGAAATGTGGGTGGAGACGAGATTTGTGTCTCTAAAACAGTTTCCTAAGAGTGAGTTAACGTTGTTATATTATGTTTGAAATCCCGAACGAATTAGCAACTGCATCACTGCTGTATGTTACGTAAAATTACCTTACAAAATAGCATTTTAAAACTTGGTCTTCAACTTAATTATTCATATTTTCAATCCGCTTACAGTTTAAACTCTTGTGATAAAGATGTTTTTATATTTTACTGTACATACTGCTATTCGCGAGTGAAGTTCAACTTTGACAATTGGATTGGCAGATTGGCGGCTTGTGTCACCTTAAGGATAAAGTGTAACTTAGAAACTAGGTTAATTTCAACTTTAACTATAAAGCTACAGTACTCAAAAAAAACCATTTTGAGTTGTTAATTTGACTAGAAGAAAACATTTCACTATCAATAAAAAGTTTTAAAATAAACCTTTCCATTTATATTTAAATTTCACTTGTCTATTGAAGGATACAGAAATGGTAAATAAAACTATGCTAATGCCTTCACCGATATTTCATGACCTAAGATTTGTTCCTACTTATTGTCCTGCAGACCAACCATGTCATATAGATCCCCCCCCCCCTTGCCGTCACTGTACAAGGCTGGCGGTTAAATCAAACCTTTGGTGTTAACACGGAGTCACTGCACGATTATTTGTGTCGGTGAGTTTATCTTTCCGCCGCGTCTTACCCGTCTGGACGATACAGGTCCAAGGAAGGTAGGGCGGGTGGAAAAACACCTCAAGTGTACCTGACTCTCACCCCCTTCCTTACTGGTTGTCACAGCCAATCAGGCAAGGGAAGGTCCTTTAGACAGGAGAGGATGCACCGCCTTTTTTATTTTAAAAACTAATGCTTAAAATGGGGTGCTAGTGAGCGTGAGTTTAGGGCAGTATTTTCAAGTTTTTATAGCATAAACATTTATTTGGCCAAAATGAATCAAATATTTCTTCTATAGAAACATAGAGTTTAGTTTTCCGCACATGATAATCTCAACAGTTCTTTAATATCTGTCAAGGGTGTTCCTGGAATTTAGTGACAACTTTTTCTCTGCATTTAAAAAGTTTGTCACCAAATGCCGCAATGCTCATGAGAGATATTCAAGAACTCTTGAGATTAGCAGTTGCAGAAAGCTAAACTCTTTATGTTTCTATAGAAGAAATATTTTATCTATTTTTGCCGAAAAATGTTTATGCTATAAAAAGTGCAAAATTAATGCACTAAACTGGCGCTCATTAGCACCCCACCTTAAGAAACTCTACCTCAATCTCCCTGCGGCGGGTAAAACCAGTCGAGCTTGACGTTTAGTCTGTGTGCATACCGAAATGAGTAAGGTTGTCATGGTGAAAGAAAATATTAGAACAATGTCATCTGAACCACTTTTTTTTTTTTTTTTAATAGCTAAGATCTCCACTTTTAAGTTTCTGACTAGATGTTTACAATTTTTGTTCTTCATTAAAATGGTTGGATGTGAAAAGAGATAATAAATTTTTATTGGCTTCATTGGAAGCGAGGGAGGGTAGGTTGAGAGTCTCATTACTTCGCAAATGATTGTAACTTGAGGGCAGTCATTACAGATTTTGTACTGATATTGTTTCACTTTTGTTTGTATATAATCCTGGTCAGATGACCCGCGGTGGCCCCATGGCACCACATTGCCAAAGACGGGAGATTGGGGTTCGATCTCTGTCGAGTGTACTGAGGCTAGTTTTTCCTAAATTGTTTAGAAATGTAGCGAATTACGCAACTTTGGAACTGCGATGGTCAATGTTTTGTCCCTATGTGAATCCTACGGTAGCTTCGATCTCCTCTGGTCTTCATTACAACTATGGTCAGGGAGTTTGGGTGTGAATTCCGGCCAGGTGTATTTAAGGTTCTTCCTAAATTATTTCAGACTTCCCTTTTTCTTTTAGCACTGCGTCTAATTATCCATTTGGGGACTATACACTTATATACTATTAACTATGTGTAATTTAGAGGAAATGTACCTGCATTTTGTGGAGAAAGTGTGGGAAACCATTTGGGGAAAAAAACACTTGTTACATCCGACCCAAATCGAATCTTGATTTCCCCATCACAAGCTTGCCAACTTAAAAATCTCCTATCTCACGCCTTCTCTCAGTGGGTATTCTTCTTACCCCAGGAATGTAAAGACAGACTGTAAGCGAACCTTGTCCCCACCTACTGTAACCTCACCATGGCGAAGTGGAAGTGTGTAAGCGAACTTGTCCCCACCTACTGTAACTACCATGGCGAAGTGGAGTGTGTAAGGGAACCTTGTCCCACCACTGTAACCTCCATGGCGAAGTGGAAGTGTGTAAGCGAACCTTGTCCCCACCTACTGTAACCTCACCATGGCGAAGTGGAAGTGTGTAAGCGAACCTTGTCCCCACCTACTGTAACCTCACCATGGTGAAGTGGAAGTGTGTAAGCGAACCTTGTTCCCACCTACTGTAACCTCACCATGGGAAGTGGAAGTGTGTAAGCGAACCTTGTCCCCACCTACTGTAACCTCACCATGGCGAAGTGGAAGTGTGTAAGCGAACCTTGTCCCCACCTACTGTAACCTCACCATGGAGAAGTGGAAGTGTGTAAGCGAACCTTGTCCTCACCTACTGTAACCTCACCATGGAGAAGTGGAAGTGTGTAAGCGAACCTTGTCCCCACCTACTGTAACCTCACCATGGCGAAGTGGAAGTGTGTAAGCGAACCTTGTCCCCACCTACTGTAACCTCACCATGGCGAAGTGGAAGTGTGTAAGCGAACCTTGTCCCACCTACTATAACCTCACCACAGTTGGTACCCCTGAGGTGGAGTCCAAACCTCCACTGTTCCCTCATCCCTGTTCTAAGGGCTGTTACGGTGATCTTTATCAAACATCAAACTGCGGATAGAAACATCAGGCCTTGTTCCCGTGCGCCGGAGTAACCTGGCCTGGTACGTTAGCACGCCACACCCCTAAACACGTCCTGCCGCTATGTAACAAAGGCAAACCAAGTTGAGCTAGGTCAAGCTCGCTTCACAACTTAGATAAGTTGATGAGCGGTGGACGGAGAAACTTGGTCGATATCGCTTATCTCAGCTCTGTTGTCTTTGACACAAAGGTCATGAAAGACTTATAAAATGGGGTGTAAGTAAAGTTCATCAAAGGAAATTACCAACATCTTCTGCATGGAAAGAATGAAATCTACTTTTTTTTAAAATTGGATTTCTTTGGTTACCATTTTTGGTTTGATGTAAAGCCATCTTTCAGCTTCGTATTTGAGAATATCAAAAGGGAATTAAATAAACCTAGTGGTGGAGTTTTATTGTGGGGGACTGAGGGGTGGGACAAATCTTCCCAACTGTTTCCGCCGCCATTGTTTAAACCAGTTGCATATATTAGCTCTTGTTTCGTGAATTTGAATGAGACTGTCCGAAAACTTATGACTTCTTCTAGTAAAATATTATGTTAATGTCTGCACTATAATCCTATATTATTAGTAGATCTCCATTCAAAGATTTGCTCAAGGAGATTAGCTGTAATTCTAAAGTATTTAATTTAATAACAATAAACAATCCAATTAAAAAACATTTAACACAACATTGACTAAAATATGGACTAAATGTAATTATACTAGTGGAACCTTATTTGCATCTAGTTGGACATTGTTAAGTGGTGATGTTAAATTTACAAAATAAATAGATGTATAGAGCGGAACAACTACTAAACCTGTATTTTAATACAATTAGAACCAGTATAAATATATAATGTACTTTAAAATTTTTTTAAATATCACAATAACAATTTTGAAAATGGCGCTATTTACAACGCATTTCGTTTCTTTTTTGTCTATTTTTCACGAAAGCTTTGTTTGATCATTTTAAAGAATAATATTTAGTTTATCTTCATAATATACCGATATTATAAGTTTTAATTTATATTTAATTTTAAAAACTATTTCGATAAGATTAATATGCGCAATGAGATAACAAACGATACAAAAAATCTTTCTTAAAAACTATTTTTTCAGTTGTACAACATGTCAAAATAAGAAACATGGCGGAAAAACTCACGTCACTTTCTAAAAGCTTTAGATCGAATGAGAATGAATCCATGATGACTCAGCATTATTTAACACTAAAAACATTGTTTATCAACCTGAAGTAAATATTCGGCGCACTTCCTCGCAAATAGCATAAAATGCCTCCGGAAAACAGAAGAGAAAGAAAGAACTCGCTCGCAAGTCAGGTAAGGTTATAATTTAACTATCTGTAAAAAAAACACAACAAAGTAGCAAGTTCTTAATGTCGTTTGTTTCCAATGAAATGATGGCGACTGTTTCAGCCACCTCTCTCTCCTAGCCCCGTTGTTGACATCAGCGATGATGAACTGGTTTCAATTTCTGTCCGCGACTTGAATAGGCAGCTGAAACTCCGAGGTTTGACGAGGGATGAGATTGTCCGGATGAAACAACGAAGAAGGACTCTCAAAAACCGCGGTTACGCGGCAAGGTAACCAACTCATGTAGACCTTCACAGTATTGTGAATCTTGGGCACTGCTGCCCCAGTTGTGGTTCACTACGCTAACACTACCTGATTATTACAAATTACAATACATCCATAAAAACACCTAACATTTTAAGAGCGTGCATCATAGCTGGCCCAAATCGGCTCGTTTCGAGGTATGGGAGTTAAATGGAATAGAAAAGACCTACAGCATTGTAACGATATTGATTTGGACCGCTCTCGTATATTTAAAAAAGTCATGGATTTTTCTTTAAAGTATTGTATGCAAATTATCCTTTTAAGACTTCATCCATGGAGAATCACGCGCTTTTCAGAATAATCTAGAAGGATTGCACTTTTAAAACTATACCCAATAGGAAGCTAGCCTTCAAGACACCTGTCGCAGGGACGCTTTCGATTGGTTGGTTTTGACACTGGTCACGAGAGGTCCAAGGGGTAAGGGGTATGTCATATATAAGCTGTGTGTGCGTATGAACACAGAGAGTGACGGTGACATAAACCTAGAGTACGTGTAATATCATGACAGTACTAATAACTTTACAAAGAATACACAGAAAATAACCTGTATTTCAAGTAAAATTGTACAAGAAGATAAAATCACTACAATAAATTGTGTGCAACATTAACAGTTGTATTTATTCAAGTAAAATATCGTAATAATTGGCGCTCGATTACGGGGCTATAAATACCAATTATATCTCTATATAAAATTCTGTAACATTACAGCATGCCAGAAATGTGTGCAGTGCATTTGTATTTGAACGATTACTCGAAATTTTGGGGGATGGGGGACAAATCGACAAAGTTTCTTGTTAATAGCTACAGTATGTCTCTCTATAAGATCTATGCATAGTGCTTATCTGTGAAGCCATTCTAAAATGGCCTTTACAGTACAGTTTTTATCCAAATATTATTTAATATTTAAATAGTGTTCTTTATTAGGAACATCTATTAACTCTTTATCTCCATTAGTGTTTGATCAGAAATTATCCATGTGCAATAGTGTTGGTGTAAATTTAGGGTTTTGATCCGACTATCACAAGAGTTGATGGCAATGTGAGGCACGCTATTAATATAACGCTCATTATGTATCGGACAAGAAATATACCTGACTCTTCTCCTCGACACTAGCATACAGATAGAGGGGGGGAAAAACACTTAATATAAATTTTATAAATATAGGCCTAGTTGATCTTTTTATGCCATACCCAACCTAACAAACCCTAACCCTATAGTTCCGCTGTCTTTCTTCAACATTGTCACGGATAAATCGTGTGGCAGTAATAATTAACATTGTTAAATGCAAAAAATAAGGTTTTTTTTTATTTAGCTCAAAAGTCTATCTCAATAAACTAAAAATCTTAATATTTACATTTAAAGTATCCACAGTACTGTTTATTATCATTCTGTGAAAGTGTTTCTGTTACCAAAACCTCTTTTTTTTCCTAAAGAAGGTGTTTACGTTACATAAGTACCCATCTGTTCTCTTCCTATAAAATTAAAGTTATTGCAGTTCCTCCTCCAAGTCCCCGATCTTTTGCTCCTATTCCTTAATCCTTTGATGGAATCCTGGCTTGAGACACAAGTTGGAGGGAAGGCAGATGTGTCTTTTGAGTAGTTCTGTAGGCCTGATCAGGTCTAGCACTAATAACACTAGTCAGCATGATATCAGATGATTGGAAACTAATATGTGTTTTTGGCTCACTTTTTGATGCTGATTCCAAAACTGTTCTTAATTTTCTTCTATCACGTACAGTTTTTTCACAATGAACCAAAGTTGACTTCCAACATTTATCGCTGAGAACATTATATGTGCCAGTAGGTAATGCGTATTGGTTGACGGAAATTTCGCAACATAGACCTGTAAGCCTTTAGGTTGCCACAACTGCTGCTGCTAGGTCTCCTTGTCTGACCTTGGAAGTGTTGTTACTCTCAGACGCTTGCATTTCCAGATATGTTCTCATTGTATTTAGTTTTGTGTTTGCATTTCCAACGGTGTTCTCAGTTAATTTCCCTATTGTGATTGCAGTTATAGTTGTAGTCTTACAATGTCTACACGGAGGTGTGTGACCAATTCAATTTTTTTTTTACATATGTGCTTAAACAAAGAACGGACATAACAGACTTTGTGAAGAAAGCTTACTATGCTTATTTTAAGTGAAGCTTGGTGACCAGGATAAGGCATGGGCAACAGACAGTTTGCCACTATTGTGTTGAGAGGTTAAGGTTATGGGCAAAAGTTAAGAAGACGTGCATGTTGTTTGCAATTACTATGGTGTGGAGGGAGCCTAAATACCACATTAGTGACTGTTACTTCTGTTTGGTTAATGTTCAGGGTGCAATTCAAAAAATAAGAAGCAAATTGTGTATCCAAGCATTCCTTCAGCCATCAAGCCAGTTCCACATGGAGAAGACCTTCCTGCCCCTCTTTCTCTAGCTGTTTTAGAGAACATGGCAGAAGATGATGTTGAAAGTGAACGTGATGTAATCTCTGGAGCCAATAATGATGATGTCTACAAGCCTGAATACGACTTTACCCCACAAAGGTTTTCTCAGAGGGAACTTATTGATCTAGTACGTGATCTGAATTTGCCTAAGGAATCTGCAGAACTATTTTGCTCCCGGCTTAAAAGTAAGAATCTTCTGGCACCAGGAACACATTTTTCATGGTACAGACACAGAGGACAAGAACTAGTTCCTTTATTTTCAAAGAACGATTCCTTGGTTTACTGCAATAACACAAACGAGTTTATGAACTTCTATGGCATTGAACATGATCCTAATCAGTGTAAACTTTTTATTGGCTCATCCATGAGGAGCCTCAAAGGCGTGTTACTGCACAATGGGAACGTGTATGGGTCTATTTCTGTGGCCCATTCAGTTGAAATGAAAGATACATTCGAGAACATGAAGGTACTGTTTACAAGTATCCAGTATGTGGAACACAAAGGGCTAATCTTTGGTGACTTCAAAGTTATAGGAATTCTATTAGGACAACAAGCTGGGTACATGAAACTGCCTTGTTTTCTATGTTAATGGGATCATCGGGCAAAGCAAAGGCATTGGAGTGTAAGAGTTTGGCCAGAGCGGAGGAATTATGTGCCTGGAACTAAAAACACATTGCATGAAGCGCTTGTAGACCCCCAAAACTCTTGCTTCCACCACTACACATAAAATTGGACTTTATGAAGCAGTTTGTAAGTGTTCTACCACAAGATGGGCCTTGTTTCAAGTACCTTTCTATGAAATTTCCCTTCATCACACAAGAAAAATTGAAAGCTGGAGTTTTTATTGGTCCACAAATCCGCAAACTGATGAAGGACGACGATTTTGAGAAAACGATGAATGAGAGAGAAATAGACGAATGGACCACCTTCCAATCTGTTAGCGAAAACTTTCTAGGGAATAACAAAGATCCAAATTACAGGAACATTGTTGAAACAATGTTGGAAAACTTCAAGAAGTTGGGTTGAAATGGAGAATCTGCAAGGAAGTCAAAAAATAGAAAGTTTGAAAATTAATGGAACACTGGTTACTATTTTTTTTTACAGAATAGTCACGAAAGTATTAGGATAGTTCTTTACAGTATTAGGACAGGTCCCTACAATATTTAAAAAATGTGTTTGTAAAAAAAAAAGTCTTGTGTTTGAATATATTTATGCTTAAAATAGCTAAAAATCTTGAAAACATAACCTCTTAATTTGTGTAAAAACCTGACGTGATAGAAAAAAATGGAAGTCATTTCTAGAATCAGCATGAAAAATAGATTCAAGAACACCAACTTTTGAGAAATCATCTGAGAAAAAATTAAAAAATGCAGACTAGTGTAATCAAGATATGCTAAGTGCCTAAAAGGTGTCGAGTGCACTTACTCTTTTTTTTATCACCGCGTCTTACTACCCGTTCGGGTTATATGCCTACATACTAATTACACTAATGGTTTAAGGTCTAATTGAGAGGAAGTGCACCTGCATTTATGCAGAAGGAGCGTGGGAAAACATTTAGGTAAAACCACCCTCAGTACACCCGACTGGGATTGAACCCGATCTCCCCGTCTTCGGCAGTCTAGTCTAACAGGAAAGTAGAACATTAGACCACGCTGCCACCGAAGTGGGTGAGTGTACTCACTATCACTTTGGGAAAAATAGTTTATGACCACAAAAACTTTTCTGACCCGTGTTCATTTTCATAGTAAATACATATATATAAGTATCTACTTGAATTGTCAATATCATGAATATGATTTCTTGAATTATGTTTAAAATTCTAATTAAATTTTTTTTGTTACACACTACATAATGTTTTTATTTATTTATTCAAAACCGTAAATTTAGTCAAGTTTTATCTTTCAGGAGATGCCCTCCCCCTCTCAAAATAGTTTATAGTGTAAAATCAGGGACATTGCTTTTAATTTCCAATAGAGGCATTCTAAGTTCCACTGTTTAAATTTTAAACAGTCAAATCACGAATAATAGGTGATATTACCTGCTTCGTCACACACAATATTTGCTTGTTTTGTTAATTTAATACTCTGAACCTGTACCGACAAAGAGCCCTTGTTCTAGCTGCCGCATCAAGCGCATCGAACAGAAGGACGAGCTGGAGACTGAGAAGTCCCAGGAGTACCGAGACATGGAGGCCATGCATGACAACAACAACAGGATGAGGGATGAGGTGGAGGCGCTCAGAATCAAGTACGAGGCGCTCAAGAAGTTTGCGGCGCTCAAGAAGATCCCAATCCCTCAGGAGCTGGAGACGTTCTAGCCACGACACCAAGCTAAAGTCTACCAGCTTAGCTTTCATGGGATTTTGAGACAAATTTTCAAAATATATATTTTTTTAACTTATTACTTACTGTACATTAATTGGATTATTTTGGAACATTCGTCTTTCCTTTTAGTGTGGTTTTAAACAATATTTATAAGTTTTATTTTCATTTAAATAAATTATGTTGTAAATTTACAACTGGACACAGGAACCAAACTAGAGACCTTCGGCTCAGTGTGGCAATTCTCTACCAGTGAGATACCCAGATATGTCTGGTTCTCATGTGAAATCCATGGTATGTGTGTCTAGTGAAATATTAGTCTGGGTAGCTCAGTGATACAGCATTGCCACACTAAGCCGGAGGTCCTGGTTTGATTCTGGTGCCATTTTCAACATTTATTTAAATTAATAATGGTGAACAGCGATCATACGCACACAATTTTTGTATCACAATTTTTTTTAAATATATATATATTTATTAAAATATCAGCTTAGAGTAATTTTAAATAATAAAGAAATAACCTTTGTGGTTTAGCTGTCAGAGGTCTCGGGTTCAATCCCCTATGCTTCCAGATCTTTCTGTAAAGCAGTTGGATTAGTACAGGATTAAAGTCAGCCTTGTGAGGTCACTTGAGCTACATGAATAAAGAAGTCATGGTTCCGGTCTAGAAAACTGAGATTAATGGCCGGAAGGTTAATTGTACTGCCGCGTCAACACCCGCTATCTTTGCGGCGGCCGTTCGGTCGGTATAACACGCTTACTCCATTAAGTTATTTGAACAAATGACCAGAAAGAATATGAAATGCTTACAATCACATCTTAACTCCATGTGACCAAGATATAATAGATATTTGTATCATGCATATTTATTTTTATGAATTTGTAAAGTTGTAAAAAAAAATTTGAAACTAATACAGATTCAAATTGCTAGTTTTATTGGAAGAACCTTATCTCACAGTTCACCAAGTTTCTAGATATTTGATTGGGCGATTCATTAAACTTGTCTTTAATTACAATGAGGTTCATAAGCAGTGCTTAGTTAATCTTTCTGCTTCAGACACCAGTATCGAGATAATCAGTAGGAAGTTCATTTGTCTGCTTCAGACACCAGAAGCAGGATAAGCAGTGCTACCACATGAACATTAATACTGTTGCCAAGTAGCCGGTACTTTTGTCTCTGAGAAACTTCTGAGGGAACGTAAATACCTCCGGGAAACACATGAGTCGAGCGATCTCTCTCTCTGTAAAATATCGTAGTCCGAGTCTTCTTAAAACTTCCAACTGTTGCTGGCTCCCTGGCTCAATAACACCAGGTCGCTTGAGTTCCCTCACCACCGCGTTGGTCCCCGCGGGGCACAGCACCGACCCCGTGCCCTCCACATAGTGGGTGTATGCCTTGGTGAAACAACATGACCTTGTGGAAGAGGGTTCCACAATGTCCAGTAACTTCACATGTCTCCCAAGGACTTTGTCAGGTACTCGGAACTGCGCCATGTGTTCTTCGCTTTGCCCCGTTTCCAGGATCTGTTCGACGGGATAACACAGGGACTTGTCGGTGTTGTGCTGATTTACTAGTGACCGGTGTTTTAGGTTGAGTCTAGACAGGAGGTTGCTCACAGACACATCCTTGGAGGAACTATCGTGGAGGGAAACTGGCAGCTCATTCAACTGAAACAAAACCAGGAACACGCTACAATAAAGCAATCACTCTCACCAATCAGAGTGAAATACAGATTTAAATATGTACAGTTCTATTAAATGCTAATACAAGGGTTATCCGAGCCTGGGACTGCACTTAAAAGATAACTTTGAAACGTTTGTAACATACCTGCTTTTGAGCCACAAGGTCTTCACCTAACAGAGTTTGATTCTCGCCTGAAAAATTTATCATCGATAAAATTTAGGTTACCCCTTTCACAATGATAAATTAATAGTCTGGGGGCCCAGTGTTGTGTCTGTTCTAAATTTAAGTTAGTTTATAAGTTAAGTGTGTGCTAATATAATCAGTCGGCCCAAAAAGTGCATGTTAAATACCACAAATTACAATTTTAAAAAAATCGGCTCAAGGCTCCAAAATTTAAACCAAACATTTTTTATCAACTTGTATTTATTATTTCCTTTATTTTTTATTGAAAGTAAAATTGTTTTTGTCTTATGCAAAGTGTGGCAACAGATCAAGTTGGGGAATGATGCTAGATTGTTAATTAACTCTTTTAGTATCACACATATTATGGATTCGTGAGCGAAGAGTACCACGGCTATCTCATCATTTTTGTAGAATTTTTTTTTATCTATGATGAAGGAGAAATGTTTTGTTTTAGTGACATAGTACACTTCTACCTCTCTATGCAGTAAAACCAAAACTAGCACAGAGGAGACAATTTTTTACATCCAAATTACATGTTTCCAGCCTGTGGTCATTTTTTATTCAAGCTATTATATATTCTCCACTACCGGCTGGCTAGGCCTGTCGTAGCTTCATATGTCTTATAATTTATCTTAAGACTAGGACAGACACAACATCCAGTCCCCGGCCGTTAATTCATCACTGTGAAAGTGTAAACTCACATTTCACCAATGATACATTTTTCGGCCATGCCATGAATCGAACCTGCGACCCTTATCTCAGTAGCCAGACACTCTACTGACTGAGCTAAGGTGTCGGATAGCGGAGACGATATGACAATATATATCTCTAATAATAGCCACAATTTGTTTCAAAATTAAAAAAATATCTAAAGTTTGAATCATTTTCTTAGCACCACATCTTACTAGCCATTTGGGTTATATGGTTAAGTACTAATTAAGCTAATGAGTTAAAGGTGAAGGTTAAATTTAGAGGAAGTGTACCCACATTAATGTGGAGAGAGAATGGAAAACCATTTAGGGAAAACCCCCTTCATTACACCCTGTCATCGGCAGTCTAGTCTATTGTGAGAGTAGCGCCTTAGCCCGTGTGGCCGCTGAACCGGGTCGATATTTTTTTGAATCCTCTGGAACATCCTTAAGGTTTCGACGTATTCTTGGATATAAAGTTCCCATATTCACCACAGAGCAGGCGTTTTCGAAGCAGAACACGAGAGGTCGTCTCTTGGCGACCAGGTAGTACCGATGTCTTGTGTTGGGGATTGAGAACTGGGAAGGACTCAAGATGAACTCCTGATAACTAAAGTCGATACTGTCGAGAGTCGAGATGATGTTATCTCGAGCTTGAGACTTCTCGAACCCTTTCACGTTCTCCACGAGCAGGTACCGGAAACTGTCCTTCAGGTCCGGGAGAAGAGCGAGGACGTGAAGCAAGGAGCAGGTCCGAACATCCGACACGTCTTTCTTCAGACCGACTCTGAAACATTTCAATAATTACTGCGTGAGATTTGGATGTGCATTAGTGTGGCGGGCTGACGACCCTCGGCTGGTACTCAATCGGGGTGTACACGTATATAGACTAGCCTCATGGTCGGAGCTCCTGGCTGCCGACCTAGGGCTCCCAGGTTTGATTCCCGGCTGGTACTGGGGGATTTTTCTCGAAAAGAGAATAATACGCATGGTCACCAGGGTCTGGTTAGTTAGACTCACGGTAAGGTTAAGAGTTTCCGCTGGTTCGACGTACCCTCGTATTCATTATCACATCGGGGCATGGAACGAGCCTTCACAATAAAGAATGTACAATTAGTACATTTGAGCAAGCAGTACATTAGTACTGACTAATCTTTCCACAAACTGAGCTACAGATTGATGTAGCCCAGATATGACATATATATATATATATAAAAATTACGCTGATGCGATAAAGATGAGGAAAGTAGGATCTTAGGGGAAATGTACCCACATTTGTTGAGATGAGCAGGAATTAATTTAGGTAAAAACCAACGCCCAAGTAAGATTAAAACCCCACTATCGACAACCTGGTCGAATATAGAAGCGACGCAACCACCAATGTTGGTATCAATATATGTTACATCAGGGTTATTAATTGATTAACATAGTAAAATAATTATTTTAAAATATGCCAGCGTTCTTGTATAGGGATGATTAAAAACTAATCTCAGTGTGCCCGGCCAAGATTTAAACTGTACTTATAGGTTCAATTCATGAGTACCATTTAAATTTTGAACTAATTACAGATTCAAGAGTGACCTGGTGGTCTTGGGGTAAGGTGTCAGACTTCTGTGCTGGAGGTCCGGGGTTAAACCCTCGGTCCCGGCACGGATTTATCTTATTGCCAAACCCTTCCTTCGTCTCTGACAAGACGTGTATTAATCACAACTTGTGAATGTGAGGAATGCCAGGCCTCCACCGTGGTTCGGATCCCACGTTAAACTGTAGGTCCTCCATTTCATCTCACAATCACCCTACCATTGCACATTAGCGTAAGTGCGTATAACACGAACGGGTAGTAAGACACGGTGATAGTAATAATAATACAGATTGAAGACAATTTTTTTTTCCTCCCCAAGTCTTGAGCGTTGTTACGTCGATGAGTGTGTGAAATGTTTGTACCTTGTGAACGGTTGACACGGAGGACTCATGACGATCATCTCAACCCTCATATCGTCAACTTCCTTTACAGTCAAGGACTGTATGTTGCGCTGGATAAGTCTCGTCCCGGGGAAGTTGTGTCTGTACACGAGGTTCGCCAGGGTGTTTATATCAGCGGCAGCGACCACTTCAACTCCGACACCGCTCTCTGTAATGTTTTTTTTATAAGGTACACGAATTGGGTTATTGGCGCTATGGACTGCAGTGGACGCCAAGCACCTCAGACTTTGTCTGCTGTAGTACTTAAAATCCATATCAAACAAGTTTACTTTCTGATATCAGAAGCTTGATGCTCTGCCACAGGACACCTAATGTTTTAATTCACTGTCACTTTCTACCCATTCAGGCTGACACAGTATAGACTAGGAAGGTAGAATTTATGGGAAGTGTACCAACATTTGTATGGAAGAAACAATTTAGGAGAAAATGTCCTCAGTACAGCCGACCGAGATTTGAACCCTGATCCCACCTTCATCCGCAGTCCAAAGTGATGCTTTAGACCACTCTACCACTGAAGTGGATAGCTACATTATTGACTAATACAACTAAAGCCCCGTCTACAAACTCTTGTGTCCGTGACCTGTAAAAAAAACAGATGCCGTAGGATCGGATTGCTCTGTCTACAGAGTCCTGATCCTTAAGTCCGTACTCCACAGTAGAAGTTGTTCAACCAAACTTTTTAAGGACTACCAATTACATCAAATAAAAGGACCAATGGCAACAAGAGGATCCGTTGCTAATTATAGCTTTGATTCAGGCTAGTCACCCGAATTGTATGTCTCTTGGATTCCAGGTGGCTAAATGCATGAAATGCAACTTGGGAATTAAGTTGAAACCTGCATTTATTATAATTGTATTATTAAAAACAACCATTAGCTGTTAAAAGATTATCAATAATTTCTGCAATCATGGGATGCATGTTTAGGTAAACATAACCATAATTTAATGCCATCTTACCGTTTAAAGCATAGTGCATTCCACCAATACCACTATAAAGCTCCAAAACTCTCATTGTTGATGGTAACAATTCTTTCAAGCTATTGTTTTCTACTTATGGGCACTTTAAGAGTATTTGATTAATAGATCTGCCCAAATTACTACACACATGTTGCAGACGACATAAGCGACATGTTTGTGTGTGTGTGTGACAAAGAGAGAGGCAATTGACAGGCATACCAACATTCAAATCTCAAATATCATTTTGAATAATTTTATTTCAAGGGCACGTTTAAAAAAATAACTATATAAGTTTATAAATAATTTTAAAATATGTTTTATGGTTTATAATAATGACATGTATTTTAATTAATATTTAACTATTTAGATAAATTTAACTTGAGGTCACTTTGGTTATGTTTATTTTTGTGGAACTCGCTGGACTTTGATCTCCGAAAAAATGTGATTTGTGACATTCGTGTTACTTGATCTGTGATCTGTGATATCTGATGTACTGAGGAAGAGATAGGTGTCTTATTAGTAGCGGAAAACAATATAATCTTGATTAAACTTTGTCTGATTCAAAATGATTATAGATTATTGTGTTGAATTTGTTTTACGCATGTCGTGATTGCTTTAAGTAACCAAGGGCACTATTAATATTAAAGAATTAAGTGCCCTTGAATTCTTGCAACTAGTTCATGTCGATAATTGGTGGAATTTGGCTATAATTACCAAGTACTGGCCAAGTATGCCTCTGTGTCTTTTAAATCACGATGTCGTTTAATTGTTCTGCACCACTATAATAATTGAAACTACACCATAAAATGTTTCGAAGCCGAAGCTGGTTTGGCGGAGGTTTGTGGAAACCCAAAAATCCACATTCTTTGGAACATTTAAAGTGAGCAATGCCCTAGTTTTCATAAAATTACGTTTTTAGTTTCTGTATAAAAACTGGTGTTTTTACAACTAATTAAAAAAAAAAAAGTGTACTAATATTGCCAACTTTTTTTTCCCCAGATACCTGTATAATGTATTGTCCAAAAACCAAGTTGTGTCCGAAAACAACAGAGGTCTCTTGGTTGAAACTTTAAGATCAATTGCAGAAATACTCATTTGGGGAGATCAAAATGACAGTAGTGTTTTTGAGTAAGTATGAAACATATTAAATTATCACGGCAGCGGATTTTTTCTAATTTACTTTGTATAGAACTAAAATTATCACTTGACATTGAAATAAAAGCACCGATGGCAGCGAAAGGGTCTGTTTTATTTTAAAGCTAAACAAACACTAATTTTAAGTTTGATAGTTTAAATTGTGCTTAAAATAAACATCCAGTAGGCGGACCGTTTCTCAAAAAGAAGTTATTTTGGTTTCTTTTATTGATCAGATGACTGCTTGGTGCTTGCTCCTTGCTATAGACAATTTTCTTTCGAAAAGTGTTATTGGACCAAACCTCATTGGTTGACATGGTCACATGACCAAGGATACGGACTGTGTGGATGTAAATATAATTTCCAAGGACCACAAACTACAAACCTACATATAGAGAGTTTGCAGAAGTGGCTTTAGGCGTCAGTTTCTGAAACAATATCACATTTCATGATGGTTTAAATAGCCACACTATTTTAGTTGTTAGTTACGGCTATTGCTGCGTCTAAATATCAGGCCCTCATTGTCAAAAGGTGGCTGCGTTACTTAACCAGCTTGCGATCATTCAATCACTCATATGTAGCTGACTATTCTTTGCACGTCCATCAAAGGCTCTGCCTTAAAATATGAGTGAGGAATGGCCCTGGGCACGGGATGACTCCTGGATAGCTTAGTGGTTAGAGCATCGGTGTACAAAGCCAAATGTCCCCGGTTCAATCCCCAATCCAAACGTTATGATGACATTTGTTCCAGTTTTTTCCTTGAGAAGAACATGCTCTCGTTCTTTCTGAAGATCATGAAGCAGAAGTGTGGCAGCTACGTCTGTGTGCAGCTCCTGCAGACACTCAACATCCTGTTTGAAAATATCCGCAACGAGACCTCGCTCTGTGAGTTTGATATAGACCTTCTCTTAGACCTGTGCTTGTAAATTTCCTCTAAGATTCAGTCCTAGGGAGACAAATAGTTGGAATTAACTATTCGCCGCAAATCATTGAAAACAATACTAGACACCCAGTGTACCCCCATTGCCCTCGGTCATCACACAGAGCAGGCGGTTCTAATCTAAATTTGGGTCCTCCCTTGACATAAATTGGGGAAACGTCCCCGCAATGTACAGACAGGTTACCCTGAAAGGTGCATGGCAACCTTATCTTTGCTTGTTCCACCATAGTGAAACTTATAAAGGACCATAGTGTATTAGTCAAGGTAAGACTGCTGCTACCTTTACGTAGGATCAAAACCCGCTTCGGTGGCCGCATGGTCTGAGACGCTACTCTCGCATTAGACTAACTGCCGACGATGCGGAGATCGAGGTTCGAATCTCGGTCAGTTGTACTGAAGGAGGGTGTTACGAAATGGTTTTTCCACTCTCTCTCCACATAAATGCGGGTACACTTCCTCTAAATATGATCTTTCTAATCCCCATAACCACTAGTGTAATTAGTACGTATAAGTTGAATGGGTAGTAAGACGCGGTGATGAGAGTGTACATCAGTAAATGTTGTGTTTCCCCGACCAGACTATCTCCTGAGCAACAACCATGTCAACTCCATCATCGTCCACAAGTTTGACTTCTCCGACGAGGAGGTGATGGCGTACTACATCTCATTCCTCAAGACTCTGTCCCTCAAACTCAACGCTCACACCATTCACTTCTTCTACAACGAGGTAGGTACGGCTCTTCACCTCGGGGGGGGGGGGGGGGTACATTTGTCTGCTCGCACTGGACGTTGGATAGGAACAGGATCACGCTCAAACCAGAAAACTTATCTAAGTGTGGTTTCTTCTATTCTTCATTTGACAACTGCAAAATTACTGTACTTAATTAGTTTTTTTTAAATTTTAAATTCCATCATTTTGTATAGTTGGGTTGAATTCACTTTTTTACGAATCCTGAATCTCGAATCGGGATCTTGCAAAAAATGAGAACATAAAAGGGTGTATAGATATAATATAATAATAATATAAATACAAATAGTAACTAAATGCTAATATTCTTATAATCCATTCATTGTATCATTCATACAGTCAGTTAAGTGTTAAATTACTGTCCGGGGTCTGGTTGTTGAGTTCATCCTATAATTATAATTGGTTCTGAACCACCAACAAACAGTATTATAGCTCTAAAACAAGTTTCACTGGAAAAAAAAAAGAGAAAAAAATTATATCTCGAATATTCTTAAGGATTTGAGGGCCCCATCCCTGAAAAGAAGACAGTTCTCACTTTACACTGGACAGAGAAGGTAATGGTTGTCTCTCAATTAGCTCAATATCCGCCCAATCCCTCAACCTATTCTCATTCTATCGGAACTCGTCAGGAGGGAGTGTGAAACGCGCAACATAACTTCCTAAAGAGAGGGGGAAAAACTCCAAAAAAGTCCCTTTTTATCTAAATCCTACTGTGTTTATGTAGTCACGTCACTGCTCGGGGTCTATCGGTGACGTCCCTGTTATGTTGGCAGCACACCAACGACTTCCCGCTGTACACGGAGGCGATCCAGTTCTTCAACCACCCTGAGAGTATGGTGCGCATCGCAGTGCGCACACTCACACTGAACGTGTACCGCGTGGAGGACCGCTCGATGCTCCAGTTCATCCGAGACAAGACGGCTGCGCCATACTTCTCCAACCTGGTCTGGTTCATCGGCAACCACGTACTGGAGCTTGACTCGTGCGTTCGCAACGACGCCGAGTGAGTCCTCTCTCTTTACCAGCCCTTTGTCACTCAAGGGCCCCAATAGGAGAGAACCTGAGAAGTAGCAAATTGTTTAGGTCATGGAAAGATCTGGGAATTCTTTAAATACTCCAGTATTTTTCAAAATTCCATAAAAGTAAGAGATAACAAATAGTATTACTATAAATGGGAAGATTTCTTAGGTACATATCTGTGTGTCTTTGTTTACTTCATTCTTAACCTATTCCCTGACGCGCATCAAGCTCAGCTTTCTGCGTAGACCTGGTAGCCATTTTTCTTTTCGTATACTCTTATCTGACAAATATTTTTACTACTAACTTATTTTATTACTTATTACTTTATTCTTGGTCATTGTATGTCATTGGACTGGTGGTTCCACCTATGAATCTTCAATATATATATATATTTTTTAATTTATCTAGCACCGCGTTGTACTACCCATTCGGATTATACGCTTAAGTACTAATTACGCTAATGAATTAGGAATTGGGAAGGTTGAATATAGGGGAAGTGAACCCGTATTAGCGTGGAGGGAGAGTGGAAAACCATTTAGGAACCCCCCCCCCCCCAAGTCACCGACCGAGATTCGAACCTTTGATCTCCCCGTCCTCGCCAGTCGAGCTCAACACGACTAGCGCGTTACTAACTAGCCACCAGGCGGGTAATCTTCAATATAAAGTATTCAGACTGGCTGAAAGTTCACTGGTTCATTGATAGATGGCATTACAATAACATATTGCACCGAAACATCGATTCACACCCACGCCAGAAAAGAATACATCGATAGTAATTTTAGAAACAAGAATTCAAAATTTATTTTATTCCTGACACACCTAATTTTTTAAAATTCAAAAACGACTAAAAACTAAAAGATTTTTCACGAGATGACTTGACTCTGGGAGTATTTTGCAGCAAGACACTTTTTAGAAAATACAAAGAAATTTGTTTGTGGTCAACATTTATAACATTTTACTATTTTTGTTTATTGGTAGACCTATTGTTAATATATCAAAAGTGACATCTACTAATAACATAACTTGATGTATGAATACATGAAAGTAGATCTAGTAACTGTTCTAGCTGTCAGATAAGGCCCTTCCCATGAGAATCGGACTGTGTGTATTCTACTAAGCTCCCAGCTTAGGACGGGCGGGCAGTAAGATGCGGTGTGTCTGATGACCCTGCTAGTTGTTGATGTGTTTGTGTTGGCAGCCACCAGAGCCAGAACCGACTATCTGACCTGGTTGCGGAACATCTCGATCACCTCCACTACCTCAACGACATCCTGTGTCTAGACATCTCTGGACTTGAACCAGGTCCTGACTGATCATCTGCTCAACAAACTGCTCATCCCTCTGTATGTGTACTCGCTCACCAAGAGGAGGCGAGACTCGCAACTGGAGGTGAGAACATGACACATCGACAACTACCTTTTAGTAGTTTTTATATAAATTGGCGTGCCATCTTGAGGAATATCATCAGAGTATGTTTGAAGTACAAGTCAAGGCCTGCTTAGGATCAGACTTCTGTGTGACTTTGATGCAACTAACTTTATTGCGTCATTTATTACCTCGATTGTCTTAGCAAGCAAATCCACGCATTTTCAACTTTATTCTAATCCGAGCTTGCTAAGTCTTGTTCTTGCACACTACCATGGATTTTTATTCATGAAGATATGTTTATTATTGGTTTATGTTGAGAACAAAAGATTAGAGATAGCTAGCTAGCTAGCTTATGTTGTTATAGTTATGTCTATAATCCCACAAATTATATAATTTTAGTTGGATTTTTTTCTATATCCTGCCATAATGTATTTTTATCTGTATATTTTCCAACAACGAGCTGGTAAAACTCATGGAAACATTGTTCATTTAAATAAATTTGAAATAGTGTAAAAAGGTACAGGAAGGTAGATAGAAACATATAACAGAGATGAACACAATATGGCTTTTACAATGAAAAGAAAAACACAGTTCACAGTTTACACTGCTACCACTGGACAAAGAGGTAATGGTTGCCTCCCTGATGAGTTCAGATAGAATGAAACATAGGTCGGGGATTGGGCGGTGACGATCGATTTTCTTTAAAGAGGCAACTACTACCGCTTTGTCCAGTGTCAGCAGTGTAAAGTGTGAACTGTGTTCTTCTTTTCATTATAAAATCCATATTGTGTTTGTCCCTTTTACATGTTTCCATCCACCTTTCTGTACCTTCTTACAATATAATACGTTTTCCTTATTAGTGAATAGTGTAAATTTATTGATGGTGTGAAAATAGACTTTTTTCACTTTGAGTTGAGTTTGAATTGAGTTTAATGAAACAATTGAGTTTTATTCAAGAATTGAGTAATATAGACCGATATTTATGCTAAAAGTATTTCAAGTCGAATTGGTAAAAAAAAAAAATCCATGTAGAAACCATGAATGTTTGAGGACAATTTTTTTTTTTTTTTTTGGGAAAAGCTTTGATCGCATGGATTAAGATTTTTAATAAAATGTTATATTGTGATACAAGCTTTTATTTCCATCTTAAAAAATGCACATATCAAACTCTGTTTACTATGAAATTATTTTTTGAAACTGAATCAAACTAATTCAACTCAAAATTTTCAAAGTAAAATTGTAAGTTGGGAGTATCTGAATTTATTGAATTTTAGAAAGATTGTCAAGTTTGAACAGTTAATAAAATTAGATTCGAACTCTAATTTTTGAGTACGTTCATGCGCTCACCTACCTTTATCCAGCTTTAGACACCAAATATAATCTACAAAATGTTTTACTGTAAGTTGTCTAATAGATCTCGTCCTCGTTGATTAAAACCACGCTACGGGCGTTGTTGTAGGACGCAAAGCCGCATGTGAGCAGCGTCGTGTCCCTGTTCCTGCTCAGCCAAGTGTTCCTCATTATCACTCACGAGCCCTTGGTTCGAGTCCTGGCTAGGATAATACTCACAGGCAACATGGACATCTTCAGCCAGGGGACCAGTGACAAGACAGTCGCAGTGTGTCCTCAGACCAGGTGGGTACACCTGACCAGTGACAAGACAGTCGCAGTGTGTCCTCAGACCCAGGTGGGTACACCTGACCAGTGACAAGACAGTCGCAGTGTGTCCTCAGACCCAGGTGGGTACACCTGACCAGTGACAAAACAGTCGCAGTGTGTCCTCAGACCAGGTGGGTACACCTGACCAGTGACAAGACAGTCGCAGTGTGTCCTCAGACACAGGTGGGTACACTGACCAGTGACAAACAGTCGCAGTGTGTCCTCAGACCCAGGTGGGTACACCTGACCAGTGACAAGACAGTCGCAGTGTGTCCTCAGACACAGGTGGGTACACCTGACCAGTGACAAGACAGTCGCATGTGTCCTCAGACACAGGTGGGTACACCTGACCAGTGACAAGACAGGACCCAGGTGGGTACACCTGACCAGTGACAAGACAGTCGCAGTGTCCTCAGACACAGGTGGGTACACCTGACCAGTGACAAGACAGCCAGTGGTCCTCAGACCCAGGTGGGTACACCTGACCAGTGACAAGACAGTCGCAGTGTGTCCTCAGACCCAGGTGGGTACACCTGGACCAGTGACAAGACAGTCGCAGTGTGTCCTCAGACCCAGGTGGGTACACCTGACCAGTGACAAGACAGTCGCAGTGTGTCCTCAGACCAGGTGGGTACACCTGACCAGTGACAAGACAGTCGCAGTGTGTCCTCAGACCCAGGTGGGTACACCCGACCAGTGACAAGACAGTCGCAGTGTGTCCTCAGACCAGGTGGGTACACCTGACCAGTGACAAGACAGTCGCAGTGTGTCCTCAGACCCAGGTGGGTACACTGACCAGTGACAAGACAGTCGCAGTGTGTCCTCAGACCCAGGTGGGTACACTGACCAGTGCGGAAAAGGGGGACTGCCCTTTAAGCGAACCAGTGGGGTCACGACATGTCTCGAGTGGGGTTGAAATGCTTGTCGGGCTATAACTTTGTTTAATTTTAAAGTGATTATAATGATTATAGGAAGGTGAAAAAATGTAAGTAGTTAAAATAATAAAAAAACTGTTAAGTCACTGCTTAGGTTTATTTTAGCTATCCAACTTAGTTTACTGTAGCAGTCTCGAGTTTAGACAAGTGCAGCGTTTTCAGAAGTAATTTCAATACATTGCGTTTTAAAACTTTTTTTCTTTAAAAGTCCAACTCTGTTGTATTAGAAGATCTTGTGACATGCTGGCTCCCTCTACCCAATAGGAAGCCAGCTTTCGCAACATCAGGTTGCCAGGAACTTTTCTATTAGTTGGTTTTAACACTACTGGCAAGGGGTCCAAAAGGCAAGGGGTAGGTCATATATAAGCAACTTGTGCTTATGAATACACACAGTGTCAGTAACTTAAATCCATAGAGTACGCAGTAATATATTAAAGAGTAAATCACAGAAAAACAATATATAATTTAACAAAAACTGTGTCACTTAATATCATATCTTCAGTGACGAAGATGTAATCATCTAAATAAATCGTGTGCAACATTGAAAGTCTTACTTATTTTATAGGAATAAAAATCAGAAATAATCAGATCATATAACCACGTGCAAGTGCGCAGTAAGGAATGCTCGCGTCGTCATCGTAAAACCCGATATCGTTATAATTGGTGCTCGATCACGGGGCAAATATCTAAATAAAATAAATGATATGACTTTATGATGGTCTAAAAGACAGAATTGGGGTCTAAAACACTTCAAAAGGCTGGAAACCACCGACGTAAACAGTTATTTCCTTGTTCTTTTAACAAATATAAGGACACACACACACACACACACGTCTGATCCAGGAACCATGTTCTGTGTGATAGGGAAGTAATATTGTTTTGTCACAGAGTGTCATCGTTGGGCTGACTCCGGGATTCATGGCTCCTACGGAGACCTGGAGAAGTCCCTGGAGACGAGTACGGCCACGCCTCAGTCCGCTGTTAGGGAAGGAGCGACACCTCAAGGTGAGAAATATGTCGGGCCTCAGCCGTGGCCACTACTGGCGAGAAACGCTTTGGACCAATTTCTTACCTGGGGTTTCGTTTCACATTTATTTCTGTCCTCGCATCTCTCTACTATCTAATGCTATTACATCTATGAAATAACTACACAAATGTGTTAGGGATGAGGAAGGTTGAATCTAGAGGGCGCGCATCTACTTTTTCTTTGATAGAATCGGAAAATCATTTCAGGGAAAACCATCCTACTGAGATGTGAACCCCTATATTCCTGTCATCGGCAGTCCAGTCTATCAAAATAAATAATGAACTATGGCAATAAAAACTTTTTTATTCAAAATGGTCTGATGCATTTGGAAATAGTTTCTTATCAATTTAAATATGTATCGTCTATAACTGTAGATTGATATTTTTTTATTAGTTATACTGATAAATAGGGGGGTGGTAAGTCCACCTCTTCAATTCAAAGTGAAACAGAATCGAACATATCAGGTTTTTTCCAAAGCTGTATTAACAACAGGAAAATTACAACATATATGACGTTATTTTTGTCAGCTTCACCGGAAGTGATTGGTGCCTTGACCGTACCAGAGGGTGCACAGTCGGACACACCAGATTCGGATCCCGCGGAGGGGGTCAACATTAACATCACAGACGAGGAAAAGGAGAAACTGCTTGCACTTGGTGAGTCCACCCTTCGCAGTCGCATGCAATTATCATTCCAAGTAGTTCATTCTCTAATGACATATTGTTTGGATGTTATTCGATATCTGCTTACATTTGTCCAGGGGGGAGGAGAAAGGGGGATAAAGGATAGGAATAAAGTATGCGAACATAATTTGTTTCTGACTGTTGTGTGTCCCCAGAGATTGCCACAAGCCCCGCTGCCAGCAGCTCCGCCCCCTCTACCCCCTCTGTGGTCGCTGTTCTCCCCTCGGAGCCCCCCGCATCTCGACAGTCGCTGGTCGACAAGCCATTCCTGGAGATGGTGTTCAATACGTTGCAGTGCTCAGAGAACGACTACGCTGCCCTGTTTGCGCTCTGTCTACTCTACGCGCTCGGACACAACAAAGGTACCCATTTAAAAAAATAAACATCTGTGTTCTGTTCAGACACAAAGTTAGCCTCTTAAAAACCTACGCTCTGTTCAGACACAAAGTTAGCCTCCTAAAAACCTACACTCTGTTCAGACACAAAGTTAGCCTCTTAAAAACCTACGCTCTGTTCAGACACAAAGTTAGCCTCCTAAAAACCTACACTCTGTTCAGACACAAAGTTAGCCTCCTAAAAACCTACGCTCTGTTCAGACACAAAGTTAGCCTCCTAAAAACCTACACTCTGTTCAGACACAAAGTTAGCCTCCTAAAAACCTACACTCTGTTCAGACACAAAGTTAGCCTCCTAAAAACCTACACTCTGTTCAGACACAAAAGTACCCTCATAAAAACCTACTCTCTCTTCAGACACAAAGTTAGCCTCTTAAAAACCTACACTCTGTTCAGACACAAAGTTAGCCTCTTAAAAACCTACGCTCTGTTCAGACACAAAGTTAGCCTCTTAAAAACCTACACTCTGTTCAGACACAAAGTTAGCCTCTTAAAAACCTACACTCTGTTCAGACACAAAGTTAGCCTCTTAAAAACCTACACTCTGTTCAGACACAAAGTTAGCCTCTTAAAAACCTACGCTCTGTTCAGACACAAAGTTAGCCTCTTAAAAACCTACGCTCTGTTCAGACACAAAGTTAGCCTCTTAAAAACCTACACTCTGTTCAGACACAAAGTTAGCCTCTTAAAAACCTACACTCTGTTCAGACACAAAGTTAGCCTCTTAAAAACCTACACTCTGTTCAGACACAAAGTTAGCCTCTTAAAAACCTACACTATGTTCAGACACAAAGTTAGCCTCTTAAAAACCTACGCTCTGTTCAGACACAAAGTTAGCCTCTTAAAAACCTACACTCTCTTCAGACACAAAGTTAGCCTCTTAAAAACCTACGCTCTGTTCAGACACAAAGTTAGCCTCTTAAAAACCTACACTCTGTTCAGACACAAAGTTAGCCTCTTAAAAACCTACTCTCTCTTTAGACACAAAGTTAGCCTCTTAAAAACCTGTGTTATTTTCAGACAGTTGATCTGTGGCTGATCCAGGGCCCGAAGGAACCAATTGGTTTTTATAAGTCTCCTTCAAGTATACATTTAATGGTTTTAATTTGTCTTATGCTTGCAAAAATTTTTTATTATTTTGTGATTGTTTCCATAGCTTTCCACTATAAAATCATTTACGAAATGTTTTATTACACAATTGTTTGTAATTTTATAGTAAAGGAAATTGATAGAACTAAAGAAAAAGGAAAAAATAAACTACCAAGAGTAAATTTGATGAAGAAAGCCCACCTAGGGAAAGAGGAAAAATGTGTGAAGAATACAATACACAAAGGTGACATCTTCCTTTCTTCTGTCTTCTATAGTAGAAGTAGTCACAAATAGAGTAATATTTCGGCAACCTAGTTGGGCTTTCTTCATCAAATTTACTCTTGGTAGTTTATTTTTTCCTTTTTCTTTAGTTTTATCAATTTCCTTTACTATAAAATTATTAACTTATTGGGCCACCTCATTTTTAAACAGTTATTGGTAATATTTGATCGTAATCAAGTTATTATCAACACATGGAATTCAACTACTTCAGATTATTTCATATGGAAATCAACTCGTAATCCACATCACAGCTTGGAATGCCAATAATTGAACATACACTGTGTATTTTAACTGTCGATATTTTTATTGACAAAGGTTGGTAAATTACCAATGCAGAATTTTTTTCTTTGAAGCGAAGGCCCTAGTTTTTTTTTAATTGGGAGTTTTTTTGCCTTATGTTAATATTGTAAAGAATTACTATCTGTCCCTATGAACATATTCTGTGCAATTTCTACTTGAATTACTTGTTTAAACAAGCTTTCCCACTGATAAATTTTATTTTATTCATACAAAATAAGTTTATTTTTAAATGTCTTATTTGTGTTATTTTAAGGAAGTGAAGCACGTTTAAGGCAGTACTTTTTTTTTGCACTTTTTATAATCAAATAGCCCAGCTACTATAGTTGATAACTACAACATTCACTGCATATTAATATCATATTCTTTCAATTTAAATGGTCCTGGGTTCAATTCTCGTTTCCAGGTGCCAATTTTCAATTTAAAGAAAACCTTTTTTGACCAAAAAACGGCTTTAGACGAGACACTTTTTAAACGAGGAGAAGAACTTTTCATTAAATTTTGTAAGGTTCAAGACAAATATTCAAGAACTGTTTAGATTTCTAAGTGCATAAAATATAACTAAACTTATGGACTGAATCGGTATTTTATTTAATCTTGTCCAGAAAAGTTTCCTGTCATAAAAAACTACAAAGCTACAGCACTAAACTACAAAAATACTGAATTCAACTTGCTAGAACTGTTTTGTAAATCACATCTTATAATATCTATGGCGCCAGTTGATTACCGCTTCTTTCTTTTTTTTCTTTTCATGCTACCTTGGTATTTGTAGATGGTAGGCTATAAAAAAATATATTAAATTAAACCTTATAGTGATTATAATTAAAAAATATTTATCACCTCGTCTTACTACCTGTTCAGGTTATACATAATTATAATTATTAAAACTCTAATAACTCAGAGTGGATGTTCCTACTCGAACTAGTAAAAAAAAATCTGTTATAAAATACTTTAATACATTAACCGAGCAATCAATATAGTCCGAGGAGTCACTCTCTCGCAATTGACTGGACTGCTCGCGACAGCGCTCAAATCCGGGGAGGGGGGGGGGGTGTTTCGAATGGTGTTTGCTGAAGGGTTTTCTACTCTCCCTCCATGCAAATGCGGACACACTTCCTTCCTCATCCCCAACACCTCAGTGTTTGTGTGTGTTTAACCTGGCGGAGTAGTAAGACACGGTGATAAAATCAAGGATATTATCAGTTAAGTAACGTCACACATTAATCTTATCAACTCATCGTGCTTTATGCAACAGTGAGCAGTTTTTAAAAAAACACCATCTAGTGCACTGGTCCAGATATGAACTAGTCCTGTATTGTCTGTTGATACGGTCACACCGAGCCAACTCTTCTAGTTTTGGGACTTGAGATTTCCTCACATTACTGTCTGCGACCATATTTTGAAATATAATAATTATGCTAATTTTTGTTCCTTATCTATGAATCTTATCATTCTTCACTAGGCGTGTGTAATGCACAATCCTGTAGGGATGGGATCCTCAAATCCTTAAGGATAGTAGAGATTCAAGGATTCATGAAAATTTTGAGTTTCAGACTCAAATTCTTAAACAAAGATTTTTTTTTAAATTCTTTCAACTGAAATTTGTTTTAGAGCTATAATACTGTTTGTTGGTGGCTTAGAACCAGTTATAATTATAGGATGAACTCAACAACCAGGCCCCAGACCAGTAATTTAACACTTAACTGAATGTATAAATGTTATAATGAATGGATTATAAGAAATAATGTTAGCATTTAGTTATTATTTATATTTTATATTAATTTATAATATTCATATTTCCTCGTTCCCATGGCCTCCACTGTCCTAGTCAATGTACATAACATTTGAGAATGGCAATAATTGAACATAACTAAAGTATTTTAGCCATCTCTATTTTTATTGGCAAACCTTTTTTTGCATTATTTCAGTCTTTTTTGTTTTTTAAACTAATTCGAAGCTTTGCATGCCCCTATTCTTAAATCATTTTATTATTTCCTCTTGACCCGCCTTGGTGGCGTAGTTGGCTAACGCAATAGTCGTGTTGAGCTCGACCGCCGAGGACGAGGAGATCGAGGTTCGAATCTCGGTCGGGTGAACTGGGGGTGGTTTTTCCTAAATGGTTTTCCACTCTCCCTCTACGCAAATGCGGGTTCACTTCTTCTAAATGCAACCCTCCCAATTCCTAATCCATTAGCGTAATTAGTACTTAAGCGTATAACCCGAACGGGTAGTAAGACGCGGTGCTAAATAATAATAATAATAATAATAATAATAATAATAATAATAATAATAATAATAATAATAATAATAATAACAATAACAATAATAATAATAATAATATTTCCTCTTATAAAAGTTTGCTTATCCTTATGGAGGGTTGCGTTAGAACAAATTCTAGTTAAGTACCTTTTAGAGGAGCGCTCGAACACTTTGCGTTATCTGTCGTTTCCCAGGTGTGAACGAGGAGTTGTTGGATACCGTCTTGTTCCCCTCGGAGCGACAAGAGACCAAGCACTGGTACAACATCCTTCTGGTGGAGAAACTCATCAAGATCATCTCCTACTCCTGCCAGTCCAGTGAGTTATTATCGATATCATCTCCTACTCCTGCCAAGGCTATCTCTGCGTTCTACCAGGATTTTCTAATCTTGGTATATTTCAGCTGCGCGTGGATCGGGCGTCCGAACAAATCACAGCGTTCTAAAGGGTTTATGTCAACCTTATAACCTTATCCTAACCAAACCTAACTTAAAATAGTGTTAAATTGTGATATGATAGGTGATTATATATATTATTTAATGTAATTATTTGTGCATCTCCTCACTTTTATTAGTCCTGGCAGCCGAGAGTCTTCTGTTCAAAACATGGCGGTAAAATGTTGCTGCTGTAAGATCAATGTGTGTTAAATAGATGGAGAGTAATTTTTTTTTAAGTGTAGAGGCTCTCACCAATAATTATCGGTTTATTTAAGAAATATTTTTTATTTGAGATATTTAACGTGCCCTTTCCAAACTAATTAATTATATAAATCGGCGCACAACGTATAAACTAACTTTCAAATCTAGAACAGCCACAACAGCACCCCCACCGCTGTTAATTTATCACTCTGAATAAATGTTAAGCCAAATCGAAGTTTGGATATTAAAACAAAGTTGGATAAAATTACTATACTTTACATAACTATGTACATTTAGGTATTAAATAATATAATTTACAAAATCTAGTTTAATTATTTTAGATGTTTTTTACAGTAACACATGAACTTGTGATAGAAATGAAAAAAATGAAGGATAAATGTGTGTTTTAACTTTGAATATTTTGTTTTAGGTATAGCTTTGTGAATGTCGAATCTAGAATTTTACTTTCAAATCGAAGTCTAAGTTTTTTAAATGTCGCACACCCATAGTTAGTGCACAAAACTTCAACATGCTATAAACTGTTTTGTTGTTATGTTAAAAAGTGTGTTAGATTTTGAAACATAGCACTCTTGTAGTACTGAGGTATCGAGGAGTATGTTAACAGCAGCGAGAAACAGATAATATGTTTCCTTCCTCAGATTCCCGAATCAGGTTGGTGACCCTGGAGCTGACTATCCGTCTGTTGACGCAGCTAGTGATGAAGAACAGTCAGAGCTTTCTTCATGACTGTCACCTGGCAGCCATCGAGGGCGCCAAGGAGGAGAGCACGGCGCTACTGCGCAACTTCTACAAGGTGAGGAACAAGACATATACACTCCCCATCTTGCTTGAGGGACAGGACAGGGGTGGACTGTGAGATATCCTCGTAGACAGGGGTGGACTGTGAGATATCCTTGTAGACAGGGGCAGACTGGGAGATATCCTTGTAGACAGGGGTGGACTGTGAGATATCCTCGTAGACAGGGGTGGACTGTGAGATATCCTTGTAGACAGGGGCAGACTGGGAGATATCCTTGTAGACAGGGGTGGACTGTGAGATATCCTCGTAGACAGGGGTGGACCAGGAGATATCTTGTAGACAGGGGCAGACTGGGAGATATCCTTGTAGACAGGGGTGGACCGGGAGATATCCTTGTAGACAGGGGCGGACCGGGAGATATCCTTGTAGACAGGGGCGGATCGAGAGATATCCTTGTAGACAGGGGTGGACCGGGAGATATCCTTGTAGACAGGGTGGATCGAGAGATATCCTTGTAGACAGGGGTGGACCGGGAGATATCCTTGTAGACAGGGGTGGACCGGGAGATATCCTTGTAGACAGGGTGGACCGGGAGATATCCTTGTAGACAGGGTGGACCGGGAGATATCCCTGTAGACAGGGGTGGACCGGGAGATATCTTGTAGACAGGTGTGGACCGGGAGATATCCTTGTAGACAGGGGTGGGCAGGGATATATCCTTGTAGACAGGGGTGGGCAGGGAGATATCCTTGTAGACAGGGGTGGACCGGGAGATATCCTTGTAGACAGGGGTGGGCCGGGAAATATCCTTGTAGACAGGGGTGGGCCGGGAAATATCCTTGTAGACAGGGGTGGGCCGGGAAATATCCTTGTAGACAGGGGTGGGCCGGGAGATATCCTTGTAGACAGGGGTGGACCGGGAGATATCCTTGTAGACAGGGGTGGACCGAGAGATATCCTTGTAGACAGGGGTGGACCGAGAGATATCCTTGTAGACAGGGGTGGACCGAGAGATATCCTTGTAGACAGGGGTGGACGAGAGATATCCTTGTAGACAGGGGTGGACCGAGAGATATCCTTGTAGACAGGGGTGGACCGAGAGATATCCTTGTAGACAGGGTGGACCGGGAGATATCCTTGTAGACAGGGGTGGACCGGGAGATATCCTTAGGAGCTGGCTGGTTTGTGTTGTCTGCCGCAACTACTTTAAACTAAATTAAAACTAGCCATTCAATTATAAATAATGTGTTTTTCTTTATCGAAGTTCAGGGGGCTGTGTGGTAGCAATTGATTTTCTTCAAGAGGCAGCCATAGCATTATTGTCCAGTGGCAGCAGTGTAAATTGTGGACTGTGTTCTTTTAATTGTAAAAGCCATATTCTGTTTAATTCCTTTTAAATTTCTCTATCCACTTTTCCTGTACCTTCTTCCAAATATATATATTATAACCAAAAAAAAAAGTTGCGTTCGAACAACAGCTAAAATTCAACTCAAACTTGAATTTTTAAGTAGTCTCAAAACCCTAGTTTTTAGTAGCTTTTCAGGAAATTAACTGACGGACCGGCAGTTCATCTCCCATCTGGGGTGAGTTTGGGTGTCATGTTTTTAGATCTAAAGGGCTATGTTGTGCCCGGGGTGTTACGCACTTGGCGTGACCAGTGGGGCCTAGACCCCAAGCTGCGGTCCATTAGGGACGGTGTGTCGCGATGGCCCTCTTCTCTACACAAGTCTAGACAAGAGGAGGCTCTGCACTTCACCCTTCCTGTTTGTGATCTTTGCGATGCTCCCTTTAGTGTGTACCAAATTTTGGTGGAGGGTCGCAAGTATGTCTCTATATGCCTTGCTCTTGATTTTAATGATCACCTTTGTTATTTGTTACTCGACAGTTCAAATGGAGCTATTTGTTTACTCTCATTTACAATCATCATCATCATCATTCGAGGTGACCTGGTGGTCTAGGGTAAGGTGTCAGACTTTTGTGCTGGGGGTCCGGGGTTCAATCCTTGGTCCCGGCACAGATTTATCTGATTGCCAAACCCTTCCTTCACCTCTACAAGATGTGTATTAATCACAACTTGTGAATGTGAGGAATGCCAGGCCTCCACCGTGGTTTGGATTCCACATTAAACTGTAGGTCCTCCATTTCATCTCACAATCACCCTACCATTGCACATTAACGTAAGTGCGTATAACCCGAACGGGTAGTAAGACGCGGTGCTAACAATAATAATCATCATTCGACGTTTCCAGATCGTCTGGCACATCCTCTTACATTCCTGTTGATCTCTCCAAACTTCTCCCTCAGCCTCGCGTCTCCAGTCCACTCCTTTAGCTTCCTTGTCTTTCTGCGCTTGGTCCATCCATCTCTTCCTTAGTCTTCCAATAGTTCTTCTACCCTTCTCTTTGTTCTGTAAGGCTTTCTTAGGCATTCTGTCCTTCTCCATTCTCATCACATGACATAAACACAGCAACCTTTCTTTTCTTCATTGTCTCTTATCATGATATATTATCCCTAATTATTCCATTTCTTCTCCTGTCTCTTCTTGTTACAATCTCAACGCCTCTCAGGAATCTCATCTCTGCTGCCTGCAATCTTCTCTGTCCATGTCCAGGTTTCAGAGCCGTATGCCAATATTGGATGATTGTATGCCTCATATAACAAGGTTTTGGTCTCCTCGAGCCAGACGAATCTTTCCACTCCTATGAAGTGCCTCAAATGGAAATTATCTTACATTGAGCTTAGTTTTAACTATAGTATTTTAGTTTATTTTAATATGTTGTGTTGTCCGTTTATTCTAATGCACACGCCCCCTGTTTTTAGCAGATGTGTTTTATTTTTATTTTGTTCCTTACGGGGATTTTAATACATTTTTTATTTTTTCAAATGGCGCAAATAACCTTATTGTGTCAACGCACCGAAAAACTCCCAAACCACAATAAAAACTTTGTAGCTTTTGAAATCTCATAAACAATTTATTTCTTGCAATAATCCCCACTGAGTGCACTCAGTAGGGATTGAACCAAGTCCTATCATGTGAAAGCAACAAGTGAAGGAAATGTGTTGTGTCATGGCCGCCAGAGCGAGGAGATCTTCCTGGACATGTTCGAGGACGAGTACAATGAGCTCGTCAAGAAACCTCTCAATGTGGAGTGGCTCATGATGGACCATAACATCCTGCTGCCCCCCACGGGGACCCCCATGACCGGCATACACTTCAACAAGCGGCTGGCGTGCGGGGAGGTGGAGCGCGCCCGCCGGGCTATCAGGGTGTTCTTCCTGGTGCGCGAGCTGTCCTTGACGCTGAGAGGAGAGGAGGAAGGTCAGCTGCCCCTGACCAACCCGCAGGCCTGTGTGCAAGTGGACAACGTTCTGGACCTCAGTGAGTACACACTAATGCACACTTCTGCGCGTCACTTTGTTACACTACAATTTCCATGAGAGGAACACTTTTTCTTGTCAGCGCGTTCAAGTTATACTAATATGTACTATATATTATACCAATATGCTAGAGATGAAAAAGGTTTGAAATAGCATAAATGTACCCACATTAGTATGAAGGATGAGGGGAAAATAATTCAGGTAAAACACCCTAAATATACCCGACTGGGAATCAAACCCTGATCTCCTTATGATCAGCAGTGCAGTCTATTGAGAGAGTGACACCGTGGATCATTTGACCACCGGAACAGGTCAGGAAGAAGATCTATTTTCATGTATTCATACATCAAGTCATGTTATCTGCAACTTTCACTTTCACAAAACAAGAACGACACACGCTTCTCTCATATAACCATTTTGTTCGAAATATTTCACAACAGTAGATGTGGCTGTCCGTTTGTATCAGCTTTGTAAGTGCAGGCACACTGATTACGTATGTTTGTTTTGAATTTTGATCAGTTCTTTCACGCAAACTTTATGTAGAAGTGCGGACCAAGCTGAAATTGTTTCAACAGATGCTGAGTCCTTGTGATTGGTTTAGAGCATGTCACATGACCACATTTCAGCTCTACTCTTGTTTTTTATTGGCGGACGTGTGGATCTACAATGACCGATGTCTGTGTGTGTGTGTCTTCAGATAACAGCGACCTGATTGCATGCACGGTGGCGTCCAAGGAGGGGCAGAAGATCCGCAGGTTCCTCGTCATCGACGTCATCCAACTGATACTGGTGGAACCCGACACTCGTCGACTGGGCTGGGGCGTTGCCAAGTTTGTGGGCTTCCTGCAGGTCCGTGTTCAACTCTCATCTCTCCCTAAACAGTTGGTTTCTTGCTCTATTGACCATTTGAACACGGAGGCTCCGTGCGGGGAAAATATGTTAATGCTTGTATAAAACCCTACATTATTTACTCACCTAAACACTAAAACAAAAGTTAAATTTTATTTCTCACATTTTCTTTCTTACCCGCGTTGTAAGAGTTGACAATTTTTACCTAAATTCTTTAGTTTGTGTCTATATTTTTATTTATATTCAGTAACTAAAACTACTTATTTGTTATTGGTTTGGACGAAATGGCAGTTGATGCCTGTGGGATTTTTCAGAGTAATTATTTAAAAATAACAGAAGACACAGTAACCCTCCGTAAATAATCAAGGATGGGTAGCGTTATCTAACATTACACGTGATAATTCATTTGCATTCTACAAATCTTTTATTTACCGCTTATTTGCACAGCCACTATCACGTTAGACCGGCCTCCTAAAGACGGAAAGATCAGGGATGGAATCCTGGTTGGGTCTATCGAGGGATGTTTTCTCTAAATGGTTTCTCACTCTCCTTTCATGCAAATACAGGGTGGCCCACGGAAAAGTAGCTCTCCTATATCCAGCAGGCGCCTCACTCTGAATTGGAGGAGATCAATCCCCTTCCACCCCGTCTTGTGCTTTAGACATTCAGTTCACTTACTCATTCTTCATGTCAAAATATGGGTGGGAGGGGAATGACCTCCTCCAATTCAGAGTGAGGCGCCTGCTGGATATAGGAGGCGAGCTACTTATCTCTGGGCCACCCTGTATAAGTAGATTGCCTCTAAACGTCTTCCTTCCTCATCCCTACAGGTAGTAAGATGCGGTGTTTAAAAAAAAACACAATGCTATTAAATAAAAGTCATCATTCTTTAAGAAAAATGTGAAATTTGTTGTGTTAAACTGATAAAGTCGGTTAGTTTTATGATATAAGTTTTTGTAGCCACCCTGAAATAGTTTGTGTGGGCCGTTGTGACAGGATATCGAGGTTACGGGAGATAAGGACGATTCTCGCTGCCTTCACATCACCATCCACAGACCTCTGTCCTCCAGTGCAGCCAACCGTGTCCCGCTGCTATCCGCCAAGTTTATCTTTGACGATCATATCCGCTGCATGGCCGCCAACCAAAGGTTTGTCAGACGCTAGCTTAGTTTGTCGTTGCTTCGTGGAGGGCTGTAGAGTGTTCCGAGTACTCCAGATGACAGGATTAGGACTAGATGTCTTAACCTGCTGCCTGATGGCTCAGCCCAACATAATTACAGGACACACTTAGCAACCTGACCCAACTTAACTGGGTGTATGAGTGATTGCATTAGATCAAAATATGTTGGGATTTATTCAAGAGTCTAGAAGGACAGGACCTAGCCACTCACTAGAAAACTGTAGACCTCAAAGTTCACAATTAAAACACATAGTTATGTAATGTTCAGGGTACATCAGTCCCTCCTTCAGCATAAGAGAGTAAAACCCCGACTGGACCATGTCATCAAGTGTGTGGGTCTCGCCCTCATATCCTCCTTACAATGTTTTATTTATTACAGCCATTTGGCGCCAATTTTCCCTTGTTATCATTTATTTAATATCTCTAATTTCTATATCAACGGATAAAAAACACGTAAAAAGGAACAAACACAAAATGGCTTTTACAATGGAAAAGAAGAACACGGTTCACACTTCACACTGCTGCCACTGGACAAAGAGGTGAATGCTACCTCATTAATAAAATCGATCATTACCACCCAATACCTTGACCCAGTGTGGGAATCTCTTTTTTTTTAACACAGCTGCCCCTGTAGAGTATACTAACGTCAGTTCTAACAGTCAACGTGAGATTTCCATGTCTTCTACTACATATCTTTTGACAGAGTTTAGTCGTTTCTATGCACATGCGTGAGAATTGATTACATGATAGGAAGAAGAAACTAAGAAATAATTTGTCTCGCAACAATTTTAAATTGTACTGGCTTAAGACGATCTTTTAAAGGCTCAATTAGAAATGGGTTAAAACCTATGTTCTCGAATCCAAATCTTAAATTTTGTTTTGAACCTTGAATCCAAATTTGGATCGTCAAATATATTTTAAAAAAAAGTATAATTCAAGTTAAAGTGTGTTATTAAATTTATAAACTGTTATATAAGATTTGGTGCCACTGATGATGATATTTTGTTTGTCATGTTTCTTATGTCATTAACAAAAAACTAGAATACTTATTTTTTTACTAATTTAATTATATTAAAAACAGTTTTGATCATTTGTTTTTATGAGTGTGTTATTTTCTGGCAGGCTATCCAAGGGCCGCATCAAGGCCCGTCAGAAGAAAATGCACATGATCGCTCGGCTGTTAGATCTGCCTAGTAACGCCCTGCCGTGCCCGTCCCCGCCAGTCTACAACCTACTGGCGCACCGGCACATAGATGGCGCCACACGTAAGGGGAGCCATACCATCTCTCATACTTTGTATCTAAATACTTGGGCTTCACCGCAGTTAAATATTCATTTTTACGCTTAGCTTTCTAATTAATTTAATAGATTCAACTACTCCCATCAGTGAGCTATCAATCTAGTTTAGTGACGAGATTGGGGATTAAATTCCTGGGCAGGCGTATTCAAAGTAGTTTTACCTAAAAAAATAGTTTCCCCTTTTTTCTTCACTCAATTTCAGATACATTTCCTCTAAATTCTACCCTTAACTTCTTTATTCCAATAGTAAAAGTCTGACCTGCCTCGGTCTAACACGCTACTCTCGCAATAGACTAGACTGTCAATGGCGGGGAAATCGAGGTTCTAATCTTGGTCTAGTGTACTGAGGGGGGTTTATTCACAATGGTTTTCCACTGTTCCTCCACACAAATGCAGGTAAACTTCCTCTAAATATAACCTTCTTATTCCTTAAACCATTAGCATAATTATTACATATGTATATAACCCAAATGGAATGTAAGACGCGGTACTAAAAACGTAAAACAGAAATAAAGCTTTGATTCTAATAAAATAAATAAAAAAATGCTAAGATAACCTACCGGTATGTTTAAGAAATATTTCTATTACATAATTCAACTTAATCACTTTTGCTCGGTCGGTAGCATGTCTATCAACTGAGCTAAGGGTACCAGGTTCAATTCCCGGCATGGCTGAAAAATGTATCATTGATGAAATATGGGTTTACCCTTTCACATTGATAAATTAGTGGCTCGGGGACTGGATGTTGTGCCTGTCCTAGTCTTAAGATAGATTATAAGGCGTATGAAGCTACAACAGGTCTAGCAAGCCGGTAGTGGAGAATATATGGCTTGGATAAAAAACTGACCACAGGCTGGAACCAATAATTTGGGTGTAAAAAAGAAATTCAATTTTCTAACAATATCTTAACCTTATTCATCTCTTTCTTCTGTATCATTTTAACTCTAATTCTTCTGAGTCATCAAGAGCGTTGGTCAAACAAGAACTGTAATTATAAGTCGCATCTTTATTCTAGAGATGTTTAAATGGGGGAAATTACGCATCTTAAAATCTAAGAAATACAATAGTGCTAGGAATGAGAAAGCTTGAATTTAGACCAGGTGTACCCCACATTTGTGTGGAAGGTGTGTGGGGAACCATTAGAGAAAACCACCCTCAGTACAGCTAACAGGTGTTTGAACCCGGACCTTGCCATCATCGGCAGTCCAGTCTATTGCGAGACTGACGCCTTGGTCTCCGTAACCACCTGATAGAGTGGTGCAAGGCGTAAACAGAGACGCTTACCTTCTTTTTGTGCTTCTCGCCGATGTTAATTGGTTATAAAAACAACCCACGAGTATCTGGAACAAACGCCCGTCGTAGGTTGTCGTTGCAGAAGGTTTTCTGTGCGTGTCTTGCAGGGCGCCTGAGCCGAGATGGGGTACACCACCGCCCGCTCTTCACTGTCAACAAGGTACCCGGGTTCGCAGCCGCCATGAGGAGGGAGAGCCTAACCCCGGGGAAGCCACGCGGGGACTCGCAAGGTGAGTCCTGGGACCTCGTGTTTGTCGACTAAAGGAGTAGTGCCCTCAAATTCTTTGAATTTATGGTGTCAAAGGAATTACTCACAGTAATAGATGTAAATCAGTAGTTCCCAAGCTCAAGTAACCCATTTATATAATTGCTTATAAAACCAAATGGTAAAAAAGGAAACGCCATCTAGTTCTGTTTTTTTATCCCTTGCCCTTCAAAGAGCGACTGGGCCGAGCGTCTGTGTCTGGCCCGCCGGGGCCCCACCACGCTGGTGCGGTCAAGTCCAGGGACGGGTCTCCGAGGTCCCCGAAACTTCCTCGGCCTCGCAGCGAGGAGATCCCCCTGGAGGACATGGGCTCCAAGGTCAGCAGCGCGCGCCAACACTGTGAGCCCCGTGCTAACGACTATGCACGCACACCCCTCACGCGCGCACACACACGTTTAATATCAAGCACATCACTAAGATCACACCAGTGATATATCACTAGTTTTCACACTAAACTATCTTTTTCATTCTTAAATTAAATTGTAGGTGCGTGCGAAGATTCGAAACTATAACTTTTTTTTCTAGGAAAATTCCAGCCGCAACAATTACAAATCTTTGCTGATGAAAATAGCTAGAATGTTGAATTTACAGTTTATTATTGCCATTCTGAGCGGTTCCGTATATCGTATATTAATATTAATTTGAAAAACTCTGAAGTATTAAAATTGTACTCACTTCGGTGACCGCATCGTCTAAGGCACTACTCTTACAGTAGACTAGACTGCCAATGAGATTGAGGTTCGAATCTTGGTCGAATACTCTATGGTTTTTTTTTTTCTAAAATTGTTTTCCACTCTCCCTTCACACAAATACCGGTACACTTCGCTTAAATATAACCTTAACCTTCCTAAGCCCTAATGCTATTTGCATAGTTATAACTTAATTTATTATATTAGAATGAAATATTACATAACATTGAGTAATAAAACATTTTCAAAATTTTTCTAGTCCATATAGTTATATAATTAATAGCAATATTTTTTCAAATATTAAACAATTAATTTATAATACTCAAACTTCGATTAAACTTCAAAAATATTTCAAATATTAGATTTAAGTTTTCTTGAACTAAATTGACTTCACACGCCCCCATTAAATCGTTTATTTAAGCTTTGTGCTGAACATACTCTCAACCCTTTTTAGTGCCACAAGCCAATCTGATCTTGTTTCCAGATTTGCGCTAATTTTAGTGTCACCCGGTAGATAAAGTAAGAGTATTATATCTCTTATTGAAGTGTGCGCAGGTAAAAATAATAGAACAATCTGAAAAATCATTTCATAAATGTCTATTAGTAAGAAGGTACAGGAAAGGTGGATAGAAACATATAAAGGGGACAAACACAATATGGCTGTTACAATGAAAAGAAGAACACAGTTCACACTTTACACTGCTGCCATATTAAACCTTTTACATGTTACTATCTATGTGTTCTATCATTCTTTACGATTTTCCGTTTTCTCCCTTTCTTTGTTTCCCTTTTTTAGAAAGTTGCGTTGCGCGTTTCACACTTCCTCCTGATGAGTTCCGATAGAATGAAACCTAGGTCGGGGGATTGGGCGGTGACGATCGATTTTCTTCAAGAGGCAACCATTACCTCTTTGTCCAATGGCAGCAGTGTAAAGTGTGAACTGTGTTTGTTCCCTTTTATATGTTTCCATCCACCTTTCCTGTACCTTCTTACAAATATAATACGACTACCTCATAAAGCGAAAAGAGGTTTTCCTTAAGGAGATATATTTAACAAATGTTTAGCAATTTTTCTTGTAAAACCTCATAAACTGAAAATTGAAAAATGACGCCTGGACACGGGAATCGAACCCGGGACCCGTGTCCAGGTGTCATTTTTCAATTTTCAGAATATGATATCTAGATGGAGTAAATTCCCACTAATAAGCATAAATAATAGTTCTGGCTATTAATTCTTAAACCTCATAAAAATGAGGAATTATCTGAGGCACTCTTAGCGCAATAATCAGGAATATGTGTGGCACTAAAAGACTTTACACTTAGGGAATAAGTTTAATATTGCACCAGCATTTGTTAGCGAGGAGTTTGCTACTCTGTCCGTGAGACCAACCTATCTGTTTGCTCTATTTGTCCCGACAGCTCAAGAGCCGAGACAGCAGCCCCCTAGCGTCGCCCCCTGCTCCCTCCCCACCCGTCCTCTCGCCCGACAGGGTACTCCCCACCCGACGACTCCTCCTGCTCTCCAGCTCGCCAGTCCCGCCTGCTCCTCTCCTCCAGCCCCCGAGTCTCAGCATCACCGACAGTCCCCTTGAGTCGGACCCGCAGCCGGAGATCCCGGGCCCCGCCCCACCACTCGTGTCGGAGGAGACCTCCTTCACGGAGGACAGCGGTGAGGACCGGCGAGCCAGACGCAAGGGGATGGTGGAGACCGTCTGATCAAACTCCGTCTCTTGATTTGTTTACTCTTCACGTTATGTTTGAATGGTTGTACTTACACTACTTTGTGTGTTCTTAGTATAGCAGTGTACATGTTGCAAGACTAAGGACACTTGATACAGCGACCTTTCTCTGCTCTGCTCATGACGACTCGCACCTTCCTTGAAACTATTGACTGTTTGCAGCAAGCACAATCTATATTTCCCCTCCCACCACACTTCTTTGTTCCCGCCAATAAGAGCTAGGCTCATAAATATACAATTTATTCAACATGGAAACCGATAGGAATAATAAATATAAGATGATTCTTGCAAGAACAGAGGAACACAGCTTTCACTGTACACTGCTACCACTGGACAGAGAGGTATAATGGCTGCCTCTTGAAGAATATCTATCGTAACCACCCGTTTCCTCCACCTAGATCTCATCGTATCGGAACTCATCAAAAGCAAGAGCGCTATGCAACTTGTAACAGAGCACTGGGCTAAATTCTGGTTTGAATTAGTAGAGACACTCGGCACTTACCTGAGTGATGCTGCTCTAAAAATTGTTTGGATAAAACACAGAAACACAGGTCTCCGTTGTCACCGGGAGCTTTTGATTGGAGTTAGGTCTTAAGAAGCTGCTTAAGGCAGTGAAAACTCGTCTTTAAAAATGTGTTTTAGCGTCCGAGTGTTCTTCTGAACACTTTCTAAACCAACATCACTCCCTACCGAATTAATCCAGGAAACATAGCTGGGAACTTAGAAAAGGGAAGAATTTAAGGTGGGGATTTAGGGGAATGTGAGGAAAGCTAAGTGTTTTTACAGCTTTTGTATCAAAACTTTTTTTTTTTTTTTGCCAAAATGAATAAAATATTGCTCCTGTGGAATTATATAGTTTAATTTTCTTCACCTGGTGATATTATCAACAATTGTTGAATATCTGTCGTGAGAATAGAAACAATTAAATGACAAACTTTTTTGAATGAAGAGAAAAAGTTGTCATTCAATTCCATGACATCCTTGACAAATATTCAACAACTGTTGATATCACCGTGTGAAGAAAATTAAACTTTGTTTATACTGAAGCGATAATTTAATGTAGTTTGACAAAAAAAAAAATTGTTCCAAAAACTGCAAAAATATTGACTTTCTTTTGTTTCCTCTTCTTCCCCACTTTAACTTTTTATTATCCTTCTCCTGCCCTCCTCCCGATCTTTCTGTGTAGTCTTACGTTCCTTAAGAAGTGGAAGAGGTTTTCCTTGTAGAGTTAAATTGACATGTTTTAAATTGAATACCAGTACCTTTATTTATCTTACAGTACAAATACAATTGCAAATAATTTGTTAAATCAGTTCAATTTTGAATTCCTTAAAGGATTTCTCTGAAATAATTCTTCGATAATGAGTTTCGTTGTATTTATAGGAAAGTACAGGAATGGTGGATAGAAAACATATAAAAGGAACAAACACAATTTGGACTTTTACAAAGAAAGAAGAACACGTTCACACTTTACATTTCTGCCATTATCCGCCATTATTGTAACTTCTTCTAGATTAAAAAAAAAATACCTCAAAAAAGTGAAAAGAGGTTTTCCTTTAAGAGATCAACGATGACTTTATTAGAATCTTGCAACAAATCTCATTGAAATGTCGCTAAAATATTATATGCTATTTATAAGGACGAGAATACAACTCGTTAACATTTTATACTTACAATATAATAGTAAGAACGCGGGTGGAAACTACTTTCATATATTCATACGTCAAGTCAGGTGACACTTTTGATAGCTGGAATCAATACTTACAAAATAATAATATTAATTTATAGGTAAAATGTTATCAATGTTTAACGCAAAAAAAAAATTTGTATTTTATAAAACAGCCCTTCCTATCGTGTTCGTACTGTAATTAATCTGTAAATTAGAGATAAGTTGTGATATTATTGTAAATACATTAGAGCTACTGCATGTAGGCAGCTGCTGAGTGTAATGAATATTATACTTTGTGATAAATAATTATTATTATCAAGTTCATTGTATGGGCTATTTCTAATTAAGGGTTTGTAAATAAAACGATAAAATTGTACAAAAACAAAGCACAAATAAAAGTAAAAACTAGGGATGGGACCCTCAAATCCTTGAATCCTTAAGGCTATTCAAGATTCAAGGATTTGAGAAAATTTAAGATTCAAGACTCAAATCCCCCCCCCCCCCCATTTTTTTTTTAAACAGTGAAATTGGTTTTAGAACTTTAATACTGCCCTATTTGTTGATAAGAACCATAAATTATATGTACTTACTAATTTGTTATTTTATTATATCATTATATTATATTTCCTCTTGTGTTCATAATTTTTTTCCAAGATTTAGATTCAAAGCTAAATTGTAGATTTGGATTCGTAAAATAGTTATCACTAAAGCTACCTCCTGTCTACTTCCTGAGGAAGATGTTATAATATTATTGAAATATTGAAGTGTGTTTAGATATGTGTTAGTGTTTTTACTCTTATTTGTGCTCTAATATTTTCCTACAATTCTATTATTTTATTTATTAACTTATATAATATATATATTTTGCTTAATGCACTTTATTTAATAAACATGAATTAAGGGTTTAAGAGAACTCGAAAATTTTAGTCACTCCTGATTAAGTACGTAGTTAATCCAACTAAACTTAAAACAATTTAGTTCTCAAAATTTTCCAATTTCCCTATAAAAAAAAAGTTGAGGTTAATTAATTTGATTTTAAGCTTTACTGAAACTGTTTATTTTAATAATATTTCATAAAATATGTGAGCATTTCAATACCAAAGTGTTTTAGTTTGTGTATTCTAAATTTTTTTTTTTTTTATTTAATATGTAATAAATTTGTAATTTGGTTTTATACATTATTTTAATTTCACTGCCCATTTAATGTTTGGTAATTGTTGACTGGGACAGTGCGTACAATTGGCAATATACTGTTTTTACAGGACTGTGGTACAAAGATGGTTGATTTGTTTTGTTGATTTTAGGTGTGTGCAAGGTGTAGATAAGTATTTATTTGCTAATTTTTTCTACGGAAAATAAATCGATCAACCCTTATTTTGTTCTAGACTGTAAAAAAAGTAAATGGTGCCAATTTTGTGAGTTTCACATATATTTTTTTTACTAATTATTGTGATTGTATTAATTAATTTCTTCCCTGTCAAGTGTTAACAGTAATGTAAAGGGGTTATTCTCCGCTGTCAGGAAGTCTCAAACCCTAAGAAACCCTCCCCACACACATTCAGTCTGTAAACTTTTATTTTTGTGTGTAGCAGACATTTCCCCAAGGTAGGCCGCACCTGGTGTGGATATTTCCGACACTTGGCTGTTTGTGTGGTTACTTGAAACATATCAGCGGATCTATCGTGTCCAAGGTTGTGTTCTGTAGCTTGTAGAAAAGTTCCTTCACGTGCTGACATGGAGGAACGATAAACTCATGAAATGTGTGAGCCACAGAACAAAACTCAAAACTAAAATATGATTTGCAGTCAAATCTTTTGTTTTGAGTGATTTCATTTCCTTGTAATGTTTTAAATTATGGGGTGTGCGAGTTCTTCAAACTAAAAGTCAAATTTTTAGTAATCGCTTGGATTTAAAAAAGTTTCTCATGATTTAAAATGTTTTCGAGTTATCATAACATTATTGAGTTAAAACTCATTTGATTCATTTTTTAAAATACTATGTTTTAGCCATCAGAGCCTCAATATTTTCCTTTTGTCTGGTTAAAAATATCTATCAAATTTTTTAATTAAAGTATTTGACATAGTTAGCTAACGCGCTAGTTTTGTGTTGAGCGAGACTGCCGAGGATGGAGAGATTGAGGTTTGAATCTCGGCCAGGTGAACTGGGGGTAGTTTTCCACTCTCCATCCATGCAAGTATAGGCTCACTTCCTCTAAATTCAACCTTCCCAATTCCTGACCCATTAGCTTAATTAGCGTATAACCCGAACAGGTAGTAAGACACAGAGCCATAATTAAATTATTATTAATTCAAGTATTGCTCTTTATTACTTAAAGTTGACAAAAATTCGAATGTTTTAATTCAAACTTTATTCAAACACTAGTGGAAGAGGAAAATACCTGCTTTCACGCCTCTATTTTAAATAGTGTTGCTCGAGCTGTCGCGTGTTTTTGTAGGGGAGGGCAGTTACTCAAAAATTCGAGTTTTGAGTTTAGTTTTAGTAGCTGCTTAAACTCTTTAAGATTTTTACAAAACTCAAAAAATATGAGTACTCAAATTTTAGTGTTTTTTTTTCCCTTTAAATTCCTAGTTTAGTTAATTTTATTTCATTTTAAATATTATTTCATAGCAAATAGAGACCCTCAATATTTCCTTTTGTCTAATTAAAAAAATAATTGTACAGCAATGTTTAATTTATTTAAAAATTCGAATTTGTTTGATAGTAAATTTTTTCAAGAAAATATTTTAGTTTTTAAATCCATTACTGTTTCCAGCCTGTGGTCAGTTTTTTTTATCCAAGCCGTATATTTTCCACTACCGGCTGACTAGGCCTGCCTTAGCTTCATATGTCTTATAAAATAACTTAAGACTAGAACAGGACCAACATCCAGTCCCCGGCAATTAATTTATCAATTTGAAAGGGTAAAACCCATATTCTCATCAATGATAAATTTTTGGCCATGCCGGGAATATAAACCCGGGACCCTTAGCTCAGTAGGCAGACCAACTAAGCCAAGATATCAAAAAGAAATAATGTTATATAAAAAAATTATCTTTGTACTTATTTTTGGTTTATGCATGTTTTCCTATTCAAATTTCGCAACATAATAAGGGCCTACTTAAACTTGGAAAAAAAACTTGTTTTTAATCTAACTTGACTCTAATTGGGGGGGGGGGGGGGGGGGCAACTCGCACACCCCTAGTTTTTGGTGAAATTTTTGCAATGTACCCTTTTAATGTAATGAGTGATTTTGTATTTAATTTATTCACTTTCAGCATTCACTCAACTCACTCTAATTGCTCAAATAGATAAATAGGGCTTTAATTGAATAGTTCTGTTGCTGCGACAAGAAATAAATGTATTTAATAACTAGCGATTCTCTTTCATTAACCATCGGCTAGTTTCGTTAATGTAACAATATTCTTGGTATTTAGAATAATAAAATAGAGAAACAAATTGTGTGAAGATAGTAAGATAAGGAGAAAGGTAGCTCTTTGAGGTGAGGGAACGACTTCTTACACTTTGATGTGTGTCCTTAAAATGCCTGATTTTTCAAAAATATTTAATTCAATATTTTATGTTTACAAATGAAATAGTCATATCTCGCTGATTTTGTTAAAAGTGTGTCTGACTGTAATGTTGTTCAATAGTCACTTACCAATATTGTGCGAGTAGTCTTACCGACACACTTGTTTTTGTGTTTTCTCAAGGCAAGAACATGAATGTTTCAGTTGAATGAACGGAAGGCTTAAAGCTTCAGCAGATATAATACACTTTATATAGCACATTCACCACCCGAGTTTATTTGGATGACAGCTCAAAAAGTTACTAGAAATAGTCCCTAATGTATCCCTACGCCAACATCTGACACGTTGGATAACTGTAATGAAAACAGATGGTAATGTATTAATTTGATAGCTAACCACAGTAATTTAGGACAATATTATTTATATATTTATTTGAGGTCGGGCACAATTCCTATTTATCGTTTTATTCCACTTTAAAAAATTATTATTCACATCACTTTCACAAAAGGTCTAACTAACATAGCTTCAAAATGGTGACCAACTAATTTAAACCTTGTGATTAAGCCAACTACCGAGTCGAAGGTGGCTGCGTTTTCTGATAGCTCGTGATAATAATATAATCACACATTTGTAGCCGACGATTTCCACACGTCCATCATAGACTGCCTTAAAATATGAGTGAAGAATGACCCTGGGCACGGGACGAATCCTGGATAGCTCAGTGGTTAGAGCATTGGAGTACTAAGCCAAAGATCCCAGGTTCGATTCCCGTATCCAGGTGTCAATTTTCAGAACTTTTAATTAAGTTTAAAATATGGTTTCTGATTGGATAAAAAGAAATTATTAAAAGTTATGAAACAGTTTGAGAAAAACTTAAGTCTACATTATTTTAAATGTAAAATATAACAGGTAATTAAAAAAAACTTTACATTTATAACAAAACAGTGATCTTTTACAATTAGTGTTGGCAACCCAAAACCTAAACATATGATTTTTGAACTGTCATCCAGGTAAAAAGCTTTGTTGAACAGACTTTAGATAGAAATTAGACAACGGCTTGATATTGTGTGTACAACTAGTTACAAATATGTTATAGTTGTTGAGAATGGAGCACAAATAAAAGTTCAAACACTGCAATCAAAGTTACATCGAATCCAACATCTTATGAATGTTGAATGCGAATCTTGGTAAAAAAATGATCAACGTTATTGACAGGAAGAGGGTAGCGGTCACACTTATATCGGAGATGCTTTTACTTCCTGAGGTGTGGCGTCAAAATATTGACATGTTATTTGTCTTCTACTACTATTGGTGCTTTGCTTTCAACATTTTTATCATGTTTAGTTTTGTGTGCTTTTTCAAAAAAAAAAAAACCCTTTCTGTATTTTGGTCAATCATTAGAGTTGAGGTTGAATTAAAGATTTCTAAGATCTTTATAGTTCATCTCAATTGGAAATTATATAGACTCTTGAACTGGAAAACATATCAAAATGCAGATTTCTTTATTCTTAATTTGACAAAAGTGAAATCTAAATAATTTTAAGATTCTCAAATGGTTTCACTTGGTCTAAACTCCACTCCTTGATAAAGTAGAATACAGGCTACAGCACCACGATGTCTGGTCTGATCCAAACTGTATCGCCCCACACAAGTTAGGTGTTATCTGGGAGTGAGAGTCGAAAAATAAATAAAATGTCAATTTGGTTTGATCATGTTGTCGGGTGTCGATTGCTTTAGTCCGTTAAAATGATAATGAGAATTGTAGAAGATGGTGAAAAAAAAATGTTATCCTACAGCTACAGCAATGCAACCAACTTTCTGTCTTGTCTTCTAGAGAGATTTAAAGAGTGTCGGAATTTTTATTTGTGCACTATTTAATGCAATTCAAGGACATTTAGGATCATGGTTTAGGCACTTGATTTCATAAATATTAAAATGGTGTTCGATTCAGGTTATATTATAGCTCTAGTGTTGTGAAACATTTTAATTTGGCTCGAAGACATATTAACACAACAGATAAGATATTTAAAAATATAAACTTCAGAAAATTAAATTGTGATTATACAAATCCATGCTACAATTGGCATTTTGTTTGTCATTATGAATTAACATCATAAGGTGTCAAACCTATTATTAATATATTTGATATTTTTTTGAAATATATTGCTCGTGTTTGTTTACTAACTAATAATTGCTAAACTAATTGTTACTTTTTTGTTAATTTTGTGTGTCGATAAAAAATATTGACGATGTTATTTGGCCGGCCAATGACATCTTTTGATACTGCACAGTAAACTAGAAATGTTGTAATGTGTTATAAACATTGTGCTCAATAAACTCCCCTGTGTAAGTTGGCATGGCAACCCACCACTAATAAAACACTTGTGTTAAAAGCTGTTGTTTTATTGTACACTGTTGCGTTCTAGGAGAAAACCTAGGCATCCTCTAAAGGTGCATTTAGACTTGAGCCTTATTTCATGCAACATTACATGTGCAGAGGCATGCCTCTTTAGGTGAGTCTTGCAACCCGACCTGTTGTTGTCACTTTTGCATTTTTTTCCATGTGGTTAAAGATTTATCCTTTCCTCTCTTCCCCCCCCCCCCCCCCCCCCCCCCTTCGATTACAAACAGAAAATGTTTGTATGCAAACCGTGAGGAAGTAACATTCTCACCACTTTTATTACTTTTCTTCTTAATGTTCAAATATTCCTGGTGAAAGTTTGAACTAAGGCTTTTAATTTTGTTCAACACAACCTTAATTAAATGAAATTATTATTATTATTATTAGCACCGCGTCTTACTACCCGTTCGGGTTATACGCACTTACGCTAATGTGTAATGGTAGGGTGATTGTGAGATGAAATGGAGGACCTACAGTTTAACGTGGAATCCGAACCACGGTGGAGGCCTGGCATTCCACACATTCACAAGTTGTGATTAATACATGTCTTGTCAGAGGTGAAGGAAGGGTTTGGCAATCAGATAAATCTGTGCCGGGACCGAGGATTGAACCCCGGACGCCAGCTCAGAAGTCCGACACCTTACCCCTAGACCACCAGGTCACCCAATTAAATGAAATTAAGTGAAGTAAAAAAAAGGAAAAAAAAAATAATTTTTTAGCTAAAATTAATTTGAATACACCTGCCCAGGAATCAAACACTAGACTAGATTGATGCCTCACTGATGGGAGTAGTTGGAACCATTAAATTAATTATTAGAAAGCTAAGTGTGAAAACTAATACAGTAAAACCTTGGATTGCAAGTAACTTGGTCTGCGAGTGTTTTGTAAGACGAGCAAAAATTTTCAATGAATTTTAACTTGATAAACGAGCGATATCTTGCAATACGAGCAGTTTCATTGGATAGGTTCTTTGTTAAAGTTGCACAAAAAGAAAAATATTACAGTGAGCCAACATATAGCAGTGATTCCGTTAGTGACAGTGAAAGTCGTCCTAAACTATAACCCACCTCCTCCTCTCCTCTCTCTCATCTACCTCACTCCATTCACGATTAAATTTAATTAATAAATTTGATTACAGTAGTTACATTTAAATAACGAAAAAAAAAAGGTATTAATAATTTGTAGATTAAATATTTTTGGGTTGTGGGACGAATCATCTGAGTTTCCATTATTTCTTATGGGGGAAATGCGCTTTGATATACGAGTGCTTTGTATTACGAACACGTTTACGAAACGAATTATGCTCGCAATCCAAGGTTTTACTGTATTTAACTGCGGTGTAGAGTCCAATTATTTAGTTACAGCGGACGATAGATGGGAGGGTTCCCCCCCTATGTTACAATAAAAAAGCAACAAAAGGATTTTTTTCCAAGTATTTATCGTTTAGCCACGTTATTATGAATTTGTGTCTGCATAGCCATATCCAGGATATTTTGTAGGGAGTAGTATTTCAAATAAAATTATTTATTAGTAAAAATCCAATAATCTAAGACAGTGAGAAGTGTTTTATGTTATTATTTTAATATTTTGAAATTTATAGAAGCAAAAATAACATATCTTTTTCAAAAAATTCGAAAAGCGTATATTCAATCTTAACAATGACAAAGCTATTTTTATAGTAAAGATTTATTACACTCCTTATAAAATCATTGTTGCATATATTACAATATTTATCCTAATTTTAAGACATTTCATATTTATTGAAAGCCCCTTCAAAACCATTGTTCTAAGGACGCCACAGATAATCAATACAATATTCTATTTATGTCAGGATGATTTTGGACAAACAAGTAGAACAGTGAAAGGAATTAGTTCTGATTGAAATAATGTAAAAAACCCTCTTGTGATTAACGTCAGAACATTCGTCGGAAGTGACTGATAAAACCCCATCACAAGTCTACCGGAAGCGGCTTCCTATCTACCAACTGCAGGGCAATGATAAACTCTTACACAACCGGCGGCTAAAATGTCCACAAGAAATACCCCTCCCGCTCCCCATTCAATCTTTCCCGTTATTTCCTCCCCGCAAACAGATGCGAATCGACTTTTGTCAAAGTTGGGCAGCGTGTCATATTCCAATGTTTCGCGCGGCAACGTTGACGACTTCATTCTCGCGGAGGATGAACAAGTGTGATCGTTTGAATTTCGAACGAAAGGTGACGCGTTGATTCAAGACATCACCTAGTTAACAAGAACTTCTTAAGGGTGCTTCAGGTGTTTTTTTTTAATCGTTTGTTGTTTGTTTCGAACATATTCATACTATCTTGATGAGCAAACTTTTGTTCTAAAATAAACATTGTTGTTTAACTTCCATTGTATTCCGTAGGAAGAAACTTTTTAAAAAAATACAATTTTTGTTGTTGTTTTTAACATGGCTAACATTTTACTATATCATTATTGTCATTTCATAGTATTGATAGTATAGATCAAAAGTTCCAGCTGCAGATCACATGATTCGACGAATGTAAACGTGAAAGTACGCTACTTTTCTAACTGCCAGATAATGTCCTTTCTATGAAAACTGGACTATCTTGTATAAGTTAATGGAGCTATAAGAATTTATTAGTAAAACTTATAGAAACATAAAAAAGTTTTTAAAAAAAGTTTTTTCTTAGTAACGAAACTGTTATGGAAATTCCTCAACAATGTTTGTTTTAGAACAATAGTTTTGTTAATCAAGTGACAACAAATGTTTTCCTAACACAACAATAACATTTCAGAAGCAATTGAAAACGCACCCGAATAGTTATTTAAATGTTTTATTTGCAACCAGGCAGCCAATCAAAAGCCTGAGTTGGTGTTGGCAACGAGAATGAAGACTCGCGTGTTCGGCAGAGCGTGTATCTACGTCATATTGACTCTGTTTCTTCAGGATATCAACCCAGGTGAGCAAAACACAACATGATAACCACAATAAGTTCCGAAATAAGGCTTCAATCAGGCTTCGAATCTCATCCTTGTAAACAGAGGTTATTATTATCTAGAATGGTCTCCCCCTCCTCGTCCCCTACCCGCAATCGGACGGGTGGTAAGACGCGAGATGGCAGAGTCCCCAAGACCGCGGTCCGTGCTATCCACGAGGAGGGGTGAATGTAGAGGGAATGTACACACATTCACGTGAAGCAAGGGGGAAAATATTCTAAGGCAACCCAAACCGAGATTAGAACCCGGCCTCCCCATCGCTGGCAAACCAAACTTGACTGACGCCTTTGCCCGCGTATCCACCAGTGATGTACGTTGACAATGATAACAACATCATCAGAGGCAGCTCTCTCTCTCTCTCTCTCACAACATGGAGTGAGTGAGTAAAATAACAGTTGGATAGTTTCATTGTTATTGCGGTTTAAAGAACAATATCAAAATATAACAATGTACTGTCCTAGTTGTGATCTCTGTGACGATGTTATATCCTAGTTGTGATCTCTGTGACGATGTTATATCCTAATATAATGTACCTCTGTGACGATTTTATGTCCTAGTTATCACCTCTGTGACGATGCTATGTCCTATTATAATGTACCTCTGTGACAGTAGTAGGTTGTGACCTTTTGACAATGTTATGTCATAATTGCACTCAGTGGGATTATGTCTAGTGTGACCTCGAACGATGTTAGTCCTGTGTGCCTCTGTGACATGCTATGTCATTATCACCTCTTGACGTGCTATGTCCTATAATGACCTCGGACATGTTATTCACAGTTGTGACCTCTGTGACAATGTTATGTCATAATTGCACCTCTGTGCGATGTTATGTCCTTTGTGACCTGGAGTTAGTCTAGTGTGACCTCTGTGACGATGCTATGTCCTAGTTTCACTTGTACGTTGCAGTCTTAAAGTACATCATTGACTATGTATGTCCTAGTTGTGACCTCTGTGACATGTATGTCATATTGCACCTCTGTGACGATGTTATGTCCTAGTTGTGACCTCTGTGACGATGTTATGTCTAGTTGTGACCTCTGTGACGATGTTATGTCCTAGTTGTGACCTCTGTGACGATGCTATGTCCTAGTTATCACCTTTGTGACGATGTTATGTCCTAGTTGTGACCAAGTCGACGTGCCCGACTTTAAGACTAGTAAATGGACGGGTCCGAGTTCGATCCCGAGGGCGTATAGCGAGGTTCAACTGTTTCCGGGAGTACCAACTGGTCGGCGAGAAATACGCTACCTGCATCCAGGGCCAGTGGGACATTCCCATTCCCATCTGCGTCAGTAAGTTGGCAGCACTGATCTAATTTTACTTTATGTCAGTAATTGTAACATAAAAAGTAATACATACAAATAAATATCTAGGTACTAAAAAAAACTACGTAAATAAGGAGTCAGTAATGAAGGAGTGCGGATTTAAAGCGAATACAATGGGTCAATGTGAAAGAAGCGTCTTTTGTTGGTTTGTTGAGAGGTTGAGTGTGATCGAGTGACAAAGCAAATATATGTAGGTAGAGTGTGTGGATCAAAAGGAAGGGTAGGCACCTAAGGGCGTGGTTAAATGTTGTAGAAGAATGTATGAAAAAGAGAAACATTAATAGTTTTAATAATAAAAGACATGTATGACTCGGTGTATGGATGTTGTTGAAGAGAAGGGAGTATTCAAGGATAGGAAGTGTGGAGAAGTGTGAGATGAAAGTACGGTTGGTTTTTTTAGCTATATCACAGTTCTTCGTAGGAAAGGCAGGATAAGGTAGTATCTATCTACAGTAGCCCCATGGCTTCTTTGGTGCTGACTGACAGCGGACGGCTTTGAAAAGTTACCAAACCAAATTATGTATCCCTACGCCGAACCATATGATCTGCAAAAAACATGTGTTTAGCAGCCGTCACTTCTGACAGTCAACAACGGGGGCTACTGTATTATGTATGTATAAAGAGTAGTAGTAAAAATCAATTAGCATCGACACCGTTGAACGAACAGAAAGCAGAATAATATAAATTTAAATATTAAAGTTAGAATATCAATTGAGTAAATTAATGATAAGGGAGTTTCTCAATTAACTCTATAAGTTTAGCTCTTCTTTTTGTGATAAAAGTCTAATTCGACGAATCTAGAATTAGCGCTACGGATACAATGACCAATAGGGGCTCACCTTGTAAGAGTAATGTATCTACGTCATTAAGTGTAACTAGGCTAAGAGAAATGTTTATAGCGGGTAAAAAAAAGCACGCTATGATCCCATTTAATCACCAGTCGGTGTTAAAATGCTGTTTATTACAGCGTTTGTTGAGGGTATTTAAGGTGAAGCGAAGGAGATTTTACCTTCGATTCGACATTTGTAAATTTCTCACGCCCTTAACAATTCCCTCTTGAACGGCTCTTTGTTTTAAGTAAAAAAAATTGACGCGATATTTACTGTGTGATTATTATTATATTATTATTATTATTTTAATTTATTTAGCGTAAGAAAAGTTAAATAACTTAATTTATATCCAAAATTGTTGTGCGTATAGACGTCTAAAGAATGTTGGTGCAAAATATCACTACTGGATCAGCCTGTAGCCTTGACTTGTATTGGACGCAACCTGCAGAACTCCAAAGCTAGAAGGGTGGGCTATTTCACAGAGAAGTTATAATCACAGGCTCATGGGAGCTGTCAGAGCTGCCAACATTAGATAAATGAAAAAAATAAATATCTTAGTAATACTTCTAAACACCATAATAATTAATAACGCGAACACGACAAAAATACTTTGTTACCACCGGTTTTTACTACCTATTCAGGTTATAGGCATATATGATAATTACCCTAATAGGATTAGGATGAGGAAGGAAGCATTTTTAGAGGTAATCACCCGCAGTTTCATGGAAGGAGAGTGGGGGACCATTTAAGAAGAAAAAAACACCTTCAGTAGACCCGACCGTGATTCGAACCCCTGATATCCCCGTCTTCAGCAGGCCAGTCCAGCATGAGAGTGACGCCTTAGACCATTCGGTCACTGAAGCGCGTCATGTGACGTTATATAAATACAGCCAGATAGTCGAGTGTAGTATCATCGACCCTTGGTTGGAGTCTAACCCGTGACTCTTTAGATGAGTGTGCAGACACATCACTGAATCTACTCACATCCAGATCTAGTCTATGGATACATATTTTAAAACTTACCGGTTGGCTGTACTCTGGTAATAGTTCGCTGGTAGGATTATATTGGGGATTAAAGTTCAACTCGTTATTTGTGTCAAGTAAACTTTACAGCCAAACTTCTTTCGACCAAAGATGAGCCATTCTATTTTATTCTATAGAAAAACTACAGTTTTGATACATTTGTTTGTTTTTGGGGGGGGAGGGTGCCCATCTCTCCGGGCACCAACCCAACGGGTCCCCACACCTACCGTAAGTGGCGCTGGGTGTTTTTAATCCCTCTCAAAGAACACGCTAGTAAATGGGAAAAAAAAGTCTATAAGGTTAATTGAAATGTAAATATTTGTTCAGTATCTCGCCGGTAGAAAGCGCTGGACTTATGGTGTTATTGAGGTGAGGGGCAGGGCTCACAATATCTTCTGTGCATTCCCTCCCAGTTTTGAACTTTTACACGCTCTTCAAAGCTTTAACTAACATATTTATTTAATTTAACCACGCACACATTGATGTATCTAATATATTCAATCAAATTAATGAACTATGTTGAAATGCTATATTGCCTTGTATGTGTAAAAGAGAGAAAGAGATACCCGAAAGTTTCTTTCTCTCTTACACAATGGTATGCAGACGACAGCTCGAAAATTTCAGCCACAGATGTCCATCCAGTTATATTATAGAGATCAATGGAGCATACAAAAATCGCGTTTTTACTTATTTACACCATGCATAGTCTCGCCTTTGAATAACACAGTTTTATTAGTCGTGAAATATTGTATTCATTATCCTAGCACAAGCTCCACAGATCAAACCTTACTAATGTGTTCACCGGAGCTGCAAAGTGTTGACCTGTGTTCCCAGAGGCGGGATGCCCGCCAATACCTGCCTTGGAGCACGGTATAGTGCTAGAGAGCTACAGGGGAGCGGTGATCAAGGTCATCTGTAACCCTGGCTACAATATCAAGGGCAACGCTACCATTTACTGCATGGGGGTGGACTGGAACTCAACGGTGCCTGTCTGCGAGGGTATGTCACTTTGATATTATTCGGAAACCTTTATGCGAGGGTAAGGGAGATTTATCCTCTCCGTGTAAATGGTATTCTCGAATTTTACCTGTACCTTTATGTGAGGGTGGAAGTAATAATGTTCTCCTGTGCGAGAGGGTATGTTAGTTTGATATTATTCGGAAACCTTTATGCGAGGGTAAAGGAGATTCTTGAATTTTACCTGTACCTTTATGTGAGGGTGGAATAATAATGTTCTCCTGTGTGAGAGGGTATGTTAGTTTGCCCTTTCAGATCAATTTTTCTTGTGGTACATGGTTTGAAAATGTATCAATGCAGTCCTGTGTGCGAGGGTAAGTGACCCTTGTTTATCGTGCGAGGGTGTCTCTGGGACGTTACGTGTAAGGGTATATGTCACGTTTAGGATAAAACGAGCGATACCTTCTGAGATAACAAATAATATCATATTAGTTGTTATCAGATTACTTTGCTCTAGTCATATTTAGAAGGGTTTTAATCTCTATTATTATACTCAAAACTATTTAAAGTCTGATCTCGGGTTAAGCACAGCTTATAATTTAAAGCAGTGTATTTATTTTATATTTGATAACACTTATCTCTGCGTAAGGGTACACGACATAGATATATTAGCTTGATAAAACTATCAAATATGTTTATTCATATTGTGATTCAACAACAATAATAATATTGTATTTATTTGGGAGAAGTTAGCCTTTTCTTACACTCAACCTACGATAGGTCCCGAGTGTATGTCAGTACTTGTACATATTTTGTGGAAAGGTGGCTGTCTATCATCCTGACGCGCAGCTAGTAATAGAATGTTATCACCTGTGCTGTGTTGGGTAGCTGGGTATTCACCCCAGGAGCTGTCGTGGACTTCGAGTCCGAGGACCTGTGCGGGTGGACCCAGGACCCCCATCACGACTTCGACTGGCGGCGCCAGAGTGGGCCCACGCCCTCGGGCCACGTGGGGACTGGCCCTCTTACGATCACACATTGGGGCCAGGACATAACGGTACGTCTAGGGTGGTACGCCCCTGTTTTATAAGCTACGCCATAGTGGAAACAAGCGAGAAACAAAGGCTTCCTTTCAAGCCACACACACACAGGATAAACAACATTATAATGTCGAGTTAAGAGATACTACCTTTAGTTTCACATTCTCTTTCGAGACTGGACCGTAACCGCATCTGGAAAAGATCAGACAATTTTAATCCTAAAGAAGAATATCATGCTTTATATCCAAGTTGTGGATACTAAACAAAGATATATATTTGTGTAACATATTTATTGCGATATTAACTATCCAAGGCTATAAAAGCAATATAGTCTTAGATCTCGCCTAGGCCGTAGTGGTGGGGGGAGGTGTTCGGTCAACCTCCCCCACCCGAAATTTATGAAAATTTATGGCTTTATTTATGTTCAAACTATCAAAATTAAGGTACAAGTACAAATTATGGGGCTGTATACATTAAAAAGCACTTCATAAGCTTCCAGAGGTTTAATATTTAAATGTTCTACTTATCGCGTTAGGTGTTATATTGCCATAAAAACACTTCAGATAACTTCTAGAGCTGTCAATATTAGAAATTTTCCCTAGCTCGGCAAGTAGGGTGTTATGGTTCCAAAAGACACTTCAGAAGAGCTTCTAAGTGTTTAATATTTATAATTTTCTTAACTTAACAGCTATGCTATATAAAAAGTTTAGAGAGATCAAAGGTTAAATATATAAATTTCTAGTCTACCGCAATTAGGGGGTCATGTTACCATAAAAACACTTTAATAACTTCTAGAGTAGTTTAGATATAGAGATTTTTCCTTAGCCCGGCATTTAGGCGTTATGGCACCATATAAAAAACACATTTTAAGAGAGCTCTAGATCTGTTTAATTAGAATTTGTCCTAGCCTCCGATAGTTAGGGGGTAGTGTTGCCATAAAAACACTTCAGATAGCTTCTAGAACAGTTTTTTATTTATAATTTTTTCTAGCCTCCGTCAATTGGGGGATGGGCCCACCAAACCCCGATGAAATTATTGGCTGGCTACGGCCTTGCTCGCCATACATGGCTGTCTCCTACTGAGCAATTCCCCTGAGAGTTCCACTATCTGCCTTAGGTCACTACATGTACATAGAGTCGTCCAGCCCTCGGTTGGAGAACGACACTGCCAGACTGTTCTCTCCTGTGTTCAGCGCTCAGGAGTCGCAGGACGCGTGTTTCAGCCTGTGGTACCACATGTACGGAGCCACCACGGGTGAGTGGAACCTGATCACCCTGAAATCTTAACTTGAAAATATCAGGTGTATAATGGGATCGTCAATATTATATGTTGTCTGCAGGATACCTGCGGGTCTACGTGAAACCTGAAGGGGTAGAGTTGAAAAATTGACCCCCTCGTTCAAGAAATACGGGGAACACGGCAACCAGTGGTTCCGGGGTTTCTTTGACATCGTACAGCTGGATACACCTTTCCAGGTAAACTACCTTTTAGCATTCCCGACTTCTTGAAACTGATACCTCATTTACAGGTTAATTCCGTGATCTTTTACCTTGCCTATAGAATTTTCTAGATAGTTACCTACTTATCTAATCATCCTGATGCACATTCTCACTCTCAATATCTTCTTTTTATGCCCACTTTTTGTTCATTCCCTTTACAAATGATGTCATTTCTCTTCCGCTATAGTGTCGTCTTACAACGAACTTACGTTGACCTCTCTTTCCTGCTTGGGTTTAGTGGGTGTGTATTAATGTTCTACCCGTGTTCATTGATCAACTTTTCATCTTAATCCTTCTAAAATACGTTTTAGGGGGCGGCCAGACTGAGCGAGTGACTGAAATATAAAATGGAACACATTGGTTGTAACGAGAGGTGGCCAGACTGGAGCGCGCACGCTTGAAAGATAGAACTGGTTCTATTTCAAGCGCGCGCGCTCGAGCCGGTACAGTCTAGTTTACAGGCGTAGACAATATTATTGTATGTTGTTCATTGAGTGCTGGGAAAACTTCTCATTTTATATTTTTATTAATTATGATAGGTTTAGCACACTTGCTACTAACGGCCTAATTTAATTGGTAAGATCATAAACCATACCTTTTATGTAATGTATAAAAACTGATATGTTGAAAATACTTCAATATTATCAAAGTAGGCCTTTACAAATAAGAATCACCATTAGCGTGGAGAGAGGATGAGAAAACCACAACATAATCACTAGTTAAAAACCACTCCTCAGTTCACTGAGCCAAGCTTTGGAGCCTCCTCGTCAACAACTAACGAGAGATATCTGCTAATCGCCGCTCGCCAGTCTGGTCGAACCCTTACTCTTGTTCCCCCCCCCCCCCCCCCCCCCCCCCAAACACCTTCTTCAAATAACCTAAAATTATATCAAAGCTGCTAGTTATTTGCCAACACAACCACGACTTGTTTTGTGTTTGTTATATTTGCAGGACTACTATATTCCAAAAATTAATGCCCTCTTCTCTTAGAAAAATATTAAATGGGAACATTTTCAATCTTACGTTCTATTATCTTCATAGATTGTGTACACTACTCTTACCTATACATGTTACGTAAGGGCTCAGTCCATAGTGTGATCCGTCAAGGTAAGACTGGTACATTTTAGGGTAGATATAGTGTACAATTTTATATTGTTTAACAGAGTCCATAAATAATAATTCGTCAATGAGCAAATAATAATGAACTGACCACGTAGCACTTAAGTTTTATTAAAAGAAGCATTGCTTCGAAACGATGTTAGTAGTCAAGAAATCTTGCCCACAGGTTTTTTTTATATAAGAACTGTAGTTTACACTTGCACGATATATTTACTACAATAAACCAATGGTATCAAATAATTTCTCGCGGTATAAATATAATAAAAGAGCTTCCGAAACAGGTACCTAGATAGAAACTACAAACTATATTTCACAAACTAATCAATTTCTAACTCGTTACTAAGGTATCATCAAAAGATTCTGTCTATTCTCCCCCCTCCCCCCCAATATCATACCTGATGTACTCAGTCCAAATTTGAACAAAAACCCTTGATGGTAATAACAAATAGTCTCCTATCATTACCGCTTCCTGCTGCGGCTCCTGTCATGTTCGTCAGAAGTTGTGCCTTGTCTAGACAGTTTGGGGTTGATTGGTCGCTGGGGGGTAGGTCCCGACACGTTGGGCCCCGCTACTCTCATACTTCCGTTTCCCCGGGCGCTAGATCTGCTTTGTTTCAAGACCTCATACATACCCAGGCAGTATTCCAAGTCCTTCTCCTCCACGAGTGGCATCTGATCCAGGATATCCAGGAGCCTGTACAAGCCGGCCTCTTTGACGACAAAACCCGCCAGGTACGCCGACTCTAGGTGATCCACTACCTCCGGGAACAACTGCGAGATGTCTCTACTGACGGGGAAGTTCCGTTTCAGGTACGTGGCGATCCCTGCGATCGAGGAGGGTCGATTCAGGTTCCTTAGAGCTATCATCAACATTTCCGGTGTGATTAGATTCACCGGTCTCGCGCTGTGACCATCTTCTTCGTCATCGGCGTCGTCAGGGTTGTTCTCACCGCTCAGAGTTGGTCTATTTCTCATACGTCTGCTCCTGTGCTCCCTTTTTAGCTCGTACATCTCCCAGTAGTGGCTAAAGTCGATGTCCTCTGTGTGGTCCGTCACACAAGCCCCATCCCGCAGCCTGTACAGACCAAACTCCTCGACAATGAAACCCAGCTTGCACGCGCAATCCAGGTGGTACACCAGCTCCGCGAACAACTGCCAGTAACTCCTGGCAATGGTGAACATTCTCTTGAGGTAGTTCGCGATCTGCGCTATCGACGAGGGTTTGTTTATTTCTCTCAGTACCGTGATCAGCATCTCCGGGGTGATCAGGTTACGACAGTCCTCCGCGTCTCCGCGAATCTCTGGCTGGAGCTCCCGGCCGCGGGTGTCTCCCAAGAGTCTGCACCTCTCGTTATTGATATGCTCGTACATCTCCCAGTAGAAGATCAGGTCGCTCTCCCACGTGGACTCACAGGCCAGTTCTTCGGACCAGTACAGATCGTCCGCCTCGACCACTAGGCCCGTCAGGCAGGCGCATTCCAGGTGGTCCTTCAGTTCCAGAAACAACTGGCGGTTGTCTCTCGCCACAGGGAATTTCTGTTTGAGGCAGCTGGCAATCTCCTCCGCAGAAGAGGGTCTCTTGAGTTCTTTCAGGACTACCGTGAGTATCTCCGGGGTGATCGGAACCAGTACAGCATCCTTGTTCTGTTCCTCTGTACACTTGTCATTTGTGTGCTCCTGTCTATCTCTTACCTCCTGTTTATCGTCACCTATTGTACCCGTCTGTTCATCGTTCTCTACCCTTGTTCCCTCTTCTATATCTTTGCTAATTTGTTCGGCGCAAGTGTTGCCACCATCAATTTCTACCGCGGGGTCCATTTTATGTGATTTTTATAAAGGTGACTTTTATTCATCGACTAAAATTTTTGTATCGAGTTTTATAGGTAGCTATAGAAACCAGAGACAAAGTACATTTTCTTTCTGTTGTCCAATTGTAGCTTTTACAACAATACAAGGTATATTATGATAACCAAACAAAGCCTAAACATTTTATAAAGAAAATAACACGGTTTTCAATATCTCAGGCTGTTTCCAAATAACGGCCTCGTGTATGAACCGCGATGGGCAAGATACCTCTCCTTAAATTCATGGGACATGTGGTCATACCGTGTCGATAGATATCGAGTGTTTTTTGTCTTAGATCGTTGTCGAGGCTCTCCGTGGAGGAGGTTACGTCAGCGACATCGCTTTCGACGACGTCCGTCTGTCCAATGGCTCGGACTGTGTCCTGTCCACCACGACAGACGAACCCTCTCAGATGACCACCCTCATATTAGGTACAGTCCAGATACCTTTTCTATGTGAGGGTGCAGCAGCTCTTGACGAGCAAAGAATATAATATAAGGTGCTTTGTCTGACAAAGGTCACATGGCCAGTTATTTAGGTTGGCTAGCTTGATGTTATTGAGCATTAAACTTGTAAACCTAGTCTGATATTATTAAATTAATTCTATCAGTTGTCTATTTTATAGTTTGTAGTTTTTTTGTTGAGGTGTTTAAAGTGCACTTTCTAAACCGACTGATTATATCAGCTTACGAATTGTTCCAAATTTATAACAGACACAGCACCCAGCTTCCCAGTCGTTAATTCATCGCTGTGAAAGGGTAAACCCCAATCTAACCTATGATAAGTTTTTAGACTTTGCCGGGAATGTAACCCGGTAGTCTTAATTCAATAGGCAGATACGCCCCCGACCCAGTGATCTCTATATTATACTGGATGGACATAAACATACGCATCTCCAAGGACCAAAACGTGACGTTCAAGTTTATCGTCTGCTTCATTGTGGGGGGAAAGATTCAACGGTTTATTTCAATGTTATTATGCGAAAACATGTTTCTGATGAATAAAAGTGTTATTGTTTGAAAATAGTGAAGTATTATACCACAATTTCCTGAAGAAACATTTACATTAAATGATATACAATTCAGTTTCACAGGTAATACTGTATAAATATGAATACAATCTTTAACATATTTAATATGTAGTTATTACCCATGTTGTCTACAGTCTACCAAGACTACACTTATATTTAAAGTTGGCTATTAGCTTGTATATTGTTTTCAAAACCATTTTATATTCAAATTTCGTAGATATTATGATAAGGTATCTTAAAACTTGATTAAATCTGTTTGAATGACAAACTTTGTGTAGTTGCATACGTCAAAAGAAAGTATTATTATATTACCTTTTTTTAAAAAGTTGGCTCATATCTTGTATATTGCTTTCAGAAACCATATTATGTTGAAAGTTCGATAACTATAATGAAACAAGCTAGCTAAAAACTATATTACATTGGTTTGAACGACATACTTTATGTAGAAGTTTTACTTTCAAACGATAATTTAGGTTATAGACTTGCAGGAAGTACAGTGTATACCAAACCCTGATTTTAGTAAGAATTCCAATCTGTAAGGCCCTATTTCGTACCAGAATACTATCATTTATTATTATTATTTTGGTAGGATAAAACGGTCATTTATAATGGAAGTAAAAATTTCCATTTGGACGATCTTTTATCCTACCTAAACACTACCATAAGGTAGGAAGGATTCTGGTACGAGATAAAGCCTTCCAAACGATCTTCCTTCAATAATCATCGTATATATCAGCCTACATCAACTTATTTAAAGAAAAAAACTCACCAGTCTCGAACTTTGTTAAGCTCTTCAAAGATTTTACAAACACATTTATTTCATTTAACTACTCACACACTGATGTATCTCATATATTCAATTAAATTAATGAACGATGTCAAAATGCCACATTGCCTTGTATGGGTGTAAGAGAGAAAGATATACCCGAAAGTTTATTTCTCTCTTACACAATGGTATGACGACGACAGATCGAATATTCATTCATAGATGTCCATCCAGTTATATTATAGAGATAGATCAATGCCCCGACCGAGCTAAGGTGTCAGACATGTTTGAAGGTATTGGTCTCCATTACCAAGGGGTACCATCCTCGACAATATTGTGATGTCACAAGAATATTTGTCCTAGGTTAAGATAATTTGGCGAGTCATGCTCTTATATACAATATTCGTTAAAATAACCCGAGTGTGATTTATCATTAAAGTGATTGAACTCGAGTTTTACCCTCCTGGGTGTGCAGGTGGTGGGGGTGATGAGGTTCTCGATGACACCCAGAGCTGCAGGTGGCGTTGCACCACCAGCGACGATCTGACCAACACCCTGGCGCCCCTTACTCTACCCACCAATACTTCCCAGTCGCCCACGGGCGCCCCTCCGACGGTCGGACGGTCCACCAGTTGGAGACGCCCGTGCTGGTCACTTGCGACTGTATCGCAGGTTGCGTGGACAGCGGGACTTGCTGCCAGGACTACGCCGAGTACTGCATCTTTGGTGAGTGCGTCATTAACACCGTCCTGTCAAACTATCTCGCTTGGCGAGAAAAGATGAAAAATATATTGTAAGGATGTGTGAAGCTTCAAAAACTTCGACTTCGATACATATATTCGCCAGCTTCAACCTCATTTCGTAAGTAAAATTCAGGATTCGGCAATTACGAAGCTTCGCAATACAAATATTTTTTTTTAAATACACTTTTATTTTACATTTTCATCTGTTCTGTTATCTGTGTCACAAATTAATGTTCACATGAAAAAATCTCAAATAAGTCAATAACACGTTGTGATAATAAATTAATTTATCAATTTAGAACGTCTCTTAGTCATGTTTGCAATATATAACATTCTGTAAATTAGATTTATCCATGAAATATTTTATGCACTTGGTGAAATTTTTCCCCAATATTAAACTTTAAAAAAAAATCGTTTCGTCTTTGGTAATATTTTATCAACTTTTCCTAGAATTAGAAAAGTGGGCTTGGCGTATCGAGGCTGTTTCTTAGAGTCGAAGTTAAATACCCCCTCAGTACAGTCAGACGAGTTTGAACTTCATATTTTTTATTCAGAATGGGTGTCGTCAATGGAGGAGATTATCTGAGCTTGGAGTATTAATATTTCTTGTCTAATAATTATTTACACCCTGAATAAATTGAATAATACAAGGGTAGCGTGGAGCTAGTCTGGAGCACTGAGGGTAGCATGGAGCTAGTCTGGAGCACTGAGGGTAGCATGGAGCTAGTCTGGAGCACTGAGGGTAGCATGGAGCTAGTCTGGAGCACTGAGGGTAGCGTGGAGCTAGTCTGGAGCACTGAGGGTAGCATGGAGCTAGTCTGGAACGCTGAGGGTAGCAAGGCGCTAGTCTGGGACGCTGAGGGTAGCATGGAGCTAGTCTGGAACACTGAGGGTAGCGTAGAGCTAGTCTAGAGCAGAGGTTCCCAATTTTTTTTTGGCCACGGAACCCTAATTGATCATACTTTTTTTGGCGGAACCCCATTTTGATAATAACAAAAGTGATTGTACCTTGTAGTGTAGTTTGAATATTTTCATGTTTGACATGAAAAGAAAGAATAATTATAAATAAAAAATAATTAATATAAGTATTATAAAACATTTATCGAACAAAAAAAAAAAACTATTTAATGTGAAGAATGAAATTTTTTCACATATTTACTTATAATAGCACTAAAATTAGGCTTAATGTCTGACAATTGAACGCGAAGATCTGAACTCGGAACCCCTTTGACCCTTCCACGGAACCCCAGGGTTCCGCGGAACACCTTTTGGGAAACGCTGGTCTAGAGTACTGAGGTTAGCGTGGAGCTAGTCTGGAGCACTGAGGGTAGCATGGAGCTAGTCTGGAACGCTGAGGGTAGCATGGAGCTAGTCTGGAACGCTGAGGGTAGCGTAGAGCTAGTCTAGAGCACTGAGGGTAGTATGGAGCTAGTCTGGAACGCTGAGGGTAGCGTAGAGCTAGTCTAGAGTACTGAGGTTAGCGTGGAGCTAGTCTGGAGCACTGAGGGTAGCATGGAGCTAGTCTGGAACGCTGAGGGTAGCATGGAGCTAGTCTAGAGCACTGAGAGTAGCGTGGAGCTAGTCTGGAGCGCTGAGGGTAGCGTGGAGCTAGTCTAGAGCACTGAGAGTAGCGTGGAGCTAGTCTGGAGCGCTGAGGGTAGCATGGAGCTAGTCTGGAACGCTGAGGGTAGCATGTAGCTAGTCTAGAGCACTGAGAGTAACGTGGAGCTAGTCTGGAGCGCTGAGGGTAGCGTGGAGCTAGTCTGGAACGCTGAGGGTAGCATGGAGCTAGTCAAGAGCATTGAGAGTAGCGTGGAGCTAGTCTGGAGCGCTGAGGGTAGCGTGGAGCTAGTCTGGAACGCTGAGGGTAGCATGGAGCTAGTCAAGAGCATTGAGAGTAGCGTGGAGCTAGTCTGGAGCATTGAGGGTAGAAGTTGTTCCAGCCCAGCACTGCAAAATGAGAAATACACTAGATTCGCGACTATCCGGCCTTCGATTACTCGGCCCGGTTCTCGGTGTTAATAAATGTGTTTTAAAATAAACAAACCGGTACACATCCACTAGTAATTAATACAAAAAACTCTATTGCAAACGCCTTACAACTGTTATATTGGAGACAGCAAAGAATAACTGGTATGCATGCGGTTGGAGTATAGTACATTACTATTGATCTGTGTAGATAGCAGCACTGTCTTGAAATGGCTGGAAACAGAAGACGTGTCAAGGGAGGTGTAGGTACCACCACTGTCTTGAAATGGCTGGAAACAGAAGATGTGTCAAGGGATGTGTAGATACCAGCACTGTCTTGAAATGGCTGGAAACAGAAGATGTGTCAAGGGAGGTGTAGGTACCACCACTGTCTTGAAATGGCTGGAAACAGAAGATGTGTCAAGGGAGGTGTGCGTGAGGCGTAGCTACACGAGATAAACCCATACTGAACGTTATTTACACTCCGTATTATCCGTTTTTTCCGTTATCCGGCCCGGAATTCCGCCACTTTAGACCGTAGAATCGCGACTCTAGTGAAGTTTTAATTTCACTGTATAATTCACTTGGGCATAGTGCATCATTTCAGAAAAAAATATCCAACTATAGCCGTATTCAATACAAAGTAAATAAAACGCACCTATATTCTAAGGCAAACAATTTTTATTTGTTTTGCTGAAATTGAGTATGTGCTTAAAATTATTAGTTGCATGGAATTAAACTGGTTTTAAAATGACGCATAAACATTATTTTATATAGAGCTAGAATATTATTGGGTGTATCTCACAACTTTCAATTTACTCAAGTGAGAATTGAAAAGTTCGTCAAAAAAAGTATAGAAATTTATAATATTTAATGTAATATAAGATCCACATCTAGTTTTAGAAGGGACTTAACTATATTATATTAAGAATAAAATGAATTTATCTATTTAAGAAAATTTACATCTCAAGCACTTTTTTATAACCTATAGTTTTCTCATAGTCTGGGCCTATAAATGAAACCCTAAAGAAAAAATTCCAAAATTTATTATAACTCTTGTTTATCGTCATCATTGAATACATTTACTATCGCTTCAAACATATCAAGTACTCGGGTCCTTAAGGCCCCTTGTTGATGAAACTTTGGATTATCTCTTTCAGCTCGCATTCCATCGACTCCAAAGAGTACAACGCGCATTATGGCAACCAATAGAACAATAATACAGCTATCAACCCCTCCGCCACCTCCTGCAATATCATCCTTTCCTGTTACAAGTTTATGGACGGTGGATAGAACGTCGACCGTCCCTTCCAGTCTTCCGAAATCAACCATCGCTGGTGTAAAGCCCTCCACAACTATCAAACAGAACGTTCCGTACCCCCTTCCACCACCGCTACCCCCTCTTCCTCCACTACCTGTTGAAACTGTTACACCCGTGACCACGACTCATCTGCCAGAAATAGTTTTCTCGAATCAGACCATCAAATCACCTGAAAAACAAACTTCTGCCATGTTTCGATCGAACTCTTCCACCTTGTCTATAATGACTATGTCTCCCACGAAGGTTCTCGATCCCGTTACTATAACTGCAACAGGCACATTTGTTCGAAACAATTCCCTGGTCGACAGAGAAACGGAGATAAACACCCAGTTACACTTTATCACGACACCCTCGTCGATTTTTTCTCCCCTGATGGGTCTTGCCACCGAAGAGCCTGTATTAACGTCGACTCGACTGCTGCTCACCACAATTTCAAAGACTCCTCCTCAAATAACGCGCAGAATTCTCGCCGGTGCGTCTACCGCTTCCAACACCGTGACCTTTGACCTCTCTAAACGCACCACATCAAAAGCCGCTACCAGTAAAACCCCAAGAAACCTAAACCCCCTCAACCGTTGTATCCAGTCACCAGATTAACAGCCACAACCCAAACAGTCGCCCTTAAGACCACCCAACCTCTCCGCCCGTCCTCTGTGAGGACTCTGCCGAGAAGTAAGACCACACCAGTCCCTCCAAGGAACCTCCCGAGACGTAGGACCACGACAGAAAAACCTAAAGACTGGACAGGTAACTCACAAGGGGTGTACGCCCGTTGCTACGTTGCGGGATTATTTAATCAAGGGATTTCGAGGTGGGTGGACTTTGAGAAAACTATACTTGGATAAATATGTCTGGTAAGCCATGATTTTCTTACTAGTGGACATTTGAAACACCTTTAAGAAAAACACCGACATATTATTTATGTGGAAAACATTAATATTAATTTACTATATTGTTGTTATTTTTATAGGTGTTGATAATATAATTATATTTATAGTGACAGCTGAGGATCGCATGACTGACACATTAACACGTTAAATCAGATCTAGTTGTCGAATAATATGTCCATTCGCAAGAAAATTCAGAGCACAGCTAGATGCTTCGTGTGACTAAAACGAAATCGGAAACCTCCGTTTGCCCTAAAATACAGTACGTTTATCTTTCTTGGTTCCACTATGGTAGGCTATAAGATGGACCATAGTGGATAAAGTCAAGGTGAGGCTATGACCTTCACCGGAAAAGTCTGGTCCGTACAAAACGTTTACCCTTTAAGGTAGCAAACTTAATTCGAATGATTCCACTATGGCGCAGTTCGTAAGAAAGGTTCATAGTGTAATCCATAAAGGTAAGACTACCTTGCAGGCTAAACAGAGTGTACATTTGTGTTCATAAATTATACTGTAGCATTTTATGTTCCTCTGCGAAAGTATTTAATAAAATATATTGACTGTCATATCTAATGCCTAATTTTCCCACTGCCCACCTTGAAACCAATTGATTTACCACTTTTTATATATATATAAAACGATACTATGTACTTTACTCGATAATAATATCGACACCTTAAGATTTATTTTTGCTTGTTTCAAATTTGTTATTAAATATAAGTGTGTGTACTAATAAGAAATAATGCAGAGTAGCATAAATATACACTTATAAGTATTTAAATACACATACACTTTTACTGTATGATAGTGAATAAAAGGTTAAGTTAAACATTAAGTTTAAATTCTTTGGTGCTCGGCAAAAAGAGGATGTCTAATATCGACCTAAATGAGATAAGTAAATAATTACGTTGACCCTGAACGAAACTACAATTTGGGACCAGTAGTATAAGTCTGACTCAGTCAACAAATTTGTGACTATTGAATTTTCTTATTTGGGCTAATTTTAGACTTACCCGATTTTTCCCAGGAGCAAAGGAATTATTATTAAATAAAATAGTGGCTTGAAAATTTTGAATTTCAGTCAATGTTTTTTTTTTCAGCATTTCGTGATGCCCAGTCGTCCATAGCCCTCCAAGTGCGCAACAAGCCATCAACACTCCCTCCATCAGCAATAATCGGTGTAGTCACGGCAGCCATCTTGGTTATCCTCACAGTTATAGTTGTGACTCTGATCGTCGTGAGGCGCAGGCGTAGGTTGGGCAGACAGGACTATATGTCGGAGGATTCTGATGTCCGGTTCCTCACCTCTGACGAGACCTTGGACTTCACCCTGGCTAAACCCAGAGAACACGATGACCTGAATGAGAGTGATAGAGATAGTTTATGACTGTCGCAGTTGACTCTGCTCGCGCGTCCGTTGGTCGAGACTGATTATTAATTATTAGAACTGTTTATCTCACTGTCACATTCGAGGAATATGGTCATTCTTAAGATAATCGGCTGGAAGAGAGATAAATTAGGCCAGCTATAGGTCACGTTTTGACAGAACTATTTAATATCGTTGGATTTAAAATAATTACTCGAATTGTGTGTATCTCATACAATGATTAACGAGTTTTTAATTTTGCTCTGTTTATAATTAAAAAAAAGAAATTGTAGTCATTTTATTTACACATTTTATCATTATTGTTTTTTAACCTTTTTATTTATCACCCTTTGCCCCCTCTTGCATTCCAGCAACATTTATTCTGAATATACACTTACAAAAAAAAGAAGCATCCTATCCACCTCATTCTATCTATCTTCAATAATAGCCCAAGTTCCTATATTTTGTATCGCCACTGGAGCCAATAAAACTCAAAATGCTATTGAAAAACGACGTTCAACTTTTTTAAACTTATGCATTGTTAAGTTACACTAATGTATTGCATACTTATGTAGGATGTCTATAAGTCATGGCTTTCATAAAATTAGATTTTGGATGTACTTTGTTCAAAATTATCTTAAATTTACAACTACTCCCCAGTAATAACATAGTTCAAAAAGAAGAAAATCTTAGAAATTAGAATAGAGTAAATTCTGCCAACTCCATCCAGTATCTTTTCAAGCTTTACTATTACATAACTAACTCACCGGAAGTAATCCCCGCTCCAAATAAGGGACTATTTTTCCCCAATGAAAAACCACATCGAACTTTCGGGTGTTTCTTGATGTTTATTTTTTTACGATGAGAGTTAATTACATTCACGTCCAGTCCAACCACCCCTGTCGGTTGTTCGGGACTAATTATTTGATATATTTGCAGCTATCCTTCATATCTGAAGGCCGTAACTCCTGTCCACAACCCAAGATGGCGATCTGCAGTGGTGATAGGGACCAACGGCGTTAATTTGCAACATATTTCTTAACTCTGATGAGAATACATGTATTACAAATAAACAACATTACACAACTGCACGCCAAATAAATCGTATAAAGATGATTATTTACAAACTGTGAAATGAAAAAACCAACTATTCAGCTAATGCATTACATTCTTATGGCGTGTATTACACTGAAAAGAAAATTAAACAAGGAAGCTAATTTAAGCTATAGATGTCCCTAATTATTTACTGCACATTTACAATCGGTAAGTAAACCATCATTCGCAAATAAACTTGTACTGTTTTGTATTTTTGTATATAGAAAACAAATAAAATGTGTCGAGTTAAACTAAATTTATTTATTGTAACGGAACTGATTGGGAACCCCTCTCAATATTTTAAAAAGTCATGAATGAAGGTATTTTTCTTCAATAAATTGTATGTAAGACTTCATCCATAGCGAATCACGCGCTTTTCAGAAATAATGTAGAAGGATTGCACCATTAAAACTTATTTTTTTATTTCAAAATTTAACTCCGTAGTATTTAGCAAACAAGCAAGAGAAGTTAGTTTCCTATACCCAATAGGAAGCTAGCCTTCAAGACACCTGTCGCAGGAACGCTTTTGATTTGTTGGTTTTGACACTGGTCACGAGAGGTTCAAGGGGCAAGGGGTATGTCATATATAAGCTGTGTGTGCGTATGAACACACAGAGTGCCGGCGACATAAACCTAGAGTAGTGTAATATCACGACAGTACTACTAACTTATATACAAAGAATACACAGAAAATAACCTGTATTTCAAGTAAAATTGTTTAAGAAGATAAAATCACTCCAATAAATCGTGTGCAACATTAACAGTTGTATTTATTCAAGTAAAATATCGTAATAATTGGCGCTCGATCACGGGGATATAAATACCAATTATCACACAATAAACTGTTATATTGTTTTAATAAAGATTCACACAATATTACAAAATAAATTAATATATTATTGCTAAAATTTAGCAATCTATTATATTTACAACATACATGTCACTATTATTAGGTGTTCTGTCTTACGACAGGTCCATTACATTTGTCAGTAAACTTAGACCGCCATTGCACCCTGTCCTCTGCCTCCTCCTTCAGCTTCCAGAATTTTCTTCAAGTCATCCAATATTTTAATCCTCCTCCTCAGTGGCGTACCAAAGGGGGGGGGGTAGGCCACTAGACGAATTTTCATTAAAAATTTAAATGTGTCTCTTAAAAAACCTAAATACACAAATTTTACAACCTATTATATTCATTGATTATTTTCAATTATTTAAGATGCCTTTGAACAAATATTTTTATGACACAAGAAATAAATTATATAACCTAGTTTAAGTTCCTAGCTATAAGGAATATTATATTTTTATTTTATGTTTCATTGAAATACAAGCACAACATGAAAGATTATGCATGGATTGGTATCATCAGCCTCTGTTTTGTGGTGCCAATAGTAGAGGCACAGTATGGGAAGTGCTTAATAATAGGGGGGGGGAAGCAGGAAACTCCCGGCCCCCCCAAAGGCGTTGGTACGCCACTGCAGTCTTCCTTCCTAAACTCCCCTTTCCTTCTATGCCATCATGCAGAAGACAATTCCTCCTAAGGTTGTGTCCTCTCCAATTGGATCTGTCCGAAGAATCATATCCAGAATGGTTCTATTCTCATCCACTCTTTTTAGTACTTCTTCATTTGTCACCCTGTCTGTCCACCTGATCTTCTCTAGTCTTCTTTAGCACCACATTTCAAGGTTATCCAAATATATTTTGTTTTCCCATATTCCTGAGAGTTCAAGTTTCTGCTCCATACAGCATACATCTATTATAATATACCAAAAATTACAATTAGATATCCTAGGTAAATAGTCCCATTTTTACACTATACGGGGATCCCCAATATTTTAAATGTCTATTTAAAAAACCTTGCACAGTTAGACAATGTTTCAGTAGACAAAAATTCAACAAGAATATGTTATTTAGTTTTTTTTTTTAGAAAAATATAAGGTGGACAACACATTACGCATATTTAATATCCGTTATTAAAGTGAGTACAAGAGCAACTTCTATACCGGTCGGCGGAGTCCTAGAGCTCCCCACCATGTGCACTGTTTATGTATCACGCGTTATATTCCTGGGCTATCCACTTGTACGGGCGGAGGAACAATGGCAGGAAGAAATATAACATTTGTCAAACAAAAATAACCTTTACCTGCTTCGGTGGCCGCATGGTCTAAGGCGTCATTCTTACAATAGACAAGACTGCTGATGACGGGCAGGTTAAGGCTCGGTCCGGTTGGGTTTACTGAGGGTGGTTTATTCCTAAATGGTTTTACACTCTCCCTCCACGCATATGTAGGTACACTTCTTATAAATTCTCGTTAGCGTAACTAGTACATATGCGTATAACCCGAACAGGTAGTAAGACGTGATAGAGAAAAAAAAGGGTGACCTTTTATCAATACTCCATTATACACACGCCCATGTTACACAGATAATAATAATACATTATCATGCAGGCGATAGACAAATCTTACAATTATTATTCTATTGTTCACTATTTGTCAGTGGCGTGTCGTGAAGTGTTGCCAGGGTAAGTAGCATTAGTTTAAACTGTATCTGTGAATTGTTTACACTCCTTAGCAGAACACTAATTGGTCAGGTATCGAGGGGAATAAATTCTCAAGTGAGGTGTTAGAGCGGAACTTATATATGATTGGTCAAATAGGGCCCCAAGTGGGTGTGAACATATCACAGGTACAGTTTTAATAAGCTCTGCTTACCCTGGCAGCACTCCAAGACACGACACTGCTATTTGCTCTTCTATATGCCCGGATTTGGCCCTAAATATGCTGTAAATTAAGTATTTTATAAAATATCTCGAGTAACTGGTCAAATTCTTTGTATATTAAAAGTTCTATTAATTACCTAATTTTGAGTACGGCAACTTCATGTTCGGATACGTATAAGCACAAACGGTTGACAAAATAAAAAGGGAACTTCGGTGGCCCTAGCTTGAATCAAGTTCCAAAATGGCTATGGAAAGGAAAATAAAATAGCAAACCCCAACTATCATTTCTCGGAAAAAGATAACAAGGAGAAATTTTGATCACTCCCTCTACAGCTTACTTAGACTGTCGGTAATCTGACACTGTCTCGGTCTGGTAAATTGTGCTTTGTGCTGTGTCTACAATTGATAACAGTCAAAACAATACATTTCGTTAAAATAAACATTCAAAAATATATCTGCAGTTATCAATTTGGCCACATTAATAAAATTAACTAGTAGAGTTTAGCTAAAAGACCAAATTAATTTGAAATAATGACATTGTTGGTTTTATTTACCAAACAACGCTGTTGGTTTCATTTACTAAAACAACACAATAAAAAACAACACTTTTGTCTTGCATAGAAATAACAAACATTATGGCGTTGCTATGATAACACAGAACGTGTTTGATAATGAAACAAAGAGAATGTTTATTTACAATACACAACAGCCCCTCTCAAACACGTGTTAACATATTAATGTATCTCACTCCGATTCCTTGTAAACACTTTGATGGCTCAGTTCAAACAGAGCTTTGGAAGAACATCAGCCATCATCTCGTTCGTTGGAATGTACCTAACGTTGATTTCTCCTCGTTCGAAAAGTTAGTGTAAATAGTGATGCCGAATTTCAATATGATTGGTAAGCGAGTGGTACACGTGATTATGCATGAGCTTTTCTGCTCCTTGATTGTCACAATAGATGAGGGTTGATTTTACATCGACACTCAAATAACCATTATTTCTTTTAACAGGCTCCGCAAGTAAACTGTCTCTTTTGCTGTGTCCGTGAGAGCCATCTACTCTGCTTCATTGCTCAAAAGAACCACGAAGGATAAGTTTTCTTGTCTACCGCGTCACGGCAGATCCTGCTATTTGAAAAATTTAAACTTTATATGATCTGCGGTCGTCATGAGAGCCTCCCCAGTCTGCGTCCACATATCCAATCAGTTCAGCACCCGATCTCTTGTTGACTAGTCAATGGTTTCTCGTACCTTTCAGGGATCGCAGGACACGTTTTGCTCTAACCCAGTGTACTATCCCAGGGTTTCGATTGTACTGGCTCAAGGAGTTCACTGCATACGCAATTTCATGTCTCGTCGATACTGCGAGGTACATCAGAGAACAGTGAGTTTCTGGTATGGAACATCCCTCATTTTCTGTCTCTTGCTTTGTGGACGGCTCCATGTCTTTGAATAACTTACTGTTTTCATATAATGGATTGGTTCACTGGCTTGGAATCTTACTTACCGAATTTATTGAGAACATCATCTATATATGGTCTTTGTAACAAAGTACCGACTTTGAATTCTCATTTTGTTTGAATTATATTCCAATACAGTAGTGCAGTTTTCCTAAGTCCTTCATCTCGAGGTTTAGAGATAAATCATCTTTTAATCTTGTGTAAGCTTCTTTGCTGTTTGTTGCGATGATTAAATCATCTACATAGACAACCACGATCAGAATCACACAGACATCATTCTCAATGTCCAGGCCTTGCTTTGTTTCAAAGCGTTAAACTCAACTTCCATCGCTTTCCGCCATTTTGCTGCATATGGTCCTTCTAAGGCTTCTTGTAATGACGGATTTACCGCCTCTTCAAACGCCAAGCTCGCACTTTCAGGATTTTGTACTACCAAATTAAATAACTTAGCTGGTCTTCTCGGCTTGCCAGTTTTAATTCAATTTAGGTCAACCAGACCCCCTCATATTCTTTGTCACTGTGCAGTCTTGGCTTGGGTTTTCTGAAAGAAATTCACTTGAATTGTTTGATTGGAGGTTGGTTTCACTGACCTCAGGATCAGGATTAATGAGGTAACTTTCTTTGACTTTATCTAAATGTTTATCAGATTTTACTATGTAACATAAACGTTGTTACAGCGCACTGGCCCCATAACCTGTTGGTTTTATTTATTAAACAACGCTGTTTTTTGTGTTTTCATTTATTAAAACAACACTATTAAAAACACTTTTTATCTTGCATAGAAATAACAAACATTATGGCATTGCTATGATAACAAAAGAGCAATAGAACGCGTGTTTGATAATGAAACAAAGAGAATGTTTATTTACATTACACAACAGACATTATGTACTATAACATGAGATAAAATAAAATTATTGGTGTATATAAAATAAATTACTTACATAATATGATCAAAACTGATGTAATTTTATCAATTTTAAATTGTTTATAAATTGAAAACTATTTTTATTCAACATTATTATAAATATTTCACTGTGTACACTTCATAATATGCATGTCTTGTTAGACTAAATTTCAGCCCCATACATTAATTAATTTACCTTAACAATGCCACGTAAAAAGCATAAAATAGCAAACTTTAATGTTTTGAAATGATTGAATCCCCTTTGTAGCTTTTAATTATACACGTGTTAAAGTAGTGCAATAAAATCTTTATTTACTTGTAGCCTTATCTCATAAGTTGATTCTCAGAACTCAGCCCACAGTCAAAAATACACAGACACACAACCTCCTGGCTAAAATTGTTGAACATTTCTTAGAGAGTTTGAATCCTTCAACACGGGGATTGTTTCATGCAGTACCAAAGAACAACATCATAGTCTAGCAGGTATTTTAAAAATAGTTTGGTTTAAAAAATGGTTTTACTAGAGAACAAACAAAAAATATTAGTTTTATAGTGTTAATCAGCAAGCTTTCCCAAAGATAAGTTCATTCAGTGGCCTTACCCCTAATCATAAGCCAATCCTCTAAACGAGCTTATTCAGACTGCACATTACGCCCTTATTTGTCTGTAAAACGTGAGTTGTGGAGGTATGGCGGGTTTACTGGTACCTAAACTAAGATGTTTGGGCCACCACTATCGTAAACTTGCTCTGCAACTCGTAGCCTTTACAACGAACATGTTGAAAGTGAGTTGTTTAACTTGGAAGTGCTGTTATCACTGAGGACTGCAACTGGTGGTCCCTAGTGGCCAAGGACTAAACCTTGCTCAATAACCCCAGGGAAACTCCTATAAGGCTGACCCTATTGTTTCCTTGTCTGTGACTCGGTCTAATAATAATCATTGAACATTTAACTAATTAATATTATTCTTGATCATGATATAATTAAAGATTATGATCCTGGTTATTTATCAATAAAGCATTATTATTCTAAATCAAAAGTCCTGGACTTAAACTAAAAATTAACTTCAGTATCGATTTGTCTCAATTCTAAGCGCTATTTTTTTTTAATTTGAAAAGGTTTAAAAACAAGATAGAGGTTGGCAGCGTGGTTTTAGCCATTGGTCAACATGGTTTTAATCCTCATTGCATAAAGACTAAAATTTGATCCTATTCGTGCCTTTCGATGTTCTCTTTGCTTTCTTTGTGACAAACCATTGGTGGAATAATTTAATTGTTGGCCTGACTCATTTATGGTGCTATTACGTATTTTCAATCAGGAGAAAGGGATTGATGACTGTTCGTCAGTGATGTGTTCGCCAAGTTGTGAAATAGTGCTACTTTCGTGTTTCAATAGAGACATAATATATAACTTGGATATCTTGGTAAGTTTTGACAATTGATTGTACGGCTATCACATAACCTAAACATAAGAATCAAAAGAAAATTAAATTATCTTCCAATTAATGGTTTTTTTGTCATCCCGTGTGGTATATGCAGATTTTTGTGAAGACTCATTTCAACAAATACTTTTTTTTTTTTTCAATTTCACTCACTTTGATTTAGCCCAGTATAAAAATAAATGTTGATAGGTTCTGTGAAAAGGTTTTCTTCGTCTGATAAATTTTAAAAATTGTTTTCTTATTTTTAATATACACAGCAACAATTCAATAAATCGAATAATAACAATTTTTAATAGCCTACTGTTTTTGGTATCAGCCTTGGCCTATTATAGATGTAGGCCTAGGCCTACTCACCTAAATCACAAGATACCACTCGGCCATATGCAACTCGCATAGCGTGCGATAATTAATGTTACAATTATACTATCGCAACCTAATTGACTTATCTTCCATGTGTGTACATATGAATAACAATGTTGATGTAAATTGAAATCAATACTAGACCTATTGTTAAACTAAACTATTCAAACATATTTTTCAATATAGAAGAATAGAATGAATACCTATGGGATGACATTTTGGAGAATAAAGGGATTTAGGCGAGCATATTTTTAATTTTATCTAGAAACAATATTAAAAGTGATGATATTAAATTTACAGAATTCTGTTGCTTCTTGCATTAAAGATTTTTTTTTTAAATTGGTAGTTATTAGACTGATAAAAAAAAGTATTTTCACAGTACCGGTCGTATGATGCGCATTTCGTGGGTGTCTACCCTAGTATACGGAGCATGACTATTCTCAAACATTCAAACACATGTGATTATTTACGTTCTTCACTAGAATATCACCAAAATTAGGCTCAGTTTAATATAGTTCCATTGTGTCGTGATCAGGCTTATTTTTAAATTTTATTGTATTAAACAAATATGATTTATAAAAAATTTCAACGGCCTTAAATCTACGTTTTTAAGAAAAGCATAATACAAAAAACCACACCACGATGCGATGCCTGATTTGAGCTCAAGTACCTGCCTGAGGCCCTGTGTTTCTATTCGAGGGGCTCTTTAATTAGGCAACAAATAAAAATGCTTGAAAATTAATCAACATTTTTTTAAAATTTTTATTTTTGCTGATAAAATATTGCCAGTTGTTGATGTTCTAATTGGCAGACTCCTTGAGGTACACTGCAACTTGTCGAGGACTCACTAGATGAACACTTACATACACTCCAACATGTTCACCAAACGCAACATGCTGTACTTGGTCGTGTTGCTGGCACTGTTCTGTATCGGGATCTTCACTCTTCACAGCCAACTGTTGGACAGCGAGGAGAGGTCCCACGTGTTCAGGACCAGTAGCGTGCTACCAGAGGAGATCGTCAAACTGTACAACTACACGGAAGGTAACTCTAGGGGGGGCCGCGGGTCTCTGCTCGGGCGTCAAGACTGACAATCACTTTGGTTTGAATCCCATTGGAGTCATTTTTTTAATTTTATTCGCCTTATGTGAAAACAGTATGAGCATATCTGTGCTGGGGGGTCCGGGGTTCAATCCTCGGTCCCGGCACAGATTTATCTGATTGCCAAACCCTTCCTTCACCTCTGACAAGACGTGTATTAATCACAACTTGTGAATGTGAGGAATGCCAGGCCTCCACCGTGGTTCGGATCCCACGTTAAACTGTAGGTCCTCCATTTCATCTCACAATCACCCTACCATTACACATTAGCGTAATTGCGTATAACCCGGACGGGTAGTAAGACGCGGTGCTAAATAATAAAAATAATAAAAGTATAAAGGCCTATGTTTGGTTTTTCTCTATAGATCTAGAGGTGCTTATTAAGAGTGGGGGTCATTAATGCTTGCGACCCTATTGTAAACTTTCCACTCGGACGCCTCCTATTTTCTTACCGTGAGGAAACTAAATGTTGACCTGATTGTGATTCGCATTAAATCTTCACAACGCTCTCGACCTTGATCGAGGTCATCAAAGAATGTTAATAAGGCATATAATAACACCAACTCAAACATAAAAATCAAGTAACGTTGATAATGCTATAACACAACAAACACAATGTGCTATCAATATAGCATTTAATTTCATAAAATAACACTAACACCTTATCACTTTTGATGTCATAAATAGTTTTTTTAATCACCTTCATTAGATCGGGTGTTTATTTAACAACAACACATTAAATGTCTCTTGTAAACCTTGAGAGAAACTCAAATCACAGTTCTGTATGTTCAAATAAATTTTTATTTATGTTTTGAATTGATATTGTTTAATAATTGTCACACATTAACTTTTTAACTGACGTTTGTTCTTAGTAAGAAGCAGTGCTAAAAAAAATTCAATGTTCGTGAGGTAGTTACACATTTTAGTAGCCTACATAATTGATTTTAGGGCTATAAATTTACTTAATTGGCTGTGGGAAGGGGTTGGTTTTATATGCGGGGGCCCACGGTGAAGTCCTCCCTCTAGTCCCCCAACAGGAGCATTTTTTTTAAATCATACAATATATTTGAATCAATTTAAAGGTTTTTGGGTGAGACAGGCTCTTAATAGGCCTGAATGGAACTGTAATACTCGCCTAAACTATGCTTTATCCGTTGGGTGAGACAGGCTCATAAAAGCCTGAATATAACTGTAATACTCGCCTAAACTATGCTTTATTCGTTGGGTGAGACAGGCTCTTAATAGGCCTGAATGGAACTGTAATACTCGCCTAAACTATGCTCTATCCGTTGGGTGAGACAGGCTCTTAAAAGGCCTAGAGATCTACCAAGTAAGTCAGACCTATTGTCTGGCGCACAGGTTACGGGGATCTGAACGGCCCGCTGGTGAGGCAGGAGGACCCGCGGCTGGTAGCCAAGCTCGCCACCAAGTTCCTGATACCCCCGAAGCACAGGGATGTGCCCTACCACCTGGAGGACCCCGTGGTGCACGACACGTCCATGGGGCAGGCCGAGAAGATCATGAAGTTGCTCAACTACAAGGTAAGGACCATTCTCCCCATTAGATGAAATATACCCGCATTTGTGTGTAGGTAGAACAGGAAAACAACATCCTCTTTGGTGGCCGTATGGTCAAGGTACTACTCACCCAATAGACTAGACTTCCGAAGATGGGGAGATCAGGTGGTTTTACACTCTCCCTCCACACAAATGCGGGTACACTTTCTTCAAATTTAACCTACCTAACCCTTAACACAATAGTGTAATTAGTACATTATCATATTGTTTCAAAACAAAGCTTGTTATATGTCTATGCCTCTAATCATGTTTTGTCTATGTTTTAAAAAATATTGTATGTTCTTTGTCTTCTTTGTTTGGAGTTAGAAACTCAAGTGGGAGAACAAAGGGCGTATGATTCAAACGGGTGGTAAGATGCGATGATATTATAACAAGAAGTATTCCCTTCATGTGACTAGGATGAGGTGGGTAAATAGTGCTAGAAGTGGCTATCAGGGATTTAAACTATTCAACTCAAAGGTACAGGATACAACGTTGTATTGCCGTTATTTCAGTGCTGGTGCTTAAAGTGCCATAGAAAGAACTTTTTTTTAAAAAAAAACTTAAAACTAATTTTTGTGTGTGTGTGCGCAGAAAAATGGTTTCTTCATAGAGTGCGGTGCGCTGGACGGGGAGACACGCTCCAACACGCTCGTGTTTGAGCGTGAGCTGGGTTGGAATGGGCTGCTCATAGAGGCCGACCCTTTCAATTTCGCGAGCATGGTTACTAAAAACAGAAAGGCTTATCTCTCGCCCTCCTGTCTCAGCATCAAGTCCTACCCCAATATAGTAAGTACTACCCCGCAAGGTTAGTTCACTACACCGACCAGATACAAGTACTACCCCAATATAGTAAGTACTACCCCCAAGGTTAGTTCATACACGACCAGATACAAGTCTACCCAATATAGTAAGTGTTTGTACTTGCTCCAATAGTTGAGATAAATAACATTTTTATGGGAAAAAAAACACATCTTTTAGTAAACAAGACTAAGCAAGTTACGTGCTCAACTAACCTTAATATTTATGATGGGCTAAAGCCAATTCTGTATAATTATCTATCATAGATTTGAAGTTAGAGTTAAACCCAAAGAATCCGTATATATCTAAGATTATTGATTTTTGAATTCGAGTCAAATCGGAATCTTCCAATATTAATTTTAAAATATCAAATCCAATCTTAACAAAATTCGGATCTGGATTCAAAATTTGATTGTTTACACAGGCTTAGCAAAAAAAACAAACACAGTTCACACTTTACACTGCTGACACTGGACAAAGAGAAGAACACAGTTCACACGTCACACTGCTGGACACTGGACAAAGTGGTAATGGTTGCCTATTTAAGAAAAGCCACTTGCTACCGCCCAATCTTGGCGTTCTCTCGGAACTAATCAGGAGGGATTAAGAAACACGCAACATAACTTTACAAGAGTCATTTTTAATGAAGATGAAATTTATTTCCTCTGTACCACCCTTTCTAAAATGTGTGCAGTTTAAGTGTGGACCCTGCGGGACTCTCGCTTCACTCTCACTCTCACTCTCACTCTCCCTACAGGTGTCCTTCCAGCAACTCCACAACATGGGGAAGATCTCCAACTCCCCCGTGGGACAAAACAAACCCGGCTATGTGGATGTACAATGTTTCCCTTTCTACACTACCTGCTCGCTCTCAACCGCACGCTCATCGACTACTTCAGTCTGGACGTGGAGGGTAATGAGCTGGACGTGCTGGAGACCATTCCCTTCGACAAGGTGGACATCCAGGTGAGATATTGGACAGGGTGAACGTCCAGGGGAGATATTGGACAGGGTGAACATCCAGGGGAGATATTGGACAGGGTGGACGTCCAGGTGGGATATTGGACAGGGTGGACGTCCAGGTGAGATATTGGACAGGGTGGATGTCCAGGGGAGATATTGGACAGGGTGAACATCCAGGGGAGATATTGGACAGGGTGAACATCCAGGTGGGATATTGGACAGGGTGGACGTCCAGGTGGGATATTGGACAGGGTGAACGTCCATGGGAGATATTGGACAGGGTGGACATCCAGGGGAGATATTGGACAGGGTGGACGTTTAGGGGAGATATTGGACAGGGTGGATGTCCAGGGGAGATATTGGACAGGGTGGATGTCCAGGTGGGATATTGGACAGGGTGGATGTCCAGGTGGGATATTGGACAGGGTGGACGTCCAGGTGTGATAATGGACAGGGTGAACATCTAGGTGAGATATTGGACAGGGTGAACATCTAGGGGAGATATTGGACAGGTGGATGTCCAGGGGAGATATTAGACAGGGTGGACGTCCAGGGGAGATAATGGACAGGGTGGATGTCCAGGTGGGATATTGGACAGGGTGGACGTCCAGGTGGGATATTAGACAGGGTGGACATCCAGGTGAGATAATGGACAGGGTGGATGTCCAGGGGAGATATTAGACAGGGTGGACGTCCAGGTGAGATAATGGACAGGGTGGATGTCCAGGTGGGATATTGGACAGGGTGGATGTCCAGGTGGGATATTGGACAGGGTGGACGTCCAGGTGTGATAATGGACAGGGTGGACGTCCAGGTGAGATATTGGACAGGGTGGACGTCCAGGTGAGATAATGGACAGGGTGGACGTCCAGGTGGGATATTGGACAGGGTGGACGTCCAGGTGAGATATTGGACAGGGTGGATGTCCAGGGGAGATATTAGACAGGGTGGACGTCCAGGTGAGATAATGGACAGGGTGGATGTCCAGGTGGGATATTGGACAGGGTGGATGTCCAGGGGAGATATTGGACAGGGTGTACATCCAGGGGAGATAATGGACAGGGTGGATGTCCAGGGAGATATTGGAAAGGGTGGACGTCCAGGGGAGATATTGGACAGGGTGGATGTCCAGGTGGGATATTGGACAAGGTGGATGTCCAGGTGTGATAATGGACAGGGTGGACGTCCAGGTGAGATATTGGACAGGGTGGACGTCCAGGTGAGATAATGGACAGGGTGGACGTCCAGGTGGGATATTGGACAGGGTGGACGTCCAGGTGAGATATTGGACAGGGTGGATGTCCAGGGGGATATTAGACAGGGTGGACGTCCAGGTGAGATAATGGACAGGGTGGATGTCCAGGTGGGATATTGGACAGGGTGGATGTCCAGGTGGGATATTGGACAGGGTGGATGTCCAGGTGGGATATTGGACAGGGTGGACGTCCAGGTGTGATAATGGACAGGTGGACGTCCAGGTGAGATAATGGACAGGGTGGACGTCCAGGTGAGATATTGGACAGGGTGGACGTCCAGGTGGGATATTGGACAGGGTGGACGTCCAGGTGAGATATTGGACAGGGTGGATGTCCAGGGGAGATATTGGACAGGGTGGATGTCCAGGGGAGATATTAGACAGGGTGGACGTCCAGGTGAGATATTGGACAGGGTGGACGTCCAGGTGGGATATTGGACAGGGTGGACGTCCAGGAGAGATAATGGACAGGGTGGATGTCCAGGTGGGATATTGGACAGGGTGGACGTCCAGGTGTGATAATGGACAGGGTGGATGTCCAGGTGGGATATTGGACAGGGTGGACGTCCAGGTGGGATATTAGACAGGGTGGACATCCAGGTGAGATATTGGACAGGGTGGACGTCCAGGGGAGATATTGGACAGGGTGGACGTCCAGGGGAGATATTGGACAGTGTGGACGTCCAGGTGAGATAATGGACAGGGTGGACATCCAGGGGAGATATTGGACAGGGTGGACGTCCAGGGGAGATATTGGACAGGGTGGACGTCCAGGGGAGATATTAGACAGGGTGGACGTCCAGGGGAGATATTGGACAGGGTGGACGTCCAGGGGAGATATTGGACAGGGTGGACCTCCAGGGGAGATATTAAAAAGGGTGGACGTCCAGGGGAGATATTGGACGAGGTGGACGTCCAGGGGAGATATTGGACAGGGTGGACGTCCAGGGGAGATATTGGACAGGGTGGACGTCCAGGGGGATATTAGACAGGGTGGACATCCAGGTGAGATATTGGACAGGGTGGACGTCCAGGGGAGATAATGGACAGGGTGGACGTCCAGGTGGGATATTGGACAGGGTGGATGTCCAGGTGGGATATTGGACAGGGTGGACGTCCAGGTGGGATATTAGACAGGGTGGACATCCAGGTGAGATATTGGACAGGGTGGACGTCCAGGGGAGATAATGGACAGGGTGGATGTCCAGGTGGGATATTGGACAGGGTGGACGTCCAGGGGAGATATTGGACAGGGTGGACGTCCAGGGGAGATATTGGACAGGGTGGACGTCCAGGGGAGATATTAGACAGGGTGGACGTCCAGGGGAGATATTGGACAGGGTGGACATCCAGGGGGATATTGGACGAGGTGGATGTCCAGGGAAGACAGAGGCTAGAAGCTCTACTTGGTGCAATGGGTCGTGTCCTCTGAGCTACCTTCCTCATCCTTATCTCCTAATTAAGTCCGCAGTAACTTAATAAAGTGTATTTGTTCCAGACACTGTCAGTGGAGTTTGTCCACGTCGCCAAAGGTAAGGAGTACCTGCAGATGTTCATGGAGAAGAAAGGTTACGTTGTCGACAGCGAGGTGACCCACTCGGACAACCTCGCCAACGACTTCATCTTTGTCAAGAGCACGCTGAGAGCTTTGGACCCTTAGCGGACGCTTCGCTCTCTTGTTATACTACGCTGACACTGTGCCATTGTTGGACGAGCTTTAGTCTTCGGTTACAAGCTTTAAAAGCTGATTTGTTGGAGTTTTTAAAATGTCTGAGGGATGGAAGTCTTCTACAATCGGTTAAAAAATTCCCCACATTTCAACGCTCTCTTTCAAAGATCAAGTATTACACAAATAGATTTAAAGTATCAAAATTTTAGAAATGCTACTCACAATTTTTGCGACTTAGCTGTATATTCTGTCCCAATAAATGATATGGAGTGGCTGTTTCAAGCATTTGTTATCTGTCGACCATCATCTCGCTAAATGCTGGGACATTCACAAGAAGAAGAAGTCAAATCCACTATTTTAATAATTTGAATCATTTTACTTATGAATCTCAAATGCGGGTCTGAATTTGAATCTTGGGAAAAAAATTATGAAACTCGCAGGAAATATAAATATAATGTAATAATATTAAAATACAAATATAATTAAATGTTAACATTCTTTTTTTATAAGTCATTCGTTATAACATTCATGTATTCAGTTAAAACATTAAGTTACTGCTCTGGGGTTTGGTTGTTAAGTTTCGTCCCATATTTATTATTGATTCTGAACCACCAATAAGCATTATTATTGCTTTAATACAAATTTCAATCGGGGAGAGGGCGAGGGGAGGGGAATTGAGTCTCTGATCTTAAATCACGAAGATCCTTAGAGATTCAAGGGCCCATCCCTGGTTTTATCATCCTAGCTTGTAGCGGTCTTCCAAATACACATTCATTTCTCTCGAAAGTGAAGATAAGTTCTCTTAATAATTAATTAATGAATTTGTGCGAAGCTTCGAAAAGATCTTCAGCTTCATCTTGACTTTGAAAAAAAATAATCCAGTTTTGTCACTAAAAATACTGACAGCTGACCTACTAATTTATGTTCAATTATCGTCATTGCTTTTTTGTACATTACAAATTCTCGTATGGCATAATCTGAAGTAATAGGATTGATTGGAATGATAATAATTTTATTTATCGGATTAGGATTAAATATTAAAAACAACATATTTTCTAAATTATTTTAGTGTTTAAAGCTTAAATAAAAAGCATAACAAATTTATTTTTTCATGTATAAAACAATTAACAAACAAATATTCAAACTTCAATTCGGGTTTTGAGAATATTTCTTATATTCGAATTAAGTTAATTTTGAATTTGAAAAAATTTAACTTTGCACCCCATTAATGAGCAATAATTTATTATTTCTTGGTAAATAAATGCTTGGAAGGAAATGGTAAATACCTGAAATAGTTGGAAACACAATTTATATTTTGCGATATTTGTTTGTGACTTACAACGGAGTGAATGTGTCACCATTTTCAAGTTGGATCTTCCTCTTGTGGCAGCGACGATCTTAGACCAACATGAAATATCATTCTGTCAGCGACAGTTATTCGATGACTTCTTTCGTCCAGTGGCGTAGCAAGAGAATTTGATACCCAGAGCGGGCCTATCGATTTTGGCACCTGCTACCCAGTGGAGAAACCAAATTCCTATAAGAAGCTTGTTGTGATAGAAATTGATAAGAATAAAGAAAAGGGAAAAATAAACTGCTAAGAGTAAATTTGATGAAGAAAGCCCACCTAGGGAAAGAGGAAAAATGTGGGAAGAACCCTATTTACAAAGGTGATATCTTCTTCCTTTCTTCTGTCTTCTATAGCAGAAGTAGTCACAAACAAATAGAATAATATTTCGGCACTGTTGCCTTAATCAAACACAAAGAAGAAAGAAGGAATATATTTACACAAAAAATGTATTCGTATTAAAGTGTATTCCCTCTTCTCTTATTTGATAAAGGCAATTATGGTGAAAAATTACTCTCTTGTGTTAAAATTAGTGTTTAAATGCGTGTGTACTCCCCCTCGATACGCCACTGCTTTTGTCTCGATGAAAATATACTCGCTCAAGTTTATTTATAGATATTACTACAGTTTAAAAAAAAAACACCACAACTTCCAAATGACAACACTGTTAGTGCAAGTTTAAAGTGTTAACTTTTAGGTTGTGTGATGGAAACTTATCTCCTATGATATTTTGTGATAAAGGCAGATTGTTGATAAATGCAAAAACTTTGATATATATATAGAGAGATGACGGAATGAATACCTTTGTTAATTAGAGTTTGCGAACTTACGAAACACATGTCGGCTTCGACGCTTATATGAAGCTTTGCCAATAAAAAAAAGTACTTACAATTAAAATAATCTATGGTCGATTTTTGCTATCTTTGAACGGTTACAAATATTATGTGGAATTAGGAGTAACTGAATTGCACTTGTGATAGTAACTTGAGTTATCAGATTAAAACTAAATATTACAAACAATTGTGAACTAAAACAATTTTCCAAGTAAACATTGGAAGAAATATGCATCGCCATTGTTTGCGTTGTTAACAAAGAGTTGAACATAATTGGCAAGGTTCTACCAACTGAGATACCCAGGTTGACATCCCAACATCCGGAGGAGCTGTGTGATGTGCCAAAGAGCTGAAAATGAGTTGTTACCACGATGTTCTAGATTAAATCTCAATATTGTTAATTTCACAGATCCTTTAACTATTGTTTATAATTTATGAATGGTTTTGCAGCTATAAAATTGCTCATTGTTGTATTATATTTGGTAGTAGTAGGGAGCTTTATTGAGTCATGCACTAACCCCTAAAACGAACGGATACATTTTCCAGCCGTTGGGCAATAATTTATTTCATTATATCTTAAGTAAGATATTGTCATTGTTACTAACAATAAAATTCTCACTCTTCGGACAAATGCGCCCATGATTGTTTGTTTATACACAAGATTTATTAAAATATAAATGCTACTACAACTTTACACTATCTTGTATTACTACTAATCCCCCATTATTACAAAATAATCGAATCTCAATAATATTTAAACATTTGTCGGTCGCATTTTACTAAACTGACCCGGAAACAGTCGATGACGTTAGTCATACACCGCGGGTTGTAATAGTAGAGAGAATAAACCGCTTTTACAAAGTCGTGGCAATTTTGTTGTGAATTTTTTTTAAAGGGGGCTATCTGATATTTTTCATTCCTTGAATAGTAAAAAAAAAAAAGTAAGCGTAAAATTGGGTTGTGAAATTTGGCAGCAGTTTTTCTTAATTTTCCCTATTTGTTGTGAATATATATCTATATATTTTTTTCCCCTCCATAGCGTTGGCAGCTATCTTTTCATCATATATTGCTATATAGTGTTGATATGTTTAGTTTCCACATATGAACCGTATGTTGCAATAGTACTTAGTCTCTTATGTCGGTAAGGTGTACTAAGGTTGTTTTTTTTCCAAAAGGGTTTTCCACACAAATGTAGGTACACTTCCTCTAAAAAATAACCTTCTTCATCCCTAAAACCATTAGCGTAATTAGTTGAAACGTACAACCCGAACAGGTAGAAAGACACGATGCTACAATAATTGCACCATAATTTCTGTTTTACCTTTTGAACTATTCAATCTGCTGGGGCTTATTTTCGAAACCCATTTCATGAGGCGTGGTCCAGGGGCTAACTACCCTGTCGTAATGTCGTAAACAATAAACTTGGTGGGGACCTCGGTGGCCTTAGGGTGAAGTGTTCGCCTCGGGACCCGATACCCAGCCAAGGACGAATGATTTTTTTTAGCAGTAAAAATCTGTAGCATAAAATCCTTCAGAACGGAGGTAAAGCCGTCTGTGCCATGTCGATTGTGGACACGTAAAAGAACCCTGGAAGGTATGTGGAAATACCTTTCCCCGCAAAATTGGTAGGCTCTTTCACTGTCGCTCATAGAAATTATTGTGTGCTGATATAATCAGTCAGCTCAGAAAGTGCACGTTAAATATCTCGAATAAAACAATAAAAAAAATTTAACTGGTTGGGGGGGGGGGGGGGGGGGGGGGGTGTACCTTTTTTTCATATTCCCTCAACTGAAGTTCTGGGTATAAAATAAAGATTTTTATTATCCGGTAATTTCTTTATTTTGAGATGGCGGCCATTTCTTGATCTTCCAACGGCCCGAGTCTTGTCTGATTATAAACAGTGCTAAGCTGCATACTAGCCTCACCTTAATTAGGCACTAGCTCTTCCTGTGGCTAGCGCTATAAACTTAATACGGATGGGAAACGTAGAACCAAAGTGTCCTAGAAGTGCAATAAGATTACTGTAAATATATAAACCAAATACATGTTATCAGTAATGAGTTTTGCTAGAGCTTTGTTAATTGTTAAGCTTTTTCTTAGTGGAATTCATGTAATAATTCTTATGACTTGTTAATTAGTGTATAGCACTATTTGTTGTCAGCTTTTGTTGTTTACCACACTTAGTTCACCAAAGTTATTTTCATAATGTGTTTTATTTTGTTCCTTGAATGTATGCTTCCTCATTAGCACACACTCCCTAAAGTAAGTTCACAGCGCTGAACATTTAGAAGGCCAGTTGACGCCAGTTTTTGGCATTGGGAGGTTTTAAAAACATTGACTGGTCATTGCGTTGATGTGTTTATTGTGTGTTATTTAAAACACACCTCTACAAAAAGTATGCTCTGGAATGTTCACATTGCACACAGAAATTAAATGGAGGAAAGTAACCTGGAGGTAAAATAAATTGGAGGGTGCGAAGCATCGTAATGTGTAAGCGAAAGAATAAATCTCCCCCTCTTAGACCCTTACAACCTTCACAACTTGGAAACATTTTTCAGGAAGAAGACAATTTTTAAGTGTTACTTTGCACACACTCACTAAAAATGACATTTCTTACATATAAACATTGTTAGCTACAGCAACTAACCAGTATTTTAATACAGACTAATCATCAAATGACATCTCCAATTTACCGTCGAATCTGAATCTTGGGAAAAAATTCAACCTCAGAGGAAATATAATATAATAATATAAAATACAAATATTAACTAAACGTTAACATTCTTTCTTATAATCCATTAGTTATAAGAATAACAATCAGACATTCAGTGATGTGTTAAATTACTGGCCTGGGGCCTGGTTGTCGAGTTTGTACTATAATTATTATAGTTGGCTCTAAACCACTAATAAGCATTATTAGAAATCTTAAAACAGATTTCACTTGAAAAGTTGAAAAAAATGTATGTATAGGTATTTTATTAAGGAGTCTAGTCTTTAATCTGAAATTTTCTTAAATCTTTGATTCTCGAATATCCTTAAGGATTTGAGGGTCCCCCCCCCTCCCTACCAATAACGTAACTAGAGATTAATTCAGATATGTCTTCTTTAAAGAATATAGCACCTTTTTTTTTTATCTAAACCTTTCTCTTAGCCTCCTTACATTTAATGGATGGTTTAAATCATGTGACACCCACAAACCCCTTGGCTTAGACTTCGCCTCACATTTACAAAGTGACCTTCCCCCCCCACCCCCTCTGCTTCCCCCTCCTAAAAATCAATGTAAATTGTGACTTTATTAAACTTAGTTTGTTATCTCCTCTCTTGTGTATACATTATTTTATCTGGCATGTACTTGACAATTTGGCCGCTCTTCTACAATGAACACAGACATTACGTGTATGAAATGTCACAAAATTAATGTGTCTCAAACTCTGACCCATAAGACCTAGGTTCGACCCCCTGAACATGAGTGGATTCTACTCAGCAGTTGGAAGTTTACACTCTTCTTGGTGAATGTTGTTACAATCTCTTAAAATTCATCCTTCTCGCTTTGTCTGCATAGATTTTAACTCGTTGGTGGTTATTACAGTTAAATCAACGGCACTGATCCTGAAGCATGTATGTAATTCCCCCCCTCCCCCCACCCTCTTCTCAAACCCCTTGAACAAAATGGCATCAATAAACGTGAAACAATAATCGCTGTGAGCATTTCTAGTGACTCCCAAGTAACTGACAATCTTTTCCTTGCATCAAGATAATAATACCCCTTGATAGATCTGCAATAAGAGTGCCAGGGTACCACATTCAATTTCTGTGTGCAGGTGTGGTTGAAAAAAAAAAAAAAAAGAATAAAAATAGTGTGAGCTACAGTCCAATTTTCATAGGAAGAGCATTTTAGAAAATAGAAACTTAACTTTGTAGCACTCAACTTTGATGACATTTCACTAAATTATTATTACTTTATATGTATTGTGTAACACATCGAAACTCTCCTTTTCATCTTCTTACGTGGACATTGCCGCGGCAGCCATTGTGTGTAGTAGAGCATCTCGGGGTTAATTAGTTAATGGTGGGGGTGGAGAACATAGCCGATCAAATAAGTATAAGTTGAAGTTTTATTTTAAATAAACATATAGACATTTTAAACCACTGGTTACATAATGAGAAGAAAACAAATTACTTAGTACATGAAGATGGATAAATTGTTAATGTTGTGGTCATTTAGCCGCATTGTTAATGTTCTGGTCATTTAGCCGCATTGTTAATGTTGTGGTCATATAGCCGCATGGTCTCCATTTTCTCCCACCCATCTCTAAACACGCTCTGACCAACACGAAAAGAACGAGACTATTCGTACCTCTGAATATAGGCCTTATCTGTTCGCACGCTGTGTTGCGTCTGACGCTTCCCTTACACATAGGGTCAAACACAGACGCTTAATCGGATGTGCTGATTGGCTAGCTGTTCACGCCAAATCTTCCCTTTCCCCTGTGAGGCCACAGGTGCATCTCGCAGCTTCCGGGTACAGATAAAATAAACCAGTGATGCTTGAAATGAAAGGTAAAAGCAATAAATTTAGAAGAAGCTAAAATTCTAACAAAGACTTTATGAAATCGAAAAACTACTAGATTTAAAAGTTAAAGACCTAAAAATGAAGTTAATGAATTGAAATTTAAAACATATATTGCTTACAACTTTGGTTAAGATTTGGACAACTTATAATTAACATTAAACCCCACACATATAATTAACATTTGATAGTAATATAGAGATTAAATTAGGTCTAGACGATTGTAAAACAATAATGTATTACAAGTTTAGTATTTTCAGTATCTTGATCATATTAACATGTAAACAAAGGCAAACTAGTATAATTATATAAATGAAATGGTCTAGAGCTAAAACCCCGACCACTTTACAATTGATGACGGCTACAGATAACATGGCCTCTGTATGAATACATGAAATTAGATCTAGTAACTGTTCTAGCTATTGTAAAAGGACCTTCCGTTGGAAATTGTACTGTAGCAACCAATAGGACGTATCTATGTTCCATGTTCATGCATGTTCCATGGACAGTCTCTGGCAAGAGTTGGTTCATTTAGGATATTGTTACAACTGGCCTTCTCCTGGTTACTAAATTATGGAATAGTTTTATTGGGTTTTTTTAATGTAAAACAAATTACTAATGTATTAAAAAATGTACTGACACCATTAAAACATATGTTTATATAAACCATTTTATTTTTAAAATATTAAACTGTTTGTTTAAAAAGCTTCATTAAAATAAATAAATTGTCATTCACTTTTCTTTTAATGTGATGATACAAACCCTAAGTAGGACTAATTTTGACTCGGCTCGTCTTGATTGTCCAGGTGTAACCCTGCAGCCTAGTGTTTGAATCCTGGTCGGGTTTAATAAGGGTGGTTTTCCACAGAAGATTTCCTCCACTCTTTCTCTATGCAAATGCTGGTAAATTTCCTCTAAAGTTCTACCTTACTCATACCTTTTCAATTGGTGTTCTTAATGTATGTGTTTAACTCAAACAGATACTAAGACATTCTAGTTAATACTTTATCCTGCCTATATTTTGACAAAGAACCTTTCTTGTGTTTGTTCGAACTGTCCAAAAATGTGCAGTCGTTGAATTGCTTGCTGTTTGAGAATATTATGTATGTCCTATCTGAATACCACAGTAGGATCCCTTATCCATCCTTCTAAGCCCTTGATTAACAGAGGACCAATACTTACTTACCATAGGGCACTAGTAACTCCATAGTTCATTGCCGCACTTACAAAAGTAAACCCTCGATCTTGAGCTAGTTCTACCCAGTCCACCTCATTACACCCTAGTTCTATCCAGTCCACCTCATTACACCCTACCCCTATCTTGAGCTAGTTCTATCCAGTCCACCTCATTACACCCTAGTCCTATCTTGAGCTAGTTCTATCCAGTCAACCTCCTTACACCCTACCCCTATCTTGAGCTAGTTCTATCCAGTCCACCTCATTACACCCTAGTCCTATCTTGAGCTAGTTCTATCAAGTCCACCTCATTTCACCCTAGTTCTATCTTGAGCTAGTTCTATCCAGTCCACCTCATTACACCCTACCCCTATCTTGAGCTAGTTCTATCCAGTCCACCTCGTTACACCCTATCCCTATCTTGATCTAGTTCTATCCAGTCCACCTCATTACACCCTACCCCTATCTTGAGCTAGTTCTATCCAGTCCACCTCATTACACCCTATCCCTATCTTGAGCTAGTTCTATCCAGTCCACCTCATTACACCCTAGTCCTATCTTGAGCTAGTTCTACCCAGTCCACCTCATTACACCCTATCTCTTCCAGGTCCATTCTAATGTTATCGTCCTGTCTGGGTCGTCCCCGTGGTGTGAAGAGTTAAAGGTGAAATCATGCGCACGTTCCCCCACTCCTTCCTTCTTGTCGTGACATCAGGTAGCTGAAGAAGGGACAACTCGAGGGAAACAACATATTTGATGTGTTTAAATGTTTTAAAAATAAGGAATCGTGCCAAGTTTGGCAGCGATATTAAATATCTTAGTTCTCCAAAGGATGAACTTAATAAAAGAAAGTGTATAGTAATATGTAGGAGGGAGGACAAATTTAATCTGAAAACTTGTAAGTAATTTTCTCTGACTTTACTGACAAAATATAATATTTCAACATTTGATACTTTATAGATAAATTGTATAAACATTCATTAAAATATTATATATAGTTTAAAAGTAATAATAAGCTGCACTACGGGGTCTTCAAGACTTATAATCGCCGTTAGTCAAATCAAAATCATGTCGAAGCTATTTTTAAATAAATGTGTTTGTGTCACCATGTACTTTTACTATTTTGAGCTACATGCAGATTTTATCACGCAAATATGCTAAGGTTGAAGATGGTTGAATTTAGAGGAAGTGTACCCGTATTTGTGTGGAGGGAGAGTGGAAAACTGTTTAATAAAGGGCTCCACCTCCCACTTAATTAATTTTGTTAGTATTTTTTTTTTGTAAAGTCCTATTTTATTAGCATTAGTAGACCTGTATTTATAAAAAATTATAATGTTAGCCCCATCTTTTTACCTGTTCAGGTAGTCCTCATATTTATACTAATAAGGTAGGAACTTGATTGGACAGAGGATGGAAAATCATTTAGGAACAACAACGTAAGTAAGCCCGGTTGGTATTTGAACCCCAATCTCCCCATCACCGACAAAACTAACCAGATAAGACCGTTGATTCTGTACACGTTCCCGACGATGTGGGTGGATAAATATAATTAATGCTTTTTATATATATATATATATAATTAAGTATTTAAGTTTAGACCCGCCTCGGTGGCGTAGTTGGCTAGACAGTTAATTTAAAAAAAGTTATTGTAATAAAAAATGCTAAATGCTTGAAAACAATCAAATAATCATAATTGAAGGAGGTTAAACTCTAAAAGTAATATAAATGTTTTCAACTGTTTTTAAAGAATATTAAAAAACCTAAATTAAAATAAAGGTTTTCAACTATTTTAAAATAATATTAAAAAATTGAAAAAATATTATTTTTCATAATATTTAGGAATGATTAAGAAATTATTTGCATTAAAGACCAATTTGTTTCCAAATCATTCAATCATTATTTTTCCATAAAAAGGGCAAACAGCCACGTTTAAAAAAAAATTGTATGGAATCACAAATGCCGGATAAAATGTGTATGGAATACATGTGACCAAGATATTGTACAATTTCTTGCAAAACATTTTTTGTATAAGAAGTTGTGTCGTGTGTACGGGGCATTAGAGTTTTTTGGAGTTTATTTAGCAGGTGCTTTTGTTTTGATGTGTGTATCAGTGAAAACTAAAAAACGAAAGTTTATAAGTATATGTCAATAATAAGTAATAGCACAATAATGTAAATCACAAAACAAAAGGACGTTCAAAGCCACAACTACCATAAAAATGAATTCCAAATATGTTCTTAAATTAAAAAAATTAAAGAATTCTAGGACCTACCCTTTTAATCTTGGGGGCACCGTTTCCAAGCTTTACTAAGGATTTTGGTCACAAGACGCTACTGTCTTGTAGTAAAATGTGAACTAGCTATTGTCAAAGAAGCGATCTAATAAAGGAACGGTTCAATTTAAATTACTATATTGCGATAAGAACACATCTAATTTGTAATTTTATAATATAATTTTAGAAGTGAGTTTTATATATGTTTAGTGTAATTGTTCTGTTGATAATTCATAAAACACATTTGGTACCTTAACAATATTTTAAAGTCATTGTTAAAGGTCAGAACGTTATTATATTTCAAAATATTACATCATTCGCCGGTTTAGGTAGTGTTAATTAATTTAGTTATGATTTTATGTCCAAAAACCCAATAAATGTAAAGTACATCTTATATAAAAGTATTGATATTATCGGTTTTAAACGATAAATTATCATAAAAATATGTACAAAAAAAATTAAATCAGAAGGAAATAAATCTGTTTGTATACCTCTACTATTGTTTTATTAAAAAAATATTTTATTAAATTTTTTCTAACTTTTGTTGGTATAAATATGCGAATTCTAAACAATATCTTTACAATATGTGAGATATCCTCACTTAGCAATACCTCTTGGTGTGTTTCATTCTCCTGATACTACTCAACAGAATTGTCCGTTTTCTGAGACTGAAATCGAGTTTAACACCCAGAGAAAGCCACCTAGAATATTGTTTATGTACTATTTTCATTAAAACCTAATAGAACATAGCTTACTTCACAGATGGCTCTGTCAGTTAGTTATGTTCCCAAGTTTTCTCTGATATGGAACAAATATGCTAATAAGTATTAAGAGAAGATGACATGCAAAGAGGTAACTAATTGCAGTTACAGTTGTTCTTCTAGATTGAATGTTAATTAAAATAACATATTAAGTACTATTAGATAAAAAGAAAACGAATTGCTATTAGTTTCTGCACATTAAAATAGAAAAAATATTGTTGGTAGATATTAAATAACTTTTACATGATTGAGAAGTGTATATAATATTAATAAATTATATTGACATTCTGACAATTTGTTATCATTTATTAACATAGCCTATGCATAATCCATTTAATATAACCTATACATAAATAAATGAACGTGATAAACCATTCCTAAATGAATTTGGTTTAATTAGTCCTTTCATCCCATTGATGATTTTTGTAGTTTGTAATTTATTGTATTTATACTAGAGATGAGAAGAACAGTTCAATGAGAGCAGAATTAAAATTGATTTCGCTCTCGTAATATAGTACTTCATTTATAGAGTTCAATAGTTCACGAACTATAGCTTGAACTGCAATATTTCGTGAAATATACATCGTAATTTAGTCGTTTGGAACTATATCTTGTAGCAGTGTCGTCACGTCAGGGCAAGCAAGGTAAGCACTGATTGCCTATGATTGACGATATGTAATTATTTTATTTAATATTTGCAAAAATATTCTCCTGGTAATCATTTAAATGTAATTCAAGCATCATTGGGTTTGAAAAAAATCCCAGACATGGCAGTGACCGTAACGTGCACTAGTCCATCTAATGGTGGTTGAAAGTCGGTGTTTGTCCAACTTTCATCCCCATTGCTCTGGCTAGTGTAGTTCTTATTTGTGACGTCACAGATTTTGGAGGGGAGATAAGGGAAAGCTGCGGATGTCAGGTAAAATTGCAATCAGTCTAGCTACGCCTTCTCTTGCCCAAAAGGTGACGACTAGAACCGAAGTTACTACCCCTCTTTTCCCCTTTCAAAATATATCGTGATGGTATGGCATGAAAGGGGAAATTAATATTTTAAACACGAAAATGTAACTTGCTAGACAGTTAATTTTAAAAAGTTATTGTAATAAAACAGCTAAATGCTTAAAAACAATCAAATAATCATAATTGAAGGAGGTTAAACTCTAAAAGTAATATAAATGTTTTCAACTGTTTTTAAAGAATATTAAAAAACCTAAATTAAAATAAAGTTTTCAACTATTTTAAAAGAATATTAAAATATTGAAAAAATATTCTTTTTTTCATAATATTTAGGAATGATTAAGAAATTATTTGCATTAAAGACCAATTTGTTTCCAAATCATTCAATCATTATTTTTCCATAAAAAGGGCAAACAGCCACGTTTAAAAAAAATGTATGGAATCACAAATGCCGGATAAAATGTGTATGCAATACATGTGACCAAGATATTGTACAATTGTTTCACAACATTTTTTGTACAAGAATTTGTGTCGTGTGTACGGGGCATTAGAGTTTTTTGGAGTTTATTTAGCAGGTGCTTTTGTTTTGATGTGTGTATCAGTGAAAACTAAAAAACGAAAGTTTATAAGTATATGTCAATAATAAGTAATAGCACAATAATGTAAATCACAAAACAGAAGGACTTTCAAAGCCACGACTACCATAAAAATGAACTCCAAATATGTTCTTAAATTAAAAAAATTAAAGAATTCTAGGACCTACCCTTTTAATCTTGGGGGCACCGTTTCCAAGCTTTACTAAGGATTTTGGTCACAAGACGCTACTGTCTTGTAGTCAAATGTGAACTAGCTATTGTCAAAGAGGCGATCTGATAAAGGAAAGGATCAATTTAAATTACTATATTGCGATAAGAACACCTCTAATTTGTCATTTTATATTATAATTGTAGAAGTGAGTTTTATATATGTTTAGTGTAATTGTTCTTTTGATAATGCATAAAACACATTTGGTACCTTAACAATACTTTAAAGTCATTGTTAAAGGTCAGAACGTTATTATATTTCAAAATATTACATCATTCGCCGGTTTAGGTAGTGTTAATTAATTTAGTTATGATTTTATGTCCAAAAACCCAATAAATGTAAAGTACATCTTATATAAAAGTATTGATATTATCGGTTTTAAACGATAAATTATCATAAAAATATGTACAAAAAAAATTAAATCAGAAGGAAATAAATCTGTTTGTATACCTCTACTATTTTTTTATTAAAAAAATATTTATTAAATTTTTTCTAACTTTTGTTGGTATAAATATGCGAATTCTAAACAATAGCTTTACAATATGTGAGATATCCACACTTAGCAATACCTCTTGGTGTGTTTCATTCTCCTGATACTACTCAACAGAATTGTCCGTTTTCTGAGACTGAAATCGAGTTTAACACCCAGAGAAAGCCACCTAGAATATTGTTTATGTACTATTTTCATTAAAACCTAATAGAACATAGCTTACTTCACAGATGGCTCTGTCAGTTAGTTATGTTCCCAAGTTTTCTCTGATATGGGACAAATATGCTAAAAAGTATTAAGAGAAGATGACATGCAAAGAGGTAACTAATTGCAGTTACAGTTGTTCTTCTAGATTGAATGTTAATTAAAATAACATATTAAGTACTATTAGGTAAAAAGAAAACGAATTGCTATTAGTTTCTGCCATTAAAATAGAAAAAATATTGTTGGTAGATATTAAATAACTTTTACATGATTGAGAAGTGAATATAATATTAATAAATTTATATTGACATTCTGACAATTTGTTATCATTTATTAACATAGCCTATGCATAATCCATTTAATATAACCTATACATAAATAAATGAACGTGATAAACCATTCCTAAATGAATTTGGTTTAATTAGTCCTTTCATCCCATTGATGATTTTTGTAGTTTGTAATTTATTGTATTTATACTAGAGATGAGAAGAAAGTTCAATGAGAGCAGAATTAAAATTGATTTCGCTCTCGTAATATAGTACTTCATTTATAGAGTTCAATAGTTCACGAACTATAGCTTGAACTGCAATATTTCGTGAAATATACATCGTAATTTAGTCGTTTGGAACTATATCTTGTAGCAGTGTCGTCACGTCAGGGCAAGCAAGGTAAGCACTGATTGCCTATGATTGACGATATGTAATTATTTTATTTAATATTTGCAAAAATATTCTCCTGGTAATCATTTAAATGTAATTCAAGCATCATTGGGTTTGAAAAAAATCCCAGACATGGCAGTGACCGTAACGTGCACTAGTCCATCTAATGGTGGTTGAAAGTCGGTGTTTGTCCAACTTTCATCCCCATTGCTCTGGCTAGTGTAGTTCTTTTGTGACGTCACAGATTTTGGAGGGGAGAGAAGGGAAAGCTGCGATGTCAGGTAAAATTGCAATCAGTCTAGCTACGCCTTCTCTTGCCCAAAAGGTGACTACTAGAACCGAAGTTACTACCCCTCTTTTCCCCTTTCAAAATATATCGTGATGGTATGGCATGAAAGGGGAAATTAATATTGTAAACACGAAAATGTAACTTGCTAGACAGTTAATTTTAAAAAGTTATTTTAATAAAAACAACTAAATGCAAAATAATCATAATTGAAGGGGTTAAACTCTAAAAGTAATATAAATGTTTTCAACTGTTTTTAAAGAATATTAAAAAACCTAAATTAAAATAAAGGTTTTCAATTATTTTAAAAGAATATTAAAATATTGAAAAAATATTCTTTTTTTCATAATATTTAGGAATGATTAAGAAATTATTTGCATTAAAGACCAATTTGTTTCCAAATCATTCAATCATTATTTTTCCATAAAAAGGGCAAACAGCCACGTTAAAAAAAAATTGTATGGAATCACAAATGCCGGCTAAAATGTGTATGCAATACATGTGACCAAGATATTGTACAATTTCTTGCACAACATTTTTAGTACAAGAATTTGTGTCGTGTGTACGGGGCATTAGAGTTTTTTGGAGTTTATTTAGCAGGTGCTTTTGTTTTGATGTGTGTATCAGTGAAAACTAAAAAACGAAAGTTTATAAGTATATGTCAATAATAAGTAATTAGCACAATAATGTAAATCAAAAACAGAAGGACTTTCAAAGCCACGACTACCATAAAAATGAACTCCAAATATGTTCTTAAATTAAAAAAATTAAAGAATTCTAGGACCTACCCTTTTAATCTTGGGGGCACCGTTTCCAAGCTTTACTAAGGATTTTGGTCACAAGACGCTACTGTCTTGTAGTCAAATGTGAACTAGCTATTGTCAAAGAGGCGATCTGATAAAGGAAAGGATCAATTTAAATTACTATATTGCGATAAGAACACCTCTAATTTGTCATTTTATATTATAATTTTAGAAGTGAGTTTTATATATGTTTAGTGTAATTGTTCTGTTGATAATCATAAAACACATTTGGTACCTTAAAATACTTTAAAGTCATTGTTAAAGGTCAGAACGTTATTATATTTCAAAATATTACATCCATTCGCCGGTTTAGGTAGTGTTAATTAATTTAGTTATGATTTTATGTCCAAAAACCCAATAAATGTAAAGTACATCTTATATAAAAGTATTGATATTATCGGTTTTAAACGATAAATTATCATAAAATATGTACAAAAAAAATAAATCAGAAGGAAATAAATCTGTTTGTATACCTCTACTATTTTTTTATTAAAAAAATATATATTATTAATTTTTTCTAACTTTTGTTGGTATAAATATGCGAATTCTAAACAATAGCTTTACAATATGTGAGATACCCACACTTAGCAATACCTCTTGGTGTGTTTCATTCTCCTGATACTACTCAACAGAATTGTCCGTTTTCTGAGACTGAAATCGAGTTTAACACCCAGAGAAAGCCACCTAGAATATTGTTTATGTACTATTTACATTAAAACCTAATAGAACATTAGCTTACTTCACAGATGGCTCTGTCAGTTAGTTATGTTCCCAAGTTTTCTCTGATATGGAACAAATATGCTAAAAAGTATTAAGAGAAGATGACATGCAAAGAGGTAACTAATTGCAGTTACAGTTGTTCTTCTAGATTGAATGTTAATTAAAATAACATATTAAGTACTATTAGGTAAAAAGAAAACGAATTGCTATTAGTTTCTGCACATTAAAATAGAAAAAATATTGTTGGTAGATATTAAATAACTTTTACATGATTGAGAAGTGTATATAATATTAATAAATTATATTGACATTCTGACAATTTGTTATCATTTATTAACATAGCCTATGCATAATCCATTTAATATAACCTATACATAAATAAATGAACGTGATAAACCATTCCTAAATGAATTTGGTTTAATTAGTCCTTTCATCCCATTTATGATTTTTGTAGTTTGTATTTATTGTATTTATACTAGAGATGAGAAGAACAGTTCAATGAGAGCAGAATTAAAATTGATTTCGCTCTCGTAATATAGTATTTCATTTAGAGAGTTCAATAGTTCACGAACTATAGCTTGAACTGCAATATTTCGTGAAATATACATCGTAATTTAGTCGTTTGGAATATATCTTTGTAGCAGTGTCGTCACGTCAGGGCAAGCAAGGTAAGCACTGATTGCCTATGATTGACGATATGTAATTATTTTATTTAATATTTGCAAAAATATTCTCCTGGTAATCATTTAAATGTAATTCAAGCATCAGTGGGTTTGAAAAAAATCCCAGACATGGCAGTGACCGTAACGTGCACTAGTCCATCTAATGGTGGTTGAAAGTCGGTGTTTGTCCAACTTTCATCCCCATTGCTCTGGCTAGTGTAGTTCTTATTTGTGACGTCACAGATTTTGGAGGGGAGAGAAGGGAAAGCTGTGATGTCAGGTAAAATTGCAATCAGTCTAGCTACGCCTTCTCTTGCCCAAAAGGTGACTACTAGAACCGAAGTTACTACCCCTCTTTTCCCCTTTCAAAATATATCGTGATGTTATGGCATGAAATGGGAAATTAATATTGTAAACACGAAAATGTAACTTGCTAGACAGTTAATTTTAAAAAGTTATTGTAATAAAAACAACTAAATGCTTAAAAAATATCAAATAATCATAATTGAAGGCGGTTAAACTCTAAAAGTAATATAAATGTTTTCAACTGTTTTTAAAGAATATTAAAAAACCTCAATTAAAATAAAGGTTTTCAATTATTTTAAAAGAATATTAAAATATTGAAAAAATATTCTTTTTTTCATAATATTTAGGAATGATTAAGAAATTAATTGCATTAAAGACCAATTTTTTTCCAAATCATTCAATCATTATTTTTCCATAAAAAAGGGCAAACAGCCACGTTAAAAAAAAAAATTGTATGGAATCACAAATGCCGGCTAAAATGTGTATGCAATACATGTGACCAAGATATTGTACAATTTCTTGCACAACATTTTTTGTACAAGAATTTGTGTCGTGTGTACGGGGCATTAGAGTTTTTTGGAGTTTATTTAGCAGGTGCTTTTGTTTTGATGTGTGTATCAGTGAAAACTAAAAAACGAAAGTTTATAAGTATATGTCAATAATAAGTAATAGCACAATAATGTAAATCACAAAACAGAAGGACTTTCAAAGCCACGACTACCATAAAAATGAACTCAAATATGTTCTTAAATTAAAAAAATTAAAGAATTCTAGGACCTACCCTTTTAATCTTGGGGGCACCGTTTCCAAGCTTTACTAAGGATTTTGGTCACAAGACGCTACTGTCTTGTATTCAAATGTGAACTAGCTATTGTCAAAGAGGCGATCTGATAAAGGAAAGGATCAATTTAAATTACTATATTGCGATAAGAACACCTCTAATTTGTCATTTTATATTATAATTTTTAGAAGTGAGTTTTATATATGTTTAGTGTAATTGTTCTGTTGATAATGCATAAAACACATTTGGTACCTTAACAATACTTTAAAGTCATTGTTAAAGGTCAGAACGTTATTATATTTCAAAATATTACATCATTCGCCGGTTTAGGTAGTGTTAATTAATTTAGTTATGATTTTATGTCCAAAAACCCAATAAATGTAAAGTACATCTTATATAAAAGTATTGATATTATCGGTTTTAAACGATAAATTATCATAAAAATATGTACAAAAAAAATTAAATCAGAAGGAAATAAATCTGTTTGTATACCTCTAATATTTTTTTATTAAAAAAATATATTATTAAATTTTTTCTAACTTTTGTTGGTATAAATATGCGAATTCTAAACAATAGCTTTACAATATGTGAGATATCCACACTTAGCAATACCTCTTGGTGTGTTTCATTCTCCTGATACTACTCAACAGAATTGTCCGTTTTCTGAGACTGAAATCGAGTTTAACACCCAGAGAAAGCCACCTAGAATATTGTTTATGTACTATTTTACATTAAAACCTAATAGAACTTAGCTTACTTCACAGATGGCTCTGTCAGTTAGTTATGTTCCCAAGTTTTCTCTGATATGGGACAAATATGCTAAAAGTATTAAGAGAAGATGACATGCAAAGAGGTAACTAATTGCAGTTACAGTTGTTCTTCTAGATTGAATGTTAATTAAAATAACATATTAAGTACTATTAGGTAAAAAAAAAACGAATTGCTATTAGTTTCTGCACATTAAAATAGAAAAAATATTGTTGGTAGATATTAAATAACTTTTACATGATTGAGAAGTGTATATAATATTAATAAATTATATTGACATTCTGACAATTTGTTATCATTTATTAACATAGCCTATGCATAATCCATTTAATATAACCTATACATAAATAAATGAACGTGATAAACCATTCCTAAATGAATTTGGTTTAATTAGTCCTTTCATCCCATTGATGATTTTTGTAGTTTGTAATTTATTGTATTTATACTAGAGATGAGAAGAACAGTTCAATGAGAGCAGAATTAAAATTGATTTCGCTCTCGTAATATAGTATTTCATTTAGAGAGTTCAATAGTTCACGAACTATAGCTTGAACTGCAATATTTCGTGAAATATACATCGTAATTTAGTCGTTTGGAACTATATCTTGTAGCAGTGTCGTCACGTCAGGGCAAGCAAGGTAAGCACTGATTGCCTATGATTGACGATATGTAATTATTTTATTTAATATTTGCAAAAATATTCTCCTGGTAATCATTTAAATGTAATTCAAGCATCAGTGGGTTTGAAAAAAATCCCAGACATGGCAGTGACCGTAACGTGCACTAGTCCATCTAATGGTGGTTGAAAGTCGGTGTTTGTCCAACTTTCATCCCCATTGCTCTGGCTAGTGTAGTTCTTATTTGTGACGTCACAGATTTTGGAGGGGAGAGAAGGGAAAGCTGTGATGTCAGGTAAAATTGCAATCAGTCTAGCTACGCCTTCTCTTGCCCAAAAGGTGACTACTAGAACCGAAGTTACTACCCCTCTTTTCCCCTTTCAAAATATATCGTGATGTTATGGCATGAAAGGGGAAATTAATATTGTAAACACGAAAATGTAACTTGCTAGACAGTTAATTTTAAAAAGTTATTGTAATAAAAACAACTAAATGCTTAAAAAATATCAAATAATCATAATTGAAGGCGGTTAAACTCTAAAAGTAATATAAATGTTTTCAACTGTTTTTAAAGAATATTAAAAAAACTCAATTAAAATAAAGGTTTTCAATTATTTTAAAAGAATATTAAAATATTGAAAAAATATTCTTTTTTTCAAAATATTTAGGAATGATTAAGAAATTATTTGCATTAAAGACCAATTTGTTTCCAAATCATTCAATCATTATTTTTCCATAAAATGGGCAAACAGCCACGTTAAAAAAAAATTGTATGGAATCACAAATGCCGGCTAAAATGTGTATGCAATACATGTGACCAAGATATTGTACAATTTCTTGCACAACATTTTTTGTACAAGAATTTGTGTCGTGTGTACGGGGCATTAGAGTTTTTTGGAGTTTATTTAGCAGGTGCTTTTGTTTTGATGTGTGTATCAGTGAAAACTAAAAAACGAAAGTTTATAAGTATATGTCAATAATAAGTAATAGCACAATAATGTAAATCACAAAACAGAAGGACTTTCAAAGCCACGACTACCATAAAAATGAACTCCAAATATGTTCTTAAATTAAAAAAATTAAAGAATTCTAGGACCTACCCTTTTAATCTTGGGGGCACCGTTTCCAAGCTTTACTAATGATTTTGGTCACAAGACGCTACTGTCTTGTAGTCAAATGTGAACTAGCTATTGTCAAAGAGGCGATCTGATAAAGGAAAGGATCAATTTAAATTACTATATTGCGATAAGAACACCTCTAATTTGTCATTTTATATTATAATTTTAGAAGTGAGTTTTATATATGTTTAGTGTAATTGTTCTGTTGATAATGCATAAAACACATTTGGTACCTTAACAATACTTTAAAGTCATTGTTAAAGGTCAGAACGTTATTATATTTCAAAATATTACATCATTCGCCGGTTTAGGTAGTGTTAATTAATTTAGTTATGATTTTATGTCCAAAAACCCAATAAATGTAAAGTACATCTTATATAAAAGTATTGATATTATCGGTTTTAAACGATAAATTATCATAAAAATATGTACAAAAAAAAATTAAATCAGAAGGAAATAAATCTGTTTGTATACCTCTAATATTTTTTTATTAAAAAAATATATTATTAAATTTTTTCTAACTTTTGTTGGTATAAATATGCGAATTCTAAACAATAGCTTTACAATATGTGAGATATCCACACTTAGCAATACCTCTTGGTGTGTTTCATTCTCCTGATACTACTCAACAGAATTGTCCGTTTTCTGAGACTGAAATCGAGTTTAACACCCAGAGAAAGCCACCTAGAATATTGTTTATGTACTATTTACATTAAAACCTAATAGAACATTAGCTTACTTCACAGATGGCTCTGTCAGTTAGTTATGTTCCCAAGTTTTCTCTGATATGGGACAAATATGCTAAAAAGTATTAAGAGAAGATGACATGCAAAGAGGTAACTAATTGCAGTTACAGTTGTTCTTCTAGATTGAATGTTAATTAAAATAACATATTAAGTACTATTAGGTAAAAAGAAAACGAATTGCTATTAGTTTCTGCCCCATTAAAATAGAAAAAATATTGTTGGTAGATATTAAATAACTTTTACATGATTGAGAAGTGTATATAATATTAATAAATTTATATTGACATTCTGACAATTTGTTATCATTTATTAACATAGCCTATGCATAATCCATTTAATATAACCTATACATAAATAAATGAACGTGATAAACCATTCCTAAATGAATTTGGTTTAATTAGTCCTTTCATCCCATTGATGATTTTTGTAGTTTGTAATTTATTGTATTTATACTAGAGATGAGAAGAACAGTTCAATGAGAGAAGAATTAAAATTGATTTCGCTCTCGTAATATAGTATTTCATTTAGAGAGTTCAATAGTTCACGAACTATAGCTTGAACTGCAATATTTCGTGAAATATACATCGTAATTTAGTCGTTTGGAACTATATCTTGTAGCAGTGTCGTCACGTCAGGGCAAGCAAGGTAAGCACTGATTGCCTATGATTGACGATATGTAATTATTTTATTTAATATTTGCAAAAATATTTTCCTGGTAATCATTTAAATGTAATTCAAGCATCAGTGGGTTTGAAAAAAATCCCAGACATGGCAGTGACCGTAACGTGCACTAGTCCATCTAATGGTGGTTGAAAGTCGGTGTTTGTCCAACTTTCATCCCCATTGCTCTGGTTAACTTAGTTCTTATTTGTGACGTCACAGATTTTGGAGGGAGAGAAGGGAAAGCTGCGATGTCAGGTAAAATTGCAATCAGTCGAGCTACGCCTTCTCTTGCCCAAAAGGTGACTACTAGAACCGAAGTTACTACCCCTCTTTTCCCCTTTCAAAATATATCGTGATGGTTATGGCATGAAAGGGGAAATTAATATTGTAAACACGAAAATGTAACTTGCTAGACAGTTAATTTTAAAAAGTTATTGTAATAAAAACAGCTAAATGCTTAAAAAACAATCAAATAATCATAATTGAAGGCGGTTAAACTCTAAAAGTAATATAAATGTTTTCAACTGTTTTTAAAGAATATTAAAAAACCTCAATTAAAATAAAAGGTTTTCAATTATTTTAAAAGAATATTAAAATATTGAAAAAAATATTCTTTTTTTCATAATATTTAGGAATGATTAAGAAATTAATTTGCATTAAAGACCAATTTGTTTCCAAATCATTCAATCATTATTTTTCCAATAAAAAGGGCAAACAGCCACGTTAAAAAAAAATTGTATGGAATCACAAATGCCGGCTAAAATGTGTATGCAATACATGTGACCAAGATATTGTACAATTTCTTGCAACAACATTTTTTGTACAAGAATTTGTGTCGTGTGTACGGGGCATTAAAGTTTTTTGGAGTTTATTTAGCAGGTGCTTTTGTTTTGATGTGTGTATCAGTGAAAACTAAAAAACGAAAGTTTATAAGTATATGTCAATAATAAGTAATAGCACAATAATGTAAATCACAAAAACAGAAGGACTTTCAAAGCCACGACTACCATAAAAATGAACTCCAAATATGTTCTTAAATTAAAAAAATTAAAGAATTCTAGGACCTACCCTTTTAATTTGGGGGCACCGTTTCCAAGCTTTACTAAGGATTTTGGTCACAAGACGCTACTGTCTTGTAGTCAAATGTGAACTAGCTATTGTCAAAGAGGCGATCTAATAAAGGAAAGGTTCAATTTAAATTACTATATTGCGATAAGAACACCTCTAATTTGTCATTTTATATTACAATTTATGAAGTGAGTTTTATATATGTTTAGTGTAATTGTTCTGTTTTTAATGCATAAAACACATTTGGTACCTTAACAATACTTTAAAGTCATTGTTAAAGGTCAGAACGTTATTATATTTCAAAATATTACATCATTCGCCGGTTTAGGTAGTGTTAATTAATTACGTTATGATTTTATGTCCAAAAACCCAATAAATGTAAAGTACATCTTATATAAAAGTATTGATATTATCGGTTTTTAAACGATAAATTATCATAAAAATATGTACAAAAAAAATTAAATCAGAAGGAAATAAATCTGTTTGTATACCTCTACTATTGTTTTATTAAAAAAATATTTTATTAAATTTTTTCTAACTTTTTTTGTTGTATAAATATGCGAATTCTAAACAATAGCTTACAATATGTGAGATATCCTCACTTAGCAATACCTCTTGGTGTGTTTCATTCTCTGATACTACTCAACAGAATTGTCCGGTTTTCTGAGACTGAAATCGAGTTTAACACCCAGAGAAAGCCACCTAGAATATTGTTTATGTACTATTTCATTAAAACCTAATAGAACATAGCTTACTTCACAGATGGCTCTGTCAGTTAGTTATGTTCCCAAGTTTTCTCTGATATGGGAACAAATATGCTAATAAGTATTAAGAGAAGATACATGCAAAGA